>CM070036.1:98010777-98053266 GCA_036250615.1 Ptychadena robeensis | reverse complement strand
CATCACCTAACACTGCTGCTGTAATCCCCTGTACCTGTAGCACTGAGAAAGTCCTCATAGGCATCAGGCATTCCTGTTCACTTCCTGGTTAATGGAAAAAGCAGGACCCAGCAGAACGTCACAGCAGCACGTGATTTTTCAGTGTAAATCCAACACATGGTGGTGCAATATCGCGGGTGGCCACTGGGGGCGTTCAGTGATATTCTATGGCAAAGCAGCTCACTGAAAAATCACGTGTTGTGACGTGCTGCCGGGTCCTGCTTTCTCCATTAACCAGGAAGTGAACAGGAATGCCTAAATTATATTACTAAATTGCTCATTACAGGTAAGTTTTTAGGGTTTTTCACTGCATTCCTCCCTATTATTGGCACTTCAGGTGCCATTCATGAAAACATAGATTCCTGGTGGTAGGTCCGCTTTAAGACATAAATGATTTACATTTATGGATATTTGTATTTACAATTTAGTCCTTGTGTACAGTATAAAATACAGGAAAACAAACCAACCCTAAGCCAATCATTTCATTTTCTGAGCTACCTTAAATCTCGAAGAAACAAAAGAAACCAACAATACTTGCTGTATTACATCACAACATTGTTTATTAAGTGAATTTGTACAATACAAACAAAAAGAAATGCAGTATATGAATACAGCGAAATGCAAAATTGTGATGTTCCTCTTGTGAGGTCATGATTCCCATTTCTAGCAAAACATAAAATAGACTGCACAATAAGGAGGAAACAGAATGTTAATTTCATCTAGAAATGACCTATAAATGCACCATTACTGCTGCATTACCACAAAACGTAGGGAAATATGCAAAGGAAAAAAAAACAAACCAAGAAATAAAAAAGTTTTACTCGCTGGTTCCTACAGCAAAGAAATAATATGTCGATTAATTCAGTAGGACCAATAGTTGGAAAATATCTAAGGTAAATGTCATTATAAAAGGAAGCAGTAAGTAGACTCTCCTGGTTAAAGAATGGAATACATGGAAAAGAGCATATATTTTAGATATTGCCCAAACAAAAGGTTGGTCATGAAATAAGGGAGAGAAAATAAAAAGCCATGTGTGCACTGTAAGCTTATAATTCCTATAATGTCATTTAAACAATGGAAGTGTCAAAATAGGGAAATGAAAATGACAGGAAACTGTATGCATGGAAGTTTTTGTATTACATGTGCGCAAGTTAGCAGATGCAATAAAAGTATGGCATTTTATCTTCATCGTAAGCCAGAGTCCTTGTATTGTGGAGTATCCTGCCCTCAGATACACAACCGTAAAATATGCTTTATTTTCCAGATTTTAAAACAAAGACATCAGTTTAAAAGAGAAAGAGAGGAGGGCGAGAGGGAGCGTTGCAGCGTCTAGTTCTCCAGGTATGCAAAAACCTCAAACGATTCAAGGCATCTTAATATCCTTTAAGAATAATAAGAAAAAATAAAGGTCATGCCATTAAATCCAACATTAATGGATGCATCTGGTTTCAAAAGTGGCTGTATGGTTCCAACAAACGCTGATGTCTGGGCTGGTAAGTTGGCAACTGGTAAAAGGTAAGGTGGTGCAGAACTGGTTTAAAAGATCTTCCCTTTCTTCTTGTTTTTCTCCAAGGTCCTATAAAAAAGAGAAACAAATGTAATATTACCTATGAGTCGTCGTACTCTCAAAGTGACCTTGTCATTACAATAAACAATTAAATAGAATTAACCCGGAAAGGGTAGGGATTACTTACTGCCATGTCCAATGGTTATCGGGTCTAATTTTTATTCTCTTGTAAAGCTGTGAACCCTACACTGCTGACACCCCAGGATGTATCATGCCCACCATCTGCAGTCCTGTGGTGTCATCTATAGGAAATTACATCACATATCAAAATGGGGGGCATGAAATCCAAATCAACCAGATATGGCAGCAACTCTGCACAAGAAGATAAATTAGACTGGTTGCCTTTGCAAACAAGTATTCAAAGTTTTATTTAAAATGCCTGCTCTCACACATAATCCTCTTATAAAAACACCAAGTTATGGTAGTCATACAAGGGTAGATATGCCCTTCAATCGAACCACAAAAAAACAATCTTTTGAAGAAATCTAAATTGAACAGTAATTGAAATTGATCTAGCCATGATCAGACATGTCAGTAACTTTAATACGATAATTAACATGTAAATGTCATTATTTTTTTCTGTTTCCAGGCGCCCTCTTATGGCAGAAAGGGGTAATGACAATCCTTGAACTAGGTCTAATCTGAATGCTGCCGATTAGAAGGCTATTGTTAATCTATATGATTGCATATGTGGAATGCAGTGCACAAGGGAAAGTAAATGAGATCAATGCTACCAAGGTAGTGCTGTTTCCAGTAGAGGGAACTTGGTGAAGAAAGGAGAAGCCCATTTACAAAGGCAACCTTTACTTTAATTACCCACAGCATTATCAGAAAATCAGTTGTCCTTTAACATTGAATTGGAATATTTTTATAAAGGAAGATGTATGGTGGTCTGTGATATTGTTTTAGTAAATATAGGCAGAAAGAGACAGAGCATTATATTACAATGAACCTAGAAGTCATTTGGGAGATTACATAAAAAACACATTACATTAAGGAATTGCTTCAAAATGACACAGAAATCTTGTTTTCAGGTAGATTATTTACCTCATGATGAAAAAAATCTAGTTTATTGCTATGGAAACCATTTCTTTTTTGCCTATTCCCTTTATAGCTACATTGCTATGACAACATTCACCATGTGCTGTCAAATCTCTTGGAAATAGTATAATATCATTATTCCACAGTTCAATTATAGAGTATGGAAAATGATTACTAAATCTTTTATTATTAGAATTAACAGTAATTAAAACGAAACTTTAATCACAGGAGCTTCACAAACATAATTCACCAATCCTGTGCGGTTTAGAGTGGATAATGAGTAGCTCTAACCTGGAAGAGTTCTGCTGTTCCAGTATACGTTGCTGAGCTTCCCAGTTGACCTTCTCTTCCTCAAACTGGCGTCTCTTCTCTTCCAATTCTTTGTGCTGAGCCTCAAGGTTCTTTTTCATCTGCTCATGACGTCGTTGAAGCTGTGAGAAGGGAAGAAACATTAAATATCTACGCAATATATATATGTATATATACACAAACAAAACAGAAACCAAATAAAGGTGAAGTGATATCATCGGGTTTGTACAGTTCTACATATAAATACCATTATGGACACTTTCTGAAAACTGTTGAACTAACAAACATGTAACATATCTTATTTTACATAATGAAATAAAACTCAGAAGGTAAGGATCATTTAGCAGACATGCCCGCCATGTTTACTTCCTAGAGGGAATAAACACGCATCAGCAGTTTGTGAACTTTGTTGTAGCCTTATCGTGTTTACCAACTACAAGCTGTGATGTGGCTCAAAGCATTCTTTTTTTCTTAAGCTAGCCATACATGTGTCGATTCCATGAACGATCGATCACCCATGTGATCGATTCCGGCGATGCCACAGGTGATCGGATGGGCGATCGATCGCCCAATTAAGTCTGTACCTACCTTTTTAGGCCAACGATTCCTGGACGACTCTGTGCCCGATCGATCACTTCACAAATGGCAACTCCCCCTGATGTGTGCTGAATCGATCAGAAAGACCAGCATGTTGGTTCTCTGGCCGATCCGATTCAGGGGGCCATGTCGATCGGGCAAGGTGGGCTGCACTCAATTCTTAGCCGATTGATCGGCGTGCACGCGCCCGGTGATCGATCGGCCAGGAATCGTGTGCGGAATCGACCTGTGTATGGCTACCTTTATAGTTGAATTAAGTTATTTTTTAATATTACAGAAGAAAAAAAAGATTGAAAAACAAAACAGCCCCCAAAACAACACAGAAGATAGAAAAAACAAATCCTGAAATTATAAAGCTAAATCGGGGTTTAAAGTAGTAACATAACTACCAACCGTCCCGAGCTGCACACGTAGTATGACACCTAATGAACAAACACAAGAACTAAGTCCTGTCTAAAGGTGACCATACACGTGCCGATTTTTCGGCCGTTTTTAGCCCTCCCGACCGATCCGTTAGGTCGGTCGGGAGGGATTCAGAACTGTTTTAAAATAGGCTGAAAAGTCGGTCGGGTCCCGCCCGCGGATTCCCGATTTTTCGGGAAGACGGCAGCTTGTACATGACGGCATGACATATACAAGCTGCCGTTTTCCCGAAAAATCGGGCATCCGCGGTCGGGACCCGACCGACTTTTCAGCCGATTTTAAAACAGTTCTGAATCCCTCCCGACCTACCCGACCGGATCGGTCGGGAGGGCTTAAAACGGCCGAAAAATCGGCACGTGTATGGTCACCTTAACCCGATTGTGTAAATAAAAAAACATTTACTTACTTCTGCTTCAGAGTCCTTGAGCTTCTGAACTTTTTCTTTGACTTTCATCTCAAATACCTGTTCCATTTCCATCTCCATTTTCTTCATCTTGGCAACATGTTCCCGTCTCTCCTCTTCCATTTGAGCCAATGGGCTCCTATAACACGACAGTAAAAGTGACTGGAAAGCCGCATAATACAGCTATTACAATAAATTGAATAAAATGATAATGGATGGGATGGAGAGGTATTGATGCTACTCAATCAAGTATTAACCATCAAAACACAGAAATAACCTGCCCTTAAAAAAATGCAAAACATAGCGTCTCAATACACCAGAAGGATAAAAATACAGCCTGAAGTGTATAAATCATTGCTGCACATCAAAGCCTCTGTATGAACCAATCTATTTATATTACATCATGGTGTGCTTTGGATTTTGTCTACCATTACCAGAAAAATGGCAATAGTTTACAGGAAGTGTGCAAAGCTATGAGACTGCAGCCCAATGTTTAATCAGATGATCATCTTAGCTTATTCTTTAAAATGTGAAGGTTTCTGAGTCTCTAACTCAACACACCCTCCCCAATACAGCCTTTCTGCAACCCCTCTGAAACCTCTACTTCTTGTAAGGGAATTTGTTTCTTAAATTGTAAATCCATCACCTGACAGCAATGGTCTGCCAGTACTCACCTACTAAAAAAAGTTTATTTGTCGAGCAATATGAGGCCTACTCCTTCCTAGTGACCCAATTCTACCAGGGATAAGCCCCAAAAGTCTTTTTTGCAGAGTATCCATGGTCCATGACTCAAATGAAGTATTAAATCTAGAGGAACCTTGTCAAAGCCAATAATAAGTATTTGCTTCTGCAGCTGCCTTCTGATATCATCCTGTATTAGCATATTTTTAACAAAGCATTTAATGACTTTCAATGTCCAATTGTGGATGGTGTCTGAGAAGTAATCCCCGCTCTTCATAACTTATGAATATGAAAAGCCAAATGTGTCTGAAGATTAACTATGCCCATAGTAACACAACATTAGGGTAAAACAGCATTAGTTGATCAGCACTATGCTATTGGACAAAAAACAAAAACAAACTTTCCAAACCTACTTCATCCCAAATGTGTTTAGTGGGGCTTAGGTCAGGGCTCTGTGTGGGCCTGTTTAGGATTTCCTACAATAAAGGGTGTAGGTTTAAAGCTAGGCATACACAGCTTGATTTGTTAATAGATTCAAGCACATCCTGTGTCCGACGCTCAGCATCTCACAGCCGGGGTTGGGAGTTATTTTCTGTAGGAAACACCGTGTGTACACCGGACCAGGGTCCCCATCAAATGGGAATTGGTGTGCAAAGTGGTGCACATCGATTACCAGTCGATTGAGCCGCGATCGAGCGTAGTATGGTGACGTCACCACGCTGTGGTCGATTGCTGGTCAATTGCACATTTATCTACCCATGTATGCCAAGCTTTAGAGTTTAATTAATTGATTGAGAATGATCCCTTAAGGCTATTTCAGATGCAAGTTAAATCATTATTTAGTGGCCCAAACTACTCACTAGCTCAGGAAAAAAACAGGACATGAGTGCAGAAAAATGGAACTTGATCTGGAGTGGCCAGAAAAAAAATGTAAAATTGGCATATAAATCATTTAGTCTGCTGAAGAGTTGGAGAACTGCCATTAGATGAATGTCTTAAGAAAACAAAGAAGCAGGAGAGCATCAGGTTTTGCGATATTCTTTAGAATATCTGGGATTAAATATTTGAGTGAACACAGCTGCAATTCTTATGCATGGTAATGCATAAGAATTGCAGCTGTGTTCACTCAAATATTTAATTTGTTAATTTTGCTTCCTAAAAAGCACCAGATGAAGAAAAATTATTCATGGTATCATGTTTACCCACTTTTGCACAGTACTATACTCATATCACGATCACCTAGAATGAATCTTATTCCTCCCTAGTGTTACGCCCGAAGCCAGTATGGGCACAGATTGATTGTGAATCAAACAGCGCCTGTACTGGGATGAGGCGCAACCGCTGAGTCTCCATGAGCCTGCAGCATTTCTACAGAGCTGCAGACACACAGAGCCTTTCCAACCCCATAGACCTCAGTGTTAATGGAGGGGCGTCACTTTTCTCCCCACACCGGCGTCTAATTGACACCAGCGGTGTGTAAAGGGCCGGGTGGAGAGCCAGAGTGCACCGTTCCGCCGCAATTGCCCAAGGCAGCGGAATTTCATGCTATAAAAGATGTTGCAAAACGCCGATAACGCTAGGGAGGTTAAGAGTACTGTAATATTGAGACGAGAGCACAAATATTCTTCGTCAAGGATTGCTATTAATACAGTATGTAGTATGGACTGTATTTAGTATATGTATTAACTGGCAGAGTAGCCATTTTAATCAAAAAATATCTTATTCCATTATTTAACTTACATAAAGTAAATGTATACAATAAGGGAAAGAAGCTTAAAAAGAACCACTTACATGCCTTCAACTGTGTCAAGTCTAAAAAAAAAACAAAAAAACAAAAAACAAAAACAAAACAAAAACACAGGGACTTAGCATGCTTAATTTAAAGCAAATAATCAAAATTAATCAATTAAAGAAAAGCTTAATTTGTGCATCTAGGGTGTTGATATAGTGTGTAAATAGATGAAAGATTGCCAGTATTAAATAGCAGAGTAGTAGAGATCACAAGATTAGTATATATATATAAAGTGTTAATTTTCAAATATAAAGACACAAGCATAAGTAATATGCAATTAATATTAGGTTGTGAGCATAGGTGACAGTGCCATCATTTACATTCAGGAGTTAATAGGTATTAAAATGTTATAACGACTTCCCTGTTATTCTTTATACTGTAATTGTATCTCAAATCTGATCATCAACCCCTGCAGTGGGTCTCCCATCCCAACTTCAAGGTGTAAAACCCAATTGCAATCTAAGGAAGCTACTTAGCGGATCCTTTGCTACAATAAAAGTTAAGCTAGCCATAAACGCATCCGCTTTGAACCTCTTGTGCAATTTTATTTTTATCAATTCATACTAACCACACAGTACCATTGATTCAAAATTATGGTCAGATACAAATTGATTAAAACACCCAAAGGATCCAGTAGACCATTAGGTTCTTGAGCCTAAAAATAGCTGTGATTGGTCACGTTGAATCTCAAATCACTTTTTGATGATTATATTACCAACAATTTTCAAACAATCCAATTAAACAATTGACTTTTATGGCAAATAGGAAAATCATCCCATGTATGGGCAGCTTCACACCTCTCAACAGGCTAAAAAATCCCATCACTAAAGGCCCCCATACAAGTTGTGATTTCCCTACGATCGATGTCAGATTTGATTATAATTTACGACCGAAGAATCGGCTATTGATAGAAACAACCCCCACATGGGGAAACTGATATCTGATCGATGTTGGATCGATCGATCAAAAGTATAATCGAAAATGGTCGATCGTAAACACAACAAAATGTCTGCCAACAGATGTATAAGTATGATAATTATTTAAATCAAACCATAACCAGTCAGACACAACAAAATAATATTCAATATACATTCAATGTATACTCGATCAACATGTTTGATGACTTTTCAATCAATTTTTTGGTCAATCGAACTATGTGGACAGGCAACGATTTCTGGTCGACAGACTTAAAAATCGATCGGTTTAGGTTGATCGAACAAGAAAGCATATATGGAGGGCTTTAAGTCCCTCTTGGCTGCTCAAGAAGGCGGATAAAGCAGTGACAACCACCCCCACAATGAAGCTTAAGGTGCCCATACATGTATAGATGGGTGCATGATTGATGACTCGTTCGAGCACAGCGTGGGGACATCACAATGACATCACCATACAGCGCCCAAGGGCCCATCGATTGGACGGGAATAGAGGCACACCACTTTAGTTGATCGATTTCCTTCCATTCCTTTGGATTAGGATTCAATCAGGATTTACGGACATGCCTGTTACCTGTTTGACCGGCCTATCTTCGAGCAGGATCGATTAATCCCGCTTAAAGACAAGGGTGGCCATGTGTTATAGGTGCGTGATCGATTAAGAGCCCATCTATGGGCACCTTTATGGTTCTGCATTGTGGAGCTAAATGATTGGGTAAGGGTTGGGGGCCCAATGGAAAAATTTAAAGAAGAGCTAGCAGAATATTACTCTTCTTGGCATTTGCATAGAAGGCTGAATTCACATTTCTCCATTTCATTTCAGATTTTATTTTGAACAAAACTGATAACTGTAACAAGGTACTGTATTCAGTTGGCTGCGCATAGGTTGAGACGTGTTGCATAGTTTTCTTCCAATTGAGAAATCCAATGGATTCTAGGTCAAGGGTCACACTGGACTCCTGAACCAAGAGTGATATTAGGCTCAGAAATGGGTGCTTTTATTAATTTCACAGATTACCACTTAGACTGTATGAACTGAGATCGTCTCCGATGAATATCTAGCATACACAAAGGTTGTTTAGAGATCCAAATGGACAGAGGAAAGTTTCCTCTGGGGGAAGACTCCGAGATGAGGCTTCTATTCCTGTTTTGGTGACACCATTTACCAATGCTCTAGGAGCTCCATACATATGACAGGGTTTTTGACTGTTGCCTACTTTATCTAAATCTAGAAAAACATTTTTCTTTTAAATACACACTTTAGGTAAGGTCTGCACAGAAACGTAAAAAAACATACCGCTACCTTTTTTTTAGCGACATATTACAGACTTACACATTCGTATAAATATTCAGCTATAAACTGGGGATGAAATAAAATGTAACTACATCAAGCCAAGAAGGTTCATCCGCTCTACAATCACCTTGCCACATAAGATCTTCTTCAAAAGCCAGAAGGTGTCACTATTTCTGCTAAGCTGTACTATAGCACCGCTACTTTTCGAATGTTCTGACCTCTAACTAACCTTGAATAAAATGAAAACCAGACATCTTGCTAGAGGAAGCTAACCGTAGAGTTATCAGTCAGTCTATGCAGCACATTCCTAGTCACGCTGATCAGTGCGGATCACTCATACCAGTACACATCATTTCATGCTGCCTCCAAAGCACAACCTAAGAAGTTCACATCTTCAACCATCATAACATGAATGTTATCGGGTTCTACTATCCCCTGTTTTAGCTAGAAGGAAAGAGTAAATATTATAATGAAATAAAATACTCAGAATGAAAAACATAACCTTACAAACTAGTCTGGCCATACTGACTGGTAGTACATGAATGCCTCTTAGGATGGTGATGTCACACATGCAATGGTAGAATGAATGGTACATGAGAGGAGAGGATGGTGTGAAATGGTAGAAACATGTTGTCACAAGGTGAAGGAGGAAATGGAATAAGATGATAAACAGAGCAGGAAAAGTCAATGGTGTAAATATATTATGAGGATGGTACATACTTTGTAAGCTGCCCTTTGTTTTTGTTGTTATCCACACCATTGTAGGTCACAGCTGCCAACTTTCTGCTCCTGTAGTTTTCATAATGTACATTGTTGGTGACATCCTTGAGATCCTGCATATGAGTCCTGTATAAAGAAAAGGACAACATCTATGTAAAAAAATGTATTGTCTAGGTTTTCACTGAAGTGACAATACCTACAAACATAACATGCCACAACCTACAATTTCCATGCTGACATTTAAAAAATAGCAATTTATCATGTTTCCTACTATCCCTATAAAGAGGGCATTCATATAGGCCATGGAAAACTAGCAGGATCTTGTAGTGTTGAAGAATAAATCCCTATATGCATATCAACACAGTACAGTAAAATAATTTTAGAAGCAGATGAATGTCTGGATGTAATGACAAACAACTATGCATTTGCTATACAGGTACACAAGTCCATGTCCAATGAGGAAGTGCAACTAAGCACAACTGGTAAAAGCTAATGAGATTGTTAGCTACTGTACTTATTTTCTAGTTGCTGATAATCACATCCACTTACAAACTGCCAATAATCTCCCTCATGAGTTGCCAACAACTTCATTCCACCAGTGGAACCAGTGAATGTACCAGGTGAACACAGCAGAGTTGATGGTTTGTTTGCTATAAGGCAATTTGTATTTGTAATGCATATGAAAGCCATGGTCTGCAGACACATTTTCCTTATACTCAAATGGAAACAGTATTTAGTAAAAAATTTTGTTTCCTTAAACTTTGACTCTTTGATGGTATTATGCAAAAAATTCATATACAGTAACAGACCTGTTTTACCATTACAAAAGTAGCACATAAATCAGTAGAATTTTATGAACCGTGTTACACAATGGTGCTATAAAATATTCTAAAATGATAGTAATTCATGGCATAAGTAATTCTTGCATTTGTCAGAGATCTCTTTACCTTATCAACATGTTCCGCAGTATAGTGAAGTCACAGTGTTCACTGTTTTCAACTGTTAAGGGGTAAAAACAAACATGTAAGAAAAAATATAATGGAAAGAGCAAGACCATAAACAAACCAACAAGGGCAAAAGGATATTGTACAGGCAGGTCCATAAATATTGGGACATCTACACAATTCTAACATTTGTGGCTCTATACACCACCACAATGGGTTTGGAATGAAACACAATGTGCTTTAACTGCAGACTGTCAGCTTTAATTTGAGGGCATTTACATCCAAATCGGTGTAGGAATTACAACAGTTTGCATATGTGCCTTCCACTTGTTAAGGGATCAGAATAATATTAATATGCTTTATGTCATTATCCATCCGCACTGTGAAGCGCCGTCCAATGAGTTCTGAAGAATTTGGCTGAATATGAGCAGATAATATTGCCTGAAAAACTTCAGATTTCATCCTGCTGTTTATGTCAGCAGTCACATCATCAATAAATAGAAGAAAACCAGTTCCATTGGCACCCATACATGCCCACGCCATGACACTACCACCACCATGCTTCACTGATGAGGTGGTATGCTTAGGATCATGAGCAGTTTCTTTCCTTCTCCATACTCTTCTCATCACTCTGGTACAAGTTGAGCTTGGTCTCATCTGTCCATAGGATGTTGTTCCAGAACTGTGAAGGCTTTTTAGATGTCGTTTGGCAAATTCTAATCTGGCCTTCCTGTTTTAGAGGCTCACCAATGGTTTACATCTTGTGATAAACCCTCTCTATTCACTCTGGTGAAGTCTTCTCTTTGTTGACTTTGACACACATACACCTTGTTGTGAAGTGCGTTTCCTTCACCAGGGAAAGAATTCTTCGGTCATCTACCACAATTGTTTTCCGTGGTTTTCCAGTGTTGCTGAGCTCAGCGGTGCATTCTGTTTAGAATGTTTCAAACCGTTGTTTTGGCCAAATGTTTTTGCTATTTCACTTGCTTCACTGATCGTGACAGCTCTTTGGATATCAACTTGACAGTTGACAGCAACAGATTCCAAATACAAAGATCACAATTGAATTGAACTCTGGACCTTTTATCTGCATATTGTAATTGGAATAATGAGTGAATATCACACACCTGGCCATAGAACAGCTGAAAAGCAAATTGTCCCATTACTTTTGGTCCCTTAACAAGTGGGAGGCACATATGCAGACTGTTGTAATTCCTACACCGTTCACCTGATTGGATGTAAATACCCTCAATACCTGACAGTCTGCAGTTCATTGTGGTGGTGTATAGAACCAGAAATGTTAGAATTTTAGCCATGTCCCAATATTTATGGACCCGACTGTAAAATGAAAATATAAAAAAATTCAATAAACCGCAGAAAAGTGTTAAGTCTGAAAGCTGTTTACATAAAGACAAGCTGCAGACACAATGCCCTGGTTACACCACAACGACCCAGGCATTACTTGGATCCACAACCAGGCTTGCACTCACAGATATAAAGCACATTGTTCTCCTGTAGACAATTCAGACTTGTCTTCTATAAATAATAAAAAGCATGATGCTTACCAGTAAATACATTTGATGGGTTTCTGAAGGGAAGCTGTTGCTTAAAGTGATAATTGAAAAATACACATGTAGCATGTTTCTATCACTTTTGGGAAACTAGCCACAATATACACAGTAGTTAGAACCCTGGGGCACCTCAAGTGACTATAGATCAGTAATCCCAAAAAACTGCATTCTTACAAAATGATTAAATGATAACCTCAAACACTATGGACGTAGGCCAACATTCACAGGGGCCCATCTGATGCCAGAAGCCTAAGCAAATGGGGAGGGGCCTTCAAAGTTATACATTTTAGCCCTGATAGAAGAAAACCGCCTGTGTTGCAGGTGACTATAGAAGTGGTTAATAATTCAGAGTTTATACAATACCACAATATTGTAAAAATATATATCAACCTATCTCCATATGCACAGTGAGGAAAAGTAGTATTACATCCCCTGCTGATTTTGTACCAGTCTATATTTGTAGCTGTGAGAACAAGAACAACAAAAAGTCAGAGATTCATGTGCATTGTAATGAGAGAAATAACTATTTGATCCCCCACCAACCAGCAAGATTTCACACTTACAATTGTCCTAAAGTTATGTTGGTAATGAGCTGAAAATAAGCCAAATGCCATTTCTGTGTAAAATGAGCAAAATCAGCATGGGATCAAATACCTCTTTCCCTTGCTGCATGTGTGTATATGCAGCATCACTAGAGCATCACCTCTCAGAAGAGCCGACTAGTCACCACTCTGTGTTAGTGCCGGTCAGTGCACTTAGAGTAAGGCTATGTTTCCACTTAGGTGCTGTGATTGCACCTGATCGATTCCATTTAGTTGAATGGGCATGTCTCCAATCCTGTCAGCAATCGCGCAAGATTAAAATCGCGCCCGCCCACGGCTGATAGTCTAAGTGGGAACATAGCTTAAAATAAGTACAAGACCTTCTTTCTCTATGTACACGCTAACCACCATGGATGTGGTCTCTGCCTCCGATTTGCAGTCAGCACAAGAACTTCTGTCTGTCAGTATTGGCGGGGAGGGTAAGTGTGACTATTGGAGATGCCATCACACAGACATCATACACAAAGTATCTTACAAAAGTGAGTACAGCTTACATTTTGCTTAATCGTTTAATATAATACTATACAGTATGTTACACAAGGTTTCCAGTCATTTTTTATTCTGCCCTTTTCTTCTTTTATACATACAGTGCAGTGCTGGTTGAGTCTACATTCAGTGGGGGGATCTGAATTCCAAGGTACTCCTGGTATGAAGGATTTTCTCACCTCCATGGTAAGCATACAATTTGTTGCTCTAATGGGGATATTGGAGTGTCATAATTTTATACCAGCACATACATATAGTCTGTTGCAAGAATGGATTGGACTATGGGGGGGTATATCATTGGGGGGGCAGAATATGGGAGGCCAAGTGGGGTCATGGACCACGAGGTAAGGTGGAGTCATGGACCATGAAAACACTCCGGGGGAGGGACTTATCCCTTTGTTATGTCTGATATTTATACACAGGATGTAGGTTGAGTAATCCATGCCAAATTTTGAATATATATGTATTGTGTGTGATATACGTTTATATTGTATGTATGCCTCATTATATGTTATGATTGTTTTTTCAAGATCACACGTTTAATTCTGGATTTGCTCCTGAAGAATCCCCGTTCAAAAGCGGTGAAACGCGTCGAGTTACCTGGACTCTGCTTGTGTTAATGCTCTATATGCCCTTTGGAGCCAGTTGGAAAGAAGGGCTTTGGGAGCATATAGTGACTAGTGCAAGATTTTTGGAATTTGGATAGTACAATGTGTGTAGCATAATTGTCTGTTATGGACAGTATTTTTTATTAGATTTTATATGTGTATAGTGGGTCAGCACAATAAAGACCTTTTTAGCTTATTTCTTTTTGTTTACATTTTGTGAAGTACAAGACCTTCTTTCTCTATGTACACGCTAACCTGCATGGATGTGGTCTCTGCCTCCGATTTGCAGTCAGCACAAGAACTTCTGTCTGTCAGTATTGGCGGGGAGGGTAAGTGATGTCTGTGTGATGGCGTCTCCAATAGTCACATTCACAAAGTATCTTACAAAAGTGAGTACAGATTACATTGTCCTGAATAGTTTAATATAATACTATACAGTATGTTACACAAGGTTTCCAGTAATTTTTTATTCTGCCCTTTTCTTCTTCTTTTATACATACACATCTGTATATACTCTGTACACAAAATGTGGCAACTTAAAGTAGCATCTCATACCACTTCCACTCAAATATGGCAGGCAAGAAAAAAAATGTTTGAAAGTGAGAAGAAAAAGGCATCAGCCTGCCAAAACCAGAAAGTTTTAGTAGTTTAGTCTTTCACAGCGGCTGTTTGATTTTTTTATGCCAAATCTCCCTTTCCTGCCAGCCTAAGATTTCAAAGAGCCAAAGTACTTCCTCTGTTTAAGCAGCTCAACCCTTGAACTGGAACCCTTGATCTTCACACTGAATAATTGTGTGGACAAAATAATAAATCAACATTTCCAGCAGAGATCATAAACCAAAGCAGATGCCCATGAACCCATGATGAGATGGCTGAACATCATCTTAGTTCCTGCTAATACAGTGGGATATAAAAATATGCTGTTATCTAATGAACAATGACTGTACATATTGTACAGATGCTGTCCTATTTACACTTCCAGGAATAATAATGCATTCCACTGCAGCCCATGAAACATCTATTATATCATTTTTGGTGTAATATTACACCCAGGCTACAGAAATCTCTCGTCTCATCTAGGAGGCTGTGCTCAGGCCAACGCTCCCAAGCTGAACCATTCCAGTGAGCACAATGTCCAAGGCTGAATGCATGGCAGTAAACAAAAGCAGTTGCCTCTCTTTTCCTAGTCTCCAGAGAACAGAAAATGACTACTCTGGCCTTAAAGTAGCCATCTGGCTCCCATACAATGGATGTTGCAGAGGCAAAAACTATTTTTGGAGCAGAGTTGTAAACTCCATTTGGATCAACGAACCCAAGTTCTGAGTTAGGCTATGTCCCCACTTGAGCGATCTCCTGCGATCCTAATTGTGTGTGGAAATCACTCGCAAATTGCCAATCGAGCCCATAGAGAATGAATGAAGATGGGTGTGACTGCTACGGCAAGTCGCATTTTAGATCACAGGCAGAATCGTGGTCACGCCTGATCGCTGCAGTGGGGATGAGACCATTCAAATGAATGGTCGATCGCCTAAGTGGGGACAAGCCCTCACTTTAAACGGTTTGTTATGAAACATTCATAAGGCAAAGATAGTGGAGTTTTCTTAATGAGAAAAATATAGAGAAAGCACCATTGCTCCTGGGAATAAATCAAACAGGATTAATCATAGTGGCAAAACCTCAAAAAAAAATAACACAGGGTTATTCTTATAACAGGATGTGTTTTCAAGGCAATTATTATGTTAAAACAAACATAAATATCCATTTAATAAGTATTTATTATTATTATTGGGACCAATACATAGAATGGAAACTTATTTTCATTTTTCAATCATAAGTTGTGAGGTGTTCTATTTGAATTTCTATAAAACTCCTTCTCCAGTAACAATGGGCCACCAGTAACCCTAACTGGCCACCAGATGGCAGAGTGGAGCCGTTTGTTTACATTACATCAGCTGGTGTCGGAAACATGGAGCTTGGGCTATAAAAGTCTGCTTATACACCTGTATATATGGTATGTAGCAGGCCTGAACACTAGCATATTGCACTAAACTGCAATTGAGGAAATATAAGCCCAAGCATAGTTTTATGCATACTTTGTGCAGATGCTTCTTTATTATGAATGGCAGTGTTTGAGTGCACCACACATAAGGGTGTAGGGTTTCGGTGTGACGCATTAGGAAAAATTACAAGAATATTTTATTAATGCTAGGTAGCCCAGTTACATGAATGTAACCTGCTGCACAATGCATGACAAGCATGCTAAAGACGAGAACTGTCCAAGTTGCTGACATGCTGATTCTAAACTGTGAAACAGGTACGAGCATCTTTTTGTATTGATCGTACATGACAGAGCTCACAGTTATTAAAAGAGTTTTTATTCACTTGAGATTTACCATTTTGTTCTGAAATCTCTGAGTGGGTGATGAGCTTGTCTCTTGAACATGTAAATAGACTGTCATTGTTAATGCATCACATTTGCTTGTCAGCTAGAACAGTGCAGAATAGTTGAAGCCATCTTTCTGTTCCAGATATTATGAGGCAGATGCTTTACTGTCTTTTGGAGACACCTGCCAGTCTAGAGTCAGGCTAAAGTATTTAGACAAACCATTAGGTTTATTAGTCAAATCATGTTCCTATTCAAACGTTTGGTCAATAGAATGTTGCTGGAAAGAGAAAGCCAGCAGAGGTTAAATAGGTGTCTTATGTGTCAACCACAAGAAACCCAGAAGAAATAATTCAAGTACTATTAAGTGGGAGAAGGGGACTTTTGACTCCATGACATTCATACAACTCATAAATTCCCTGTTCTAGGAGTGTGCCTTTCCCTGTCACTAAGTGTCTCTTTGGAACCTGGAATAGCAATTGGTGATCCCATTACAATAGGGAAAGTGAAGCATCAAATTCAATAATCAAATAATTACTTGTTTACAAAACTAAACTATTACAGGGGTTCACTTAATCATTCTGTTTCAAACAGTAAGTGCATTAACGCTAGCTAAATGTAAGTACATTAACGCTAACTAGAAGAAATAATTTAGCACTGAACTAGAGTCAATGAAATGGTCAAGTTAAATTCATTTGTGCATAAATATGGCAGATAACACATGACTTGATTACATGATGCGTGAGAAAGTCAAGACGCTTCACTGGAATTTCCACTTTGCTCTGTGTCGAAAGTTTTGATAAATATTTGGGATGTGAATATCCTTGGAAACAAGGACATAAAATCTCTGATGCAACAGCAAAGAAGAACGCAGAATGTGGAATGTAAATAAAAACTACACCAGACAGAGGAGAGAAATGAAAACCCGAAGTCTTTGAATTCTCACCTTCTGCAACTCCCCATGGATATTGTCTTCCTCTTACTCTTTTGCCATTCACTTCTATGATGGTATTACTACCCACAACAGCAAGAGGTAAACGGTCCTAAAATACAGGTAAATTAGGCATTAGACTAAGACCACACAAAGACAACACTTTTAGCTTCACATTTGAATAAAAAAAGCTTAATGAGGAGGAAGAGAAATATGATAAATAGAAATGTGGAAAATTAGCTGCGGTCCCAAATACAAACCCAAATCACTCCTCCCCCACTACCATTAACCCGCTACTATTTGCTCAATTGTAGGACTCTAGTTTTATTATTGAAATAAAGTAAGCCTCCACTGGTCACTCATCACAAAAAACCCTTTTAGCTTTGTTATACCTTTATTTTTTTCACCAGCTTATTTTCTTCTTCATCGTCCGTTTCTGGAAATTCATAAATCTTGATTTTGTGCTCCTGGATTTCTTTCATTATCTGATATGGAAAGTAACACAAATTAGAAAAAAACTTACATTCATGAATCCAGAGAACCCACAGTGGACTGCGTAAACTCAACAAATGCTTAGGAGTATGACTGCATAACAAAGGGATATTCACACAGTCAGTAAGAAACACCAACTCCCCAGTCTGCCGTGGGGTTGCCAGTAACTAAGAAACACATCAAATGTTGGCTTACTGCTTGCAACCACTGCACACAGCGATGGGGCTGATGCCTTAGTAGGTTAGATGAAGATCTGAAATTTTAACACAGTTGACCTCTGAATCTAATCTTGTCTTTATAAAGGAAGAACTGTTTTTACATTTGCGGTATACTTCCCATACTAGTGTTTTGGAAACACTTGTGCTGAGGTATAAAATGCATGCTGCAGTGGGTTATGTGTAGCGGATAATGTAAAGGCTTGCAAGGGTGACAGGTACAACTGATTTTGTAGGGAAACCTGTGTACTAGATTTGCAGGGGTAAGAAGAGTCTGGGTTTGTTTAACCTCCCTGGCGTTTCACTGAGGTCCAGATTTCTGTACCAAAAATGATACAGTGTTTTGCCTTTCCGCAACCCCCTCCAACGGCGTCACCGATGACGGCGATGGGGGCGGAAAGGCTCTGTGTGCCTGCAGCTTTGTAGAAATGCTGCAGGCACACAGAGAGCCAGCGGTTGCGCCTGATTCCGGCACGGGCACAGTTTGATTCACGATCAGACTGCGCCAGTACTTGCTTCGGGCGTAACGTTAGGGAGGTTAAACCAGCCATAGACGCTATGCTTGGCGGGCGTTTATCGAACAATCGGCCGCAGCATGATGACGTCATCATGCCATGGTCAATCGTTCGAAATACACCATTTACGATTCGACAACCAATACTTTGGATGGGGACCCTTGTCCCCATTCAAAGTACTGGCGATCGACCAGAGAAAAACGTTTGTTCTCTGGCTGATAAAAGTTTTGTGAAAGAACGGTTGCTCCCGGTGGGCGCGTTCATTTTGCGATTGATCACCAAGCGATCACCCCCAATGCGCATGGTGATCAAGATTGAAGCGCTATGGCCGGCTTTAGAGGTACAGAAATAAAAATGTTTTATTTTTTTTATTTTTTTTATAAGTTTACACTTGTTTTCTTTTCTTTTGATTTGGATTGGATAAAAAACATTAATACAACATTTATCCAATCCAATCAAAATAAAAAACAAATGTAAAAAAAATGAGAAAAAAAAAATCTAAGAAATTTTTTTTTTCTGTACCTTTAAATCTCCCGCCCGGGCTGTAACGTCATCAGGACACGAGTGCCGATCACGGAAATAGCCGGAGAGATCGGCTATTTCCGGAGACACTCGTGTGCAGCCGGAGATCGATCCAACTAGCAGAAACGCTCAGCGGGAGACGCACTTCAAATAGGGGGGGGGGGGGGTTTGCTTTGTGCCTCGCCACTTTCCTCGGGCCTACCAGGCGTCTTCCTCCCACAAACGGGCTGGGGTAGCCATATTTTTTAAAGCCCATGCCCCTTTCACACTTCAAGACTCCTATAGTGACCCTCCGACCTGTGGACCGTTTGTCTGGGGTCTTCTGTCGGCTGTTTTTGCGGTACGCTCTCTTTGACACCCGACGGGCCCATCATCCCGGGGATAAGTCTTTTACCTTCTATTCACATCCACACAAGACGCATTCCCGGTTGGATTACTTTTTTGTGTATAACCCAACCCTGCGCTCATGCTCATCTTCCTCTATTCTCCCTATTTATTGGTCTGATCATGCCCTGATTTTATTGACACTAGACCTCTCTCTAAGAAAATGTCACTGACCGCTGAATGACTTCCTGCTCAAGCATACCCCCTCTGTCCAGCAATTAGAGAACACCCTTCGCCACTACTTTTTGTAAAATGTGACCCCTGAGGTATTCCCCTCCACAGTCTAGGAGCAGTACTCCGTGGCCAATGCATAGCTATCTCCACAGCTCTAAAACGGGATGCAGAGGCTACAGTTGGAAGCAGAACTTCGCCTCGAGGCGCAGCTGTCCCTTCGACACTCCCTAGCACTGCTGCGGCACATAGTCTCCCTCAGATCCCAGTTACAGGCCTTGGCGAGGGTTAAGCGTTCCCTTCTTCGCGTCCGCCAACTGTACTATGCTAAGGGTAATAAAGCCCACACTCTCTTGGCTAATAAACTTAGGAGCAGACATATTGTTCGTCCCCCCAGTCAGTGCTCGATGCCGGAGGGGTCGCTCAGTCTGATCCGGATAAGATTGCCCAGCTTTTTTATGATTACTACTCCATTCTGTATAATAATCCAGATATCACTCATTGCCCCGCCTCACTTGCCCTCAATGAACACATACAGCAGTTCCTTTCCTCTGGTGCCATGCCTAGCTTGTCAACAGAGGCTTGCTTGGAATTGAATGCACCAATTGTTGATCAGGAAATTCTTGATACCATTAGGACTCTCCCCACGGGTAAGGCCCCAGGTCCTGATGGCCTACCTTACTCCTATTAGAAGACCTTCTCCCATATTCTGGTCCCTCATAGGTTGAATAATTCATACTGGTCCATTCCCTGTAATATGCAACAGTCCTTTATTAGTGATCACTAAACCTGGTAAGGATCACTCCCATTGTTCTAACTACCGCCCAATAGCCCTACTTAATTCGGACCTAAAATTTTCACTAAACTACTGTCCCTACGTTTGACCCGGTCGCTTCCCGATATTATCCATAAGGACCAGGTGGGGTTTATGCCATTCCATCAGGCTGGAGAGAATACTAGGCGTGCCATTGACATTATTGACGTTGCTAACCGGGGGAAGGTTAGGGCTCTTCTGCTTAGCTTGGATGCCGAGAAGGCCTTTGATAGGTTCCGTTTGCCATTTTTATTCGCAGTCCTCAAACATGTGGGCACCCATGGTCCCTTTATGCAGGCCCTGACTCACCTCTATTCTAATCCTACAGAGCTTGTCCGTACTCGGTTTGCCTCTTTCCCGGCCTTCACCATCTCTAATGGGACGCACCAGGGCTGCCCTTTGTCTCCCATGTTCTTTGCTCCCTTGGCTTGTCACATTAAGATATCCATGGCATACTGGTCGGGGAAGGGAGTATAAGGTTCTACATAACTTGACTGACCATTTTGGCCTTCCGTCTGGGTATAAAATTATTTGTTACGAATCAGAGGCCCTCCCTCCCATTTTCCCAGCTCAGACCCTCGCTCATCTCACTTTGGTCTTCCCTTACTCCTGGTCTACCACCTCCATCAAGTACCTGGGGATCCACCTCACTCCTTCCTATGTCACCCTCTATAGGGCTAATTTTGCACCTCTTTTTCAGGAAATCCGGGCCCTTCTGTCAAAATGGAAGCCTCTTCCCATTTTGTTATTTGGGCGCATAGCCTCTGCCAAAATGTCCATCCTTCCTAAATTGTTATACCTTTTCGAGACCCTGCCGGTTCCTGTACACTCCCCTGACTTACAGAAACTCCAGAACGACCTGCTCCATTTTGTTTGGAACTACAAGTGCCATAGGGTTTCCCACTCGGTTCTTTATGCGCCAAAATCCCAAGGGGGGCTTGCCTTCCCAAATTTGCTTAAATATTACCTGGCAACTCATCTCCGTGCTGTAGCGTCTTGGACTTCATACAAGTCCTTCAACACTTGTACGAGCTGGAGAAACTGTTGCTTGCGCCTACTTATCCCAACTCCATGCTGTGGAATGGAGCGGTGTCCATCCCCCGCTCCTCCTTCTCGAACGATTTTACCACTGCTATTTGGCGGCAGACTAGAGATCGTTTTCAGTTACGAGCCCCGGCCTCTCTTCTGACATCCTTCATGTTTACCCCCACCATACCAGACAGCATGTCAGCCCCTATGTTGGGCCTGGGTCCTCTCGACAACTGTTCCGCTTTGGACACCCGATTTACATCTTTACTAAGAAATTGCGCCCTTTTACTGAGCTAGTGGAGAAGTATGAGCTCCCTAGGCAGGCTTTCTTTGGCTATCTTTAGATCCGACACTGTGCTCTCACTTTTGCACCCGACCTAACCTTTTCTCCATTGATCCTCTTTGAGCGCCTTTGCCTGGGTGGTTTCTTAAAAAGGTCTCCTGTCTGCTATCTATGGGACTCTGGCATCCCACACGTCAGAACCGGAACCCAAATTTGGCTACATGTTAAAGTGTGAGAGAGTGTTGGACACTGAGATTCTATACGACACTTGGCAGCGCATATGGAGGAGCGCTGCCAAGAGCTCAAGTTGCAATTTATATAAGGAAAACATATATAAAATTTTGTTTCATTGGTACTTGACCCCTGACGTACTGCACTCTATCTATCCTCAGACATCTGGTCGCTGTTGGGGGTGTGGCACTGAGGTGGGGTCATTGTACCATATTTTCTGGCAATACACCTTGATTAGCCCCTACTGGCGCTCAGTGTACAGCTTGATGGAAAGGACGTTTGAGATGGCCAACTCTCTTGATCCTATCATTTTCTTGCAGGGTTTACCCCCTTTCGCAGCTTGTGGCCACTGCCAGTTGCCTGCTGTCCCACATCCTGACGGCAGCTCGTGTTGATTGCTGTTAAGTGGAAGTCTGCTACTCCTCCCTCCCACTAGGAGCCGATTGCCCGGGTTTATAATGTCCGCCTGATGGAACGTATGTCGGCCACTCAATAATATTCTGGAGAAGTATCACGCTATTTGGGCCAGGTGGGAAGAGTTGAAAGGGCTGTGATCTCCCTTCTTTCTGGCTGCCTATGATTTGTAGATGCCCTGCGGGGTCCCTTGGTCTGGGTTTGGCGGCCTTAGTCGGCTTCTGTCTACTCTTCTTCCTCCCCACCTGCTTTCTCTGGAATTTTGGTTCTAGGTGACCTCCAGTTTGAGAGCACCCCCTCCTCCTAAGTTGCACCTTATCACTGCCGGTTTTTATTGATGTCATTTGTTATTGATTCAGATATATCTCCTTTCTTTTCCCTTCCCTTTTGTATTGTTATATTTTATTTATTCCTATAACTGTAATGTTCTTTATTGGAAAATGTCTTTAAATAAACAGCTATACAAAAAAAAAAAATATCACATGGTCCTAAGCCTAGGTGCCCAACCTGAGGCCCGGGGGCCGCATGCGGCCCTTTGGGTGTTGTTTGGCGGCCCCCCCTTGGTCCTCCACATGCGGCCTCCAAAACCTAACTGTTAATGCACAGGGCATAGCAACTCCCCTGTGAAGTGGTCACACGCTGACCCAGCTTTCCTAATCCACTTTGGCCCTCCTACATCATAAAATTGGCAATGTTGATCAGGGAAACCAGGTCACATATGAGCGCTGCACCCCGGGGCAGGAGGGGGGGGGGGTGTTTGCTGTCGGGTTTTGACTGCCTGTCGGGATCTGCCGTGATATGTCAATTAGGGGAGGGTCTGGATCGATGTTATGTGTGGCTCTTTAGTGATGCAGAGGGCCGCACTTGTGGCTCTCCATATCAACTTAGTTGCCCACCACTGGTCCTAAGTATTCAGTCATTTTGCTCAGTATTTAGAAGAAGCACCCTTTTGATCTAATACAGCCATGAGTCTTTTTGGGAAAGAAGCATCAAGTTTTTCACACCTGGATTTGGGGATTCTCTGCTATTTTTCCTTGCAGATCCATCAGCTCAGTCTGAGGTCCTGAGAACTCTGAAGAAGGTTTTCGTCAAGGATATCCCTGTACTTGGCTGCATTCATCTTTCCCTCAATTGCAACCATCCTGTCGCTGCAGCTGAAAAACTCCCCTACAGCAAGATGCTGCCACCACCATTCTTCACTGTTGAGACTGTATTGGACAGGTGATGAGCAGTGCCTGGTTTTCTCCACACACATAAAATTCTGTCTCTGAGCTCTTCAGGCAGTTCCTTTGCATGTCAGAGCAAATGAGAATCATGAGGTCACTGTGAGCTGTAAGGTCTTATTTAGAAAGGTGTGTGGCTTTCCTACTCAAGTCCAAACAGTATTATCAAAACACAGCTGGACTCAAATGAAGGTGTTGAACCATCTGAAGGATGATCTGAAGAAATGGACCGCACCTGAGTTAAATATATGAGTGTCACAGCAAAGGGTCTGATTACTTAGGACCATGTGATATTTCAGTTTTTTTTATATAAATCTGCAAAAATGTCGACAATTCTGTGTTTTTCTGTCAATATGGGGTGCTTTGTGTACATTGATGAGGAAAAAAAGAACTTAAGATTTTAGCAATGGCTGTAATATAACAAAGAGTGAAAAATTTAAGAGGGTCTATACTTTCCGTGCCCACTGTATTTCCAATACAACGGTCAGCAATAAGACATTAAATAATGCTCTTTAATTAGCCAAATCAATTGAAATACAGAAACTTGTGGAACAAGCAGAGGGATATGTTGGATATATGGATATAATTTACACTACTAAGAGCATTCAGATCAGGCAACACAACAGCAAAAAGTACCAAGTCTATTGACAATATTTGATGAAAAAAAAGTTATAGTAAATTAGGGCTTTACCAGGACTGCTGCTAGTAAAACATTGAAATGTGTTCCATTAGTTATTTATTCATTATTAATGAGCTGCTTATACACCAGAATCTATGGAGTGGGGCTGGGGAAACGCATATGTACTCTCATTTTTGCCCACAAAGAATGGAACTACGACACAGCGCCACGTGTTGGGGTCAATGTGAGTTGATGCATGTGAAAAAGGAAACATAATTGTGAATGGGCTCCAACACCCTTTTAATATATTCATTCCCTTAGAAAGTAGATCCTAGACATGAGAAAATGCTGGAACGAAAATTATAAATTAAAAAAAGTACCTGTTTTTTAAACTGCTGGCATTCTTCTGGTGTAAGGGTGTCAGCTTTTGCAATTAGTGGAATGATATTGACTTTTTCATGTAAGCGTTTCATGAACTCTATGTCCAATGGTTTCAGTCTAAAAAGAAAACGATAGCTCGTTAAATCAAAATTTACTTTAAATAACAAATTATTGTTCAATTAAGGAAAGCAAGACCTGAAGACAGGCCCCAGTGTAAACCTTTTACAGTGCTTATCACTGACAAATGTTTTATGGACTGTATTGAATGACCCCTAAAAAAATCTCATGTGGAAGGCATTAAATAACTCCAAACAGAAATAACGACCAGCGTTGACAATTCACCAATATTTATCAGATCAATATACATATATGCCCAAGACTTTACTTAATTGTTTGATGCCATTTAAAAGCTTCCCAGGGCAATGCAGGGATCAGCCAACCTTTTAGGCTTGGAAGACCTGGTCAATGCCCAGCCTCTGAAGTTTGACCAGGTCTGGGTTGGATGGGAGGCAGACCTCCACTACATGAATATTGCACCTATATCTGGTATGGTATGGACCATATTATACATAGGACCTATAGTTTTCCAGAGCGTGTGAAAGGCAGTGCGAACGGATAGCTGCATCTATTGTGGAAATGTGAATTTGGGAGTCCTTGTGGGGGCTTATCACCTTTTAGAACTCTTTATATTTAGCTGCTTCATCCTGCTAATGCTTACTCAAATAATTTTTGCTTATGTGTACCTAATTTCTCATTATTGTCTACTCTTACATGGATGTAGTATGCTGTATGGTTTTGTTTTGCTGTTTATTTGTATTTCTTAAGAAAAAACAGAGTTGTTAAAATTATCATTTCAATTGTATGAAAGGGTACATACAGCAGCTACTAAAACAAATTGAATGGTCAGATTCAAGTCTTCACTCTAAAGGGGGAGGGGGTAAAATCTAAATCAATGCAACGTAAGATAGAACATTACAAAGATCATTCAAAATTCAGCTAAACATTACAAAGGTAAGTTAAAAGTTTCTGTTCTTTAAGAATAAATGATTTCCCATACAACAAAGTGTGCCCCAGCAGACATGAAAACAAAGTTATGCTTTGTGCCAGACTCCTGTGTCTTTCAGGCTCCTGCGGTTGAGCGTAAATGATACATCTGCAAGTGCTAACATTCCTAAACTGTGCAGTAATACAGATCCCGAAAGAAGAACTCTGGTCTTTACAACATTCATGCTTCTAATGATAAAAAGGGTTTATAAGACAGGAAGAGTTAATAATAAATGATATTTCACAAGGAATCAGTTTTGCATTCATTATACTGAAGTGGTACACTAGGTACCATTGATTGATACAGGATTGACAGATGATGTAATTTCACAAGATAAATTGAATAATGATGTATGTATGGCTACCTTAATGTTGTTACTGTGATGGGACCACGGTGTTTGTAACACTTAAGAAAAATGTATACATTGATGCATGATGCCTACTAACAGTTTGCCATCACCAATTGCCTACAGAAAATTGTTGGTTAGTTGCAGTGAAATCAGTAAAAAAAAAAAGCATGTGAAGTGAATGAAGTTTGTAGGCCTCACCAGTTTTTTCCAGGTTAAGGATTCAAAATATTATAAATTATATTATAAATAATATAGAAGAGAGGGAAGAATTTGTACTCTACATTCCAGACATGACATTTAAACTGGGACACATGATTCTAATTCAATTAGCAATGCAATCCAGTGTTCTCCCCAAAGCAGATTGGCCGGGCGGCCCGCCCGGGAGATTTTGGTCCCCGCCCGGCACACAGCGAGCAGCCTGACAGGCGGCGCCTCCCATTCTTCAGGAGCGCGCCACAGCCACTGAAAGACTCCGGCCCGCGGCATACTACCGGGGCCGCGGGCCGGAGTCTTTCAGTGGCTGCGGCGCGCTCCTGAAGAATGGGGAGGCGCCGCCTGTCAGAGGACTTGTGTGCCGCCGGACCGGTGCAGGCGGCGCGATGACGTCATCGCGTCATGACGTCATCGCGCAGCCCGGCTCAAAAAAAAATCTGGGGAGAACACTGCAATCTATGAACTCTATAAATACAACACATTCATAACAATGTTAGAACAATTATATTATAGTATCTCGTAAGAATATGACAAAACCATATTAGAAGACAGAAATGTGATTATCGGAGACCTGTACATACATCAAAAGCATAATAATGGTGCACAAGAGCCAAAGAAACTTCTATTTATTCAGATCAGCGCTCTATTAACCTGCTTATATTATTGCTAAACAATAATGCTGTCAGATGGAGCCATTTCTATTCAAACTGGAGATCCAGGTTCAAGAAAAGGATCAACACTTAATAGCACATACTGAATACAAAGTAAAGGCCCCCATACACGTAGCGAGCTGTGGTCGATGTGCACGAGTGCGTCAGTAAAATCAGCAGCAGGTGCCCACATGGAATGCAGAAGTTTCAAACTGCGTTCCAAGTACAGGAGGTGACACTTCGATACATCACTTCCGGGGTCACGGATGGAAAAAGGTTAAAAATCACTGGCTTAAAGTAAATAGTCTACTTTAAGTGCTCCTTTACAAATACAATCTTGTGAATCTATGTTACAAATGGATAGATGAACATCTGCAACTACCATCATAAAATCTGTCTTGTGACTGTAGCAGCACAGCAAACAGTGGTCTGTGTAGTGCACATTGAGAATTGATGTCTCCCTGTCAAATAATATTAAAGAGACATATGGATCAATTGTGCATCTGACTACTCAGCCTCATGCAGCATAAACAACCATATTGATGTATTACCGAATAATACTGATATTTGACATAGTACTTAGTTGTTAGTTAAGTTAATATGTATCAGGTCTCTGCTGATACAGTCAGTGACTTATATCCTTCTTAATGGGGTCCCTTCTATAACATTTTTATGATTAGGACTATACTATACTATGGGCAGCATAAGTCTTTCTGTGGAGAGGGTGGTGTTATTTGGACTTTACATAATAACAAAAAATAAATAAAAATGTAAACACTAATAACCGTAAAAACATTAATCTGTTAATCTGTTGATATAATGGTTTAGAACTCTTTGAAGACTATACAATCGAATACTGAGTACTGTTTTATTCAGTCTGCTATCAGAGGCTGAGAGAGAGGCTGGCTGTCAGAATATCAGGTAATGTCACAGAAGCACTCAGAAAAACAAAAACTGTGTTAATGCGGAGACAGCATTAACAGTTAATGAAGAGACAACATTGTTAAGCACCCCAATACACGCTTAGATTTTATGGCCAACCAATCGCCGAGCACAGTCTCGGAGATCAGTCGGCGACCAGTCAGCCCAAAAATCGGGTGCTGATCTTAAACTAAAGAGCTTAAATCAGCACCTGATTTTTTGGCTGACCGGTCGCCGACCAATCGGGGAGAGCGCGCTTGGCGATCGGTCGGCCATAAAATCTAAGCGTATATTGGGGGCTTAAGACATTTAGCTTTAATTCTGTGTGGTGAAACGAGAAGAGGGATGAGCAAGCTGGTAAGCAAGTCGTAATCAGTATTGTTCAGTATTGCATTTAGTAAATGTCAGCCGTTTATAGGTCTATCTAATTTGAAAGAAGTTTTAAATTTATTCAAGGAATCCATATCTCCTTCACCTCAGCCATGGATAACCTTTGGCGCCTGCTTCACACAGCATATTTGTAAATACATGTAATATAGATAAAAAGGTCTTACAACATCCAGTAATCAAGTTATAAAAGTATTGCATGTAAGGTTTCCTGTACGACTTCTTCACATTAGTATTAATTACATAAATATTTAATGCACGAAAATAACAAATTGAAGTGAATACTTACCCGTGGCCTGAAGGTGCGATAAAGTACAAGCAACAGTGCACACGGTTGTCTGGCATCTGACGTCTGTTCACGCGTGATTCTGCATTAAGGTAGTCTTCAAATTTACTGTCAATGTAGTCAATAACTGGCTGCCAACTTAAACATAATAACAAATTATTTCAATTTATTTGTTTCATTTCAGTGGATCATGATGCTTTAAGAAAAATACAAAATAAAACACTTTATTAAAAAACGATATATAAGAAAAATAAAAAAAGAGTGTTGACCCCTTGTGTAAAAAATTTACTATTTCAACCTTCAAGTAATATTTTTCAGTTGTATGTCTCCCTATTTTTATGTTGATGCAAACTCGATTTCTAAATGTGTTTAAGGGCTCCTTCCCTGGAGCTACATGTTTAAACACTTGTGTGAGTTACTTGCTGCACATAAACACACAGGAAGTAATGTAGGCCACACAGCAGCAAGCGCAAAAACAACACATAGTTATACAAGTATATGTACATCATTTTCTATTTTTACATGCAAGTTTGATATACTTTTGAGATGGGGTAGGGCGAGGGGGCGATTAAACTCTTAAAAGGTAGCCATACATGCTACAATTCCAGCATGATTCTCTATCAGCCGATTGCAGCATGATTACGTCATCACACTGCAGTCGGTCGCTCAGAGGATCGGAGGACACCCTTTAAGTGCCGGGCATTACTTTGGATGGGTACCAATCCAAAATAATGTGATTGGATGATGGTGCGATCCTGGTGGATCTGTCCATGTGGGTGCATCTCATTTGTGGGTGAGCAATTGGCAGGACGCACGTCGGTCAATCTGCCACGGATCGTAGCGTGTATGGCTACCTTTAGTTATGGGTTTCTTTCAGTAATTAGAAGTTACAATTAATGCAGAGAGCAAGCTTAACAACCTTATTTTAAAGTCAGGTTTTTATGCAGCTCCTGGAGAGTTATACAAAGACTACCAAAAACATTGTGTGAGTGCTGGGCCTGCCTAAAGTCTCCAGCAGGCTTTCCAAACTAAGAACAAATTACGCTGCACACATTGTGCAACAAACACCCAAAACACAATTGTGGAAGGAAAAAGGACAATTACCAGTTGCTATTATCCACAGCATCTCCAAACCCAGGTGTGTCTACTATTGTTAGAAGAAGCTGAACTCCACCTTCTTTAATTAGAACCTTTGACTGTTCAACCTACAACACAAAGTCATAAAAAATTGAGACACACAATTTAAAATACATACCTAATGTTATATAAAATCCAAACTATGGATTATACATATGCTTGCAAAGAAACTGTACAGATCGCACTTCCAAGCAGCATGTCCACAATTTCCGGCTCACAGACTCCCTCTCAGGTTAGGAACATTACCGCATAATCCACAAGTGCCAGGCTACAATGGATCAATCTGTCCACCACTGTAAGCAGCACTTCTATATAGTAGCAATAGTCCGCACACAGGGATGTTTAAAAGCTGTAACTTTATTTCAACATCAGAATACAGAAGTGGTCCCTCCAGGGATCACCCCCTCGGACGTTAGTCATAGACATCCAGGTGTGCGGACTGTTGCTACTATATACAAGTGCTGCTTATGGATTATACATATGCCACATGTCTTCTGGATAAGGGAACAACTCCACAAAAAGTCAACGGATGCATTTACAGGAGAAAAAACAAGTGAAAAAAACATTGCAAACATATCCATTTTGATGCATGGAAACAGCCTAACAAATGTCACCCATAACAAAAGACTTCTCTTGTTTACTCCCTATGCCACAGAAACAGTTTGTTAGATTTGTTTGGCAAGTGAAATCCTGCCATAAAAGGAATGGGGTGTGGACTGCAGTCATATCTAAAATAATATTATTGGGTAGAACCACAGAGTAACTTCCCCCTATAAAGAAGGCACGTTTTAGTAGTTCTGTCCTAAAATGGTAAACTGGCGACTCATTCAGAAATATAAAACAATAAAGAGTACGGTGACAAATGTGTGACTGTTGGAAAAATCACTGTGTTACAGCAAGTGTTGGAAGGTATTAACCTCCCTAGTGCACTGTTAAGGTCCAGATTTCTATAACAAAAGCACACCATGGACTCAAATGGAATATTTTTTTAATGTTGTAGGCCTGTAACTTCCCAAAATAAAAAGGTATCATCTGAATGATAAAATCTCTAAAATACTTATTCGGTATGAAAGATTTCAAAATAGTATGTATTAATATTAATGTTTTGTTTAAAAAACACAACAAAAAAAAAAAATTTTTATTACAACCGGGGGTCGGGGGGGTTGAGGACAGCATCGGCTTCAGCAAAGAAGCCAGTTCAGATGATCGGAGCCACTCGGACAGCACAGAATGGTGATTATGCGCTGCCGGGGCTCTGATCTTCGCTGGACGGCACCATCTCATCCCCTGCAATACTGACAGAACAGCACTGGACGAGATTGTTAAAATGTAAATATTTGTGTTGGTTAAGTACTTTTCACATTAATATGCAAACAATAGACATTAAAAATGCAAGAGTGTAAAACCTTGTGCTGCACTAAATTATACACCATTTAATAACGAAACCTTATTTACTACTACAGGAAAAAAATGCTTGTTAGGGCTCTGCTCCAATACATTTTTTCTCAAGTAATCGATGGCCATTAAAAACCGATCGGCAAACACCCATCAGACATGCGTTCATGCCGCATTGCACAAAATAATCTGCGGTAAACTGCGTTTTGCATAATGTGGTGGGTGTGCGGGGTATTACAGGCCTGTGTATACAGGCATGTCAAAGCCCCTTTACGTCAATAACGGATACTTCTTGTGTCCGTTACAGGCGAACAAAAGCGCAGTGCACTGGGAGAAGCTTGTGCCTGTAAAAATTGTAGGCTGCCGGGTGCTTTTGGTAACACAGCATTGCCAGACACACAAGCACAGGTCTGGTGTGCAAGGCACCTTGCATTGATCCTAGCACTATAGAGCAACACGGCACAAAAAATATGTTTCATCAGCCTTTGTAAACAGGAGCCAAATATACAATTGCTGACAGTCTAGTTTCTCTTGCTTTCTCCCCCATGTTATACCCAATAATACTCGGCATCAGTGGTGTCTTCATTGTGACCATGTGAAGCATCCAACTAATGTGCAGAATGTAGGAGAGGAAGAGGCCTGCAGGACATGCTTTCCCAAGCTCTCGGTCTATAGTATTCCGTTTCCATACATGGTCATACACATGCAGTAAAACATCTGGAAATGATCCAAGCAAACATAACTGTAAAGCACTGTCCTTCGTGTTTAAACCTCCAACTGTATCCCATCATCTGCTTCAGCCAGAATTCCCAAGGCGCTCATGGAAAACAAATTAGCCTGAGTCCAGGAATTTCAAACTTTTCTCAGCAAACCCACTCCAAATGGCTGTTTTCCCATGCACTCCCCAAGGCAGGTCACTTCCACCCATTTTAAACATCTATTTGCAGCACCAAATGCGCACACACCAATGACAGACAGGAATAGTGTGTCAATAAAATATGTTTGTGACACATGGTAGAGGCGGGTAGTGCCAGGCCATTCGAAAGCCAAAGGAAGCTGCTGCCTAAAAATGACTTTAAATAAAACAAACTTCTGTTTTGTCACAAAAACAACCACACAAACCGGGAGTGATGGATAATAGTTTACATTCTGCTGAATAGGAACAGTTTGGGTTTCACTCACACCCTCAGGCAGACAATATGTGGTAGGAAAGTAAACCCTCCCATACTTCACCATTCTAGACCAAAACCAAGACCCCCCCCCCGCCCCATATGTTCAGCCATTACAGTGATAAGACGCTACTATTAAGGCCCCCACACAACTTAGGGCTTTTCCCCACTGGCAAGGCTGGCGCAGCACGTTCCCATGACGGCCGGCTGTCGTTTGAGGTTGAACAAAGTGCACGAGCGGTCGCGGCCATAGCTAAAATACATTTCAATGCAGCTGCCCAAAACTCGCGCAACTGGGGCCAAGCCCATTGAAATGAATGGAAGTGGCCAGCCTTACCAGTGGAAACAAGCCCTAAAGCTGGGCATACACGGGTAGACTCCCGAGCAATCGATTCGCAATCAAGAACAGCGTGGTGACGTCATCCAGACTTTTTTGATCTTTAAGCAATTTGGACATAAAGTTTTGATGATTTTAAAGAATCACACAGCATTAACTCCACGCAGGGAACACGCCCCTGACACGTTTCCCCCCAAATTTCCAGGGCTTAATCATAGGGATGAATGAGGGTGTAACCACATGCACAATAAATACCACTACTAATTAACCCAACATTAACTCTGTCATCACCACACATAAGTGAAAATTGTACCGTTAAAAAGTATACAATAACGATGTGTACCATGAGAGCATATAGATATTAATATCCTATCTTCTAGACGTGATTACCTCCTAATTATTGATGTTCTTTTAGGGTATTTATTAAATATTCTCAATATTTCTGCTAATCTTAATATTATCCATGTTTTTTTTTATATATCCTGTAAGATAACAGACTAAGTGCTTTCCTATTGTGTAACCTGATGGGTTATATTCAGAAATCTACCAAAACCTCTTACCATTGTAATATGAGGACCTATTACATTAGGGAGAAATACGCCTTAAAACACAAAACCAAACATACATTCCCTTAGGAGTGCTCAAGGTGGTTAATTTTTTTTTCCAGTGAAGGACATTGTCATATAGCTCCATCACAAACTTTTAGCATATATATTCAGATTTTTATAAATCAATGCATAACTGAACAAAATGGTGTTTAACATCTGATTAGTCGAATAATTAGCCAGGACCAACAGAGTCAAATAATCAATGCATAATGGGAAGTGATTTGTACTGTCGTGGCAGACTCCTTTCTAGGACACCTAGGAAGTATAAATTGAGTTCCCCGTTGCTGAACGCTGGCCATACACAGTTCAATATTTCCATTCGTTCTACTTAAAACTATAAATTTTTAAGTCGATTGTATGGAAATCAATTCCCGCACACCTGGTGCAATCAACCAAGAGTTATCAAAATGATAAGACATCTTGGTAAACTTAGCTTGATCATACATAAATCTTGAGTTTTCTAGGTATTTAGATTGATTTGTTCATGATGGTAATTACAATTGTACTATGCATGCACTCCATAGTACGATCGCATTTAACTTGGTCACACTGTGTGGTGGTACGATCGATTAGAGTTAGACTGGTATACAATTGTAAAATGGCACAACATGATCAAATCTAAGATGATTGTGCAAAAGTCAACCCGTGTATGGCTAGCATTGGTCATCAAACACTTCATAGGATTGGTCCAATAAAAGACTAAAGCCAGCCATACACGGGTGGACTTTTGCATGGTCAATCTTAGATTCGGGCGATTTTATGATCGTGTGCCAGTCTAACATCAATCAAAAATTATAATTGTAAACAATTGATTGAAACGCCTAGAAACATGTCCGAACACCTTTCAATTGTTTTTTTGTTTGATTTCAATCACTTTCGGTCAATCAAACTAGGTGTGTGGGAATCGATTTCTGTACGACTGACTTAAAAATCAATTGTTTTAAGTTGATTGAACGGAAAAAATGTATTATGTATGGCTTGCTTAAAGGGAATACAGCTAGGCTACATTCCCACTTCTGCAATTCTAATCGCGGCACGGAGCTATAAGAATTGCGGCTGTGAGATTGTGGCCAGGAAGTGGGGTGGGGGGCGGTAGGACATCTTAACCCACCCCGCCTGATGGCGCCAATAGACAGTAAATGGGCACGGTTGAAATGACATGCAATTTTTAACCATGCCCATTCAGGTCTATGGCCGCGATCAGTTTGCCCATTGGTTAAAGTGGGCACAACTACAAATAAAGGGTTTTATTGAATAAGCCATATAATATATCTGTATACTCTAGTACAAGCTGAATTATCAAGAGTTGTAAATCGTGAAATTTTGTGGTCATAGTTGGAGTAAATGGCAAAGCCCTTGAACATGTCATCACCAAAATTTCATTAGATGTAGGGAAGGGTTGTAGGAAGAAAAAAAATAAGTATTGCTCTAGCACAAGTCGTTTTTTGCATAACGCTGAACTTAATGCAAAAACAGCATGAGCTAGAATTGTCCCATCTGTATTTCCAGCAATTTTGGTGACGATACCATGCTCAGGGGTCACAAATTCCATCTGTCGAAATTTTGAAATATAATAATAATAATGACATCCTAAAACAAAAAAACATTCGCTGTGCGTTTCTCTGCCTTAGCTACTGCATTTCCAACTCTGGTCTTACACTTATGTTTTTGTTTGTATCTACAAACAAACCTATCCTTTGCAGATTCACCAACCAGCCAGTCAATATCTCAAGTCTTATTAACAGTAGCCTAGACAGGTAGTAAACTTACCTGAACAGTCTTTTTAATTCTGTGCGACGGGCCTGGATAATCCGGAGCATATAAATCCGTTAAGAAAAGTGAATTTATAAGAGTTGACTTTCCCAGACCAGATTCACCTATGAAAGATGCACACAATACATAGATTAAAAATAGGATTCTTATTGTCCGATTATAACAAAAACCAAATTGTAGATGGCACATAACGGTATTCATATAACAACTACATGACATTTATAGATTCATCATATTTCAGTTGTTCATGTCCCTTAAACATACATGTAGCTAGAGATCATGGCATCATTAATGGCAATTCCATATGGTTTACCTCATTACACAAAAATTTAGAAGCTACAATACCTCGTTCAGAAAGATTGTGTAAGTGTATGAATACCAGACAGACTTAGCCCCAAACAAAGTTAAAGTAGCGAGAAGTAAAATGTTGGCATTTCCTATATAGATGGATGACCGATTCCTTACACCATCTACTACATGATTAGGTTTCTAGTTGGCTTGCTAAAGAGGGTCCCTGCTGTGTACCACATTCAAATTACTGAACATTCATTAGTTCAACCTGTTCACAAATACAGCATTGTTCGGGTTCATGAGGTTTAAAAGATTATGCGTTCCCATGAAAATCAAAAGACATAATTTGGACCCACTAACTGTTGAGTGAACTTTGATATTGGTGGGTTCCATGGATTAAAGTTATTCTATTCAAGATTTTCTAAAAAAAAAATGTAACCTGGTAGCAATAAGAGTTTAATATATATTTGATGGTCACTGGTTTACTACTAAAATAATGAATGAAGCGTGTAGCCATGGAAACCTCCCCCTTGGCGTTTACCACACCAAGCATAGCTTCATTCCTAAGCCAGTGAATAAAGTGGGAACAGCAGTAGCCATTTCCAAATATAAAGGCACATTACAGTACTGGTGTGCTTGCTGAACAGCTCCACAATAGTGGAATTTAGAATGGAACTAGGACATGTAAATCTGTGCCAAACAAGCTCTTTTTCAAGAATAGAAAAGCATCAGCATTTTATTTGGAATCCAAAAGTTTCCTTTCATTAAATGTCTGCAGGACAGGTTATTGGCAAGTGTCTTAGGAGGAGCGATCCTTGAAATATTTATCTCCATAAGAACTATTCAACCACATCCGCCACTGACAACGCTGAAAAACACATTCTGGGAGCACATTTTGAGGACTGCTTGTGTTCAGTTGCTAAGGTGGGGACACATTGAGAATGCCAAGTATACGAAAATATTCAGAACCGTCAAGATGCATTAACGTGTGAAAAATCTCACGTACTGGAGGCCAGGGAATAAACACTAAATATTATAAAATGAGTTATTTTTAAAACTGAATCTGATTTTTAATAAGTTGTATGGAGTGGGAGGGAGAGTTCGAACCTTTGTTGGACTGTATAGCTTTTAGTAACACTGATTTTGAGGTTCCTTACTGGTTTGACAACATTTCTATCATTAATAAATGTTGACTCACCAGGGCAGGAAGTGAACGAGGCTGTCCAACAGCAACATAGACAGAAGGAAAGGTTTTCCTTACATTTGCTGGGGGAATGCTTGACCCTCAGTAAGGGGCTCTTTCACACTGTCAAATTTGAATGGAACCCCAAAATTTCTGTGTGATTCCAATTGTATGTATTTCCCTGACCATCTCTTAGGAGCTTTTTACTGGACCAAGCCACCAACCTTTCCAGTGAGATTGTCTTTATACTGGACACTGAAGCAGTCTCAAACAGTTAAATGCCGCTGCCTAACACTAAAGCTGGCCATAGATGCTTAGATTTTACGTACAATTTCTGAACAAGCAGCAAGATTCATCGTTCACAAATCAATAAGTGTTTAAAGTGTGTGATCTGCCCTTTCGATCACCGATGCAGGTCTCATTCCACTTCCATCATTTACGATCGATCCCAAAGTCTGTGTCAGTGTCTGATTTAAAAAAATTAGATTGGTGTCTGGTTTCAAAACAAAAAACAAAGGATCCATACCAAAGAAACTACATTCTATGTTGGGAGCAGAAAACCATAAAAAAAAATCTTGATAAAAATGCACATATTTCTTGGAGCTGTAAACCAATTATCTGCTCTCTACAATGGGTGGTGTGCATATTGAGACCTTAAGCTTTAAAATTTCTGTTTCAGCTGATTGGATGGACCCATTTTTTATTAAAACTCTTTGTAAATGTTTACATTTGTTGAAAAAGAAAATATATTTTAAAAAACGAAACAAATATTCCAAACAGTTTTGTATGAATATGAAAAGATTCATATGCTCCCGATGTGATCATGTGTGCAGGCTCCTCACTTTATGACAAGAATGTCTTCTGGTTAGTAAAGAATGTGAAGCATGTTTGTGCTACGGCCATGACCAGAGCTCTTTTGGAAGCTGGAGTCCTGAGAAAAAAAAAGCTCCTTGTTCTAAAACGTGGGTATGGGTCAGATATCTGTGTAAATTATGTACAATAGCCAGGTCTGCATCTAATCTCTCCAAAATGCACTGCGTAGCATAACAAAACACACAATTACTTTTTTTATAGGATAACGGCTAAGGAGATATTATGTCGTATTGCCAATACTCACTTAGAGGCCGCATTCTAGATTATTATTAATGCGAAATCCATGTCACCACTAAGGTCAGTCAGAAACGAGTTGTTGCACATATGGGTAACTCTAAGGTGGGGTTCAATGACTCAAAACTGCACAATGACTTCCAGTAAAATGTGTGTAACAGGACAGTGGCCAAGTATTTTAAAATTATGACAAAAAAAAACACAACACACATTTCACTAGTTGGCACACTAAGTTTGATTAACCTACATGCCAATAATCCTATCAATGGGAACTAACAATAGGGCATCATTATTTCCACCGTCACCAATGAGGAAGTATTTCTGCATTTCTGCAGTGATTACACAGTTACAGTGATATCAGTGGCCAGAAGGGCCCTCGGTAAGTGAATGGGGTCTGGGCAAAGCTCATAGAGTAAAAATGGGTCAATACAAGTGGTGGGTGTTTAACCTTCTGAGCGTCTGGCCCGAGTTAACTCGGGCTCAGTTTCATGCATCATGAAATTCAGCCCCAGTTAACTAGAGAGACACTAGATACCACCAGATTCCTCCGGCGGTCAGGAGTATCTGCATGTATGCTGATGATTCCGGGTCTGTCCCCGATCGCGTCACCGGTGACGTGAAGGGGGCGGGGGTAGGCGGCCCCATAGACCTCCATGTAAATGGAGGGGCGTCCCTTTTTTTTAGAATAACTTCAGCGTCTCCAGTGTCGCCGGATTTATGTTCTGAACCTCCGGCCGAGAGGGCAATCACGGCAGAGCATGTCGTGCTCCACCGCGATTGCCCGTGGCACAGTTATAAAAAAAAAACCGTGCCACGCGCACAACGCCCAGAAGGTTACGTGTAGGTGTGAAAGAAAGTTGCGTGTAGGTGTGCATCTCTCAAAAAGTGTTACAGATGTTTAACACAGCATGCAAATGTGATTCTATCATTTCATAACCCCAAAGCCCTGCACAGTGTGTATAGTTTCAATAAGCCCTAACAATGCAGAATCAGAATGTAAACTGTATTCAGGGGGGAAAAAAAGAGGCAATAGAATATAAGATGATGGTTTGCAAATGTAAACTGTCCATATCACTGCATACTGATAAACTTTTCATAGAAGTTGATTGCACTACTATGTATTATCTATGCACTGAAGCTCAATGCAGTTTATGAAATCATACATGAGAAAACATCTTTAGAGAGAAGGACATAATTTAAGAAGGTAATGGTATTTGTTTAAGATTCAAGATTGGGCTACCCGTTACATTTTTATGACCCATGAGCCTAAATCTAGCTGGAGAACCTTAATTGAAAATTAATATTAATAACCATACGTTTAAAGGAAAGTGCTCATCCTGATTTTGAGGTAGGGTGAACCTGCAGTCTTTTCGATAGGTAAGTGGTAGCTCATAGTATTAAATGAAGACAATGTGGACATAAATGTAATAAACACTTTGTTGCTGTACAACCCATAAAATTATTTAGGTTACATTTACACTGGCGGTTTTTAACCACCAGGTAAACGACCCTTTAACGTGACTGACCAGCGGACGCCACATTAAGCGTCCACCAGTCGGGTTTCTGGGCTGCTGTTCCATAGGACCTCTTGGGGGTCCTTAATTAGACGCCCTGTAATCACCGGCACTATTTTGCAGACGATCACAGGGAGTCATTTCTCCCTGAAAGCAGCTTGAGAACCATCAAAGCTTAGCCTAAGTTGTACATGATGGGTCTGGGAAAACCATTTTATCTTTCACACAGACTCAATGGAGGACACACAATACTGATAAAAAGGAGTAAAGTCTACAGAAAGTGTCAATTATAACAAAATAACTAAAATAAAAACCCCTAAATTCCTGTATGTATACTCTGCCATTGGTTACATTCACAGAGTACATGTTGGAGGGAATTTATACCAAACATTCATCTTTTGTCCTCTTTTTATAGCGCACATAGATCCAGCTAACTGTGTATTTCCAGGTTCTAGCAAAATATAAAAGCACTTTAAAATTGTACTTATAATTTTGACTTTGTCTAATATACCCTAAGATAACCTCCAGTCTTCTAAATACATTACATTTCAATCTATTGCACAGGAGCCAGAACCCAGCACTGAAATGTAAACGAACTCAGGGATTCCAGGTCAGTGTTGTATGCTTACAATACTGATCTGGAATTTCCGAGTTCGTTTACAGAGAGGATCCTTGGGTTAGGGAAGGTTATTGCACTTAAGCTCCTTTAAGTTTAAAGAGCTCAAATTCTCATTTCACTGAAAAGTTTTATATTATTCAGTGTACACAGTTGTGCCAATCAGCAAGAAAACCACGCAAACAAGAATGTAACGACTGTCCATTAGGAACACTTAAAGACTTCCATCTATTTACCTTATATTAGCTCAGCCATGTCAAGCATACAAGACAGATATTTTAAGTAGCAGCTGGTAGGGATTGCCAGAAGCTTCTCTAGCAGCTGTAGAAACAAATTCTCATTCCATATTATGGGTTTACATTTTGTGACAAGAGACAAACTCATTACGTAACATGTATAGCATATGTAAATGAAATAAACGATTCTCCTTTTGATCACAAACTCCGGCACTCTCACACATGAGCACTTGAACAGCATACATCACCTGGTATGCAGACTTATTAGGTGTACATTGTAAGACGTATCATTTGCTAGATGTTTCTGTATATTGTTTGCTTGGCGAGTCCTATCTCCTAACCAAAAGAGCAAGCTAGGACAGGGAAATGAATGGAAAGGATTTTACATTTACCACTTGGAATCCCTTTGCTTTAGAACTGCATTACAGATTTTGTTCATCAGTATAAATATATCTCCGATGAATCATCTGCACAAAGAGGGAGAGGGAGCAGGAGAAGGTTTAAGCAGCCCAATGAAATAGGATGGAAATTACCAGCCATTTTTAAATGGACTGTGTGTCAATCTCCTGTCTTGTTGTAAGCAATAGTATCCAACAACGCTGGCCAATTTCTCTGTTCAATCAACTTTAAAAAAACGTTTGAACGGTCGATTGTTTTAAAATCGATTGACCAAAAGTTATCAAACGAATCAAACAAAAATCAGTTGCGTAGTAATTGGACATGGTAAATTTCCATCAAACGATCAAGTATCGTGTGGGTTTCTTGGTATTATGATTGATTTGTATCCAATGGTACTATGCAGCATGCACACAGGAAAGAAGTCCATCAGTTGTGAATAAATCACATTATGTTTTACCAAACGATACTTTAAGACAAAAGTCAACGGAAAATAGAGCCGTGCTTGCCCAGCTTATGAGGTTACATAAATATTTGATCCATGTGTTGAATAGCTCCCTTCCAACACAGCACAAGGACATACAGGAATATAGGACATTTCCAGAGAACAAATGCAACCTTCACTCAACTCTATCTACAGCATCAAAATATTTATTGACTTAAATGTAAGCCCTCGGTTCTTTAGATTCTGCTTGTTCCTGTGACTTCTACTGGAATCCCTTTCCCTTAAGGAAGTCAACAGAGGATGTGCAAATTAATTTACAGTAGCAAGCAAAACAGACAGAACCTGCTGCATGAATAGAACATATCTGTGCCTGGTCCACAATATAGTCCACATTGTATGAATACCTGTCTTTTCAGTGAGTTTACAATAACAGTCCTCAGCTTGTGGTAATGGCATACATCACATATGCAGAGATGTGCTTTGAGCTAAGGGTGATGGACTTTGCTATGGTTATATCGCATTTTCAGCATGCAAAGGACAGGAAATTCATTTTCTTCCCAATCTTGAAAGGAATTTCCACTGGCAATGGGTGGGACTGTGCATTTGTTACATTTCACTTCATTTTCCTGAGGATTCTGCATAGCTCTTTATTAGCATATACTGACTGGCTTTTGCATTCACAAATCCATTAGTGTGAAAACCATACTAAAAGCAGCTCAAAAACAAGATAACTGGAGGTTAAACACACATTTCATTGAATTCTTAATCTCAGAAGCTTCTCCCATGCAGGCCACCACCATTAAACCAAAGCTTATCAGCATGTGCATGAATGAGTGCATAACAATATATGGAGTACAAAAGATCAAACCCCAAAAAGTACAGTTCTTTCCTAAAAGCTATGAAGTCCACTGCATATATCTGTTTGCAATGTAACAAACAAACCATTTTCTATAACAAACCTATTTTTGGAAGTTAGAGGGTATAGTATAGTGTGGGTGTGCAAACAATGATAGAAAATGTGCATCAAATAAGCACTAAGTCTGCACAATATATTAAATGCATTAGAAAAGCGAACAGTAAGTCGTTTAAGGGTTAATCCGTTTTCCACATGAAGGATATTTCTTGAAGTGTTGGAACTAGCTCTACAACAGCAGTCACATGAATGGAAAGAATATGTCGGAGACATTATTCTGTTTAATGGACAGAGGTACCCACCACTGTAACTGGGAAAACTGATGACAGGAAACTGATCTAAATATATACTACAAGCATTTGGCAATTTGCAGTACAACTTCATGTAAATGTTTAAAATATATTATACGTTCTGTAATGCAATACATTAAAAAGAAGGTAGTTCTCAAGTTACCAATTAAATTTGCAGTTTGCAGAAGATTAAAATGAACACTGTGTCCCAGAAACATAAAAACGTTACCCACATTCTACACACCCCTTTCAGTTAATCTGTATCTTTTCTGGATTGCAATCTGAATATTTATTCGAAGATTCAGCCAATTTACTATATAGACATCACCGTGACCATGCTGCAAAAATGTGTAATATACTCTTCCAAGACACATACGTTGGCCAGAATATTTAGTTGTTGGCATATGACCTGGGGCTGCTCTAAGGAAATTCAGAGAGGGAGTTATGACATTTTAAGCATTTCAGCTTGTTGATGGGCTGTTTTACAATAAGTGTTACCAATCCAATACAGCATTTAGTCACAAAGGATTCTTATCTGCAGGGAATGTGATCTACTTATGCTGGGCATACACATACCGAGTAGGTCAGACCGACCTACTCCGATGTGTGCCA
>CM070036.1:97983851-97995756 GCA_036250615.1 Ptychadena robeensis | reverse complement strand
TTAAATTTAGTAGGAGTCGGAGTCGGTCCATCTTTTGCCGACTCCGACTCCACAGCCCTGATTATTATACCTGATTTTAAACAGTGACAATGTACTATTTGCTGTACTTTTAAAAGTGTGAATTTAATGGCCGCTTGTTTTAAAAATGACATATGCATACATATGCTACAATTTACCAGCCATTAAAAAAATCATTACATGTTTGTCCAAAAGTTTGGGCAGCTAATGCAGTGGTTTTACTTTTAAAAAAAAAGGATTCAGGACTTAACTGACTCTTTAAGCTTTAATCCAACACTGGTTAAGACTATTCCAAATCTTACTAAATTCCTTGAACCTTTAAACCCACCAAGGCAAGGCAACGCAACAGCTATAGAGATAGTATGCAAAAAAAGAGAACTTGCTCGTAATACACTAGATTGTATTCTGGAATACATATAAAATGCAGCTACCAGACAGGTGTTCTTAGGAGACATAAATATTTTAGAATACAGAGAAGAGGAGGGGTGTGATAAGTGTGCCTGATGCCTTATCAAAAACTATTGCCCAGAAAAATCCATCTCCTCTTGGCTGATCAAATCTCCTGTTGAGCAGGCTAAAGGCCCCTCATACACCTTACCATACAATTTCTGTACAATCAGCTTTTGTTCTACCAAAACCATGTAATATGAGGAGCTTTCTAAACCTTCCAATCACTATGTATTCTATCAGGGAGGACTCCGCAATACATAGTTGTTGGTAGATTTAATGTATGGAGTGATCTAAAGGTGTATGGGCTTAAGCTAGTGGGCCCAGAGAATGGCAAGAGACTTCATGAAATGGTCCATTATATGAACATTGTCCTAAGACATGTTTACAAACCCAAAACTGCCTAAAATATTAATCTACAATGTATTACTTCTTTCCAAGTGTTAAGAAGGACATGAAGGGCTCTTTCACACTAGGACCTATTCAAACCACATGACAAAATCCTATGCAGTGGTTTGGCATCCCTTTTGCCCATGTTTGTGTTGTCACTTGCGTTTCCCTATTACAACCAATGGGAAGGCAGAGCAAGCAGGAGACAGAAATGTGTGCAGCAGTGGGTTTTGAAAAAGGATAAAAACATGTGAAGGATACACAAGTTTCCAATGGTGTACCTGAGGATGTCACAGCGCTTGCTTTGTCAAAATGCACAAAATATGAAAGAGCCCTAACTCAAACCTGACCTTTCACCAAGCATTGCCTCTTGTTAACCTCACGCTGCCCTAACACATCAGCAATTCATGTAAACATCGGCTACCTATTCAATTAAATGTTTTCAGTGCCAGGATTCATAAATGATAATTAATTTTATTCATTCTGTTAGATTTGTGAAATAACCAGAGTTTAAACAGTTTACAATAGTCTAGAAGCAGATCCACTTTACTTCAGCTTTGCCCTGCCTACCGTCACCAGTAGTTTCACACAGACAGTAGTAGCGGACCTACCTATACTAATGCATCATCTTACCAGCAAAGCAATAGCATTAATTCAATCAATTTGTATGAGTATGTGACCTAAAACTCCTGTTTCTTGGGTTGTATGCCAACCAATAGAACAAAATGCACTGTGGGTATATTTAGTATAAATATATCCACATGAAGATTACAGTATGCAACTAATTGAAGTCATACTTAATGCATTAGAAGCATTTGAATTGGTGCACCCTAGTAGATGTTTTACATTTATAACAAACACAGATGTAAAACCCCAAACAATGTCAAACTAAGCTAACAGTCTCTATGCCACTGTGAGGGTATCTGCGGTCACGTGTTTCTCATCTACACATTCAGGAAGACATCATAAAATGTAAGGAATGTATGCGCTTTGCTCAAATCTTACAGGCCCGAGCTGGGTGCTCTACATGTGGAGATCTAGTAAAACAAGCTCTGATTGTTTTACCAGCACAAAGACTGGCTTCATAAGACACAACTCCCTGCATTTAAATGATTGCACTCTGTCTTTTAAGAAAAAAAATAAAAAAGGTGCAGTGAAGCTTCAGATGGATTTACAATATGAAACAAAAGTCAAATTAGTGATCTTTTAGGTGACTTATCTTCAATAATGGATGATTGGCTGGATTGTTTTTTTTTTATCTCAATGAGAGTTCATCCCAAAAAGTATGTATAGAACCCAACAAGGAATGGGGAAGGGAAAAAAGGAAAAGGAGAAAAATATATATTGGGCTACACACAAAGACCAATGAGGAGCAGTATGAGGTATTATACATTTAGGGCTGAGTCAGCATGTGTGAACTCAGTGTGTTAGAAGGGTTACTTACTATTACGGTCGCTAGCTTATGGTTGGACCCAATATGTATAACATGTGATGGATCTACCAACCAACTAGCAACCTTGATGTTTTGAAGTGCAGGTGGAGATATTCATTCACTGTCCCCACGCAGTGTTGTGAAGGTCGCACTCTTTGCCTATAAAGATCCGATTAGTTGGATGCCAAGTCCAAAAAAACTTTGGAGATAAGATCCTTATAGGTATATTAGTGGTAAACCACTAGAAAAAGAATAGGCTTCTTGGAGGCGCCCAAATGATGATAAAAATGTCCTTTATTTGCAAAAAAAAGAAAAGAAGGTATTGTATATAGAAAAGACCTCTTTTTAGCAAATAAAGGACATTTTACATGGTAAACTTACATGGTCACTTTTCAAATCAGCCGAGGCAGTGCAGCTGCCTCGAATGTGACTGGCACCCCTGTTTGTGGGTGCGTGCACACTTACAGGCACTAGAGGGTGTGGGGGCTAAGTGTTTTGGTAATAGCCTCATGAAATCTCTATGTTGTGTTAACCTCATTAGCGTTCTGCCCGTACCGCATTAATGGCGGCAGCTGTGTGGGCTGGAAAGCTGGTGCCCCTCCAATTACATGGAGGTCTATGGCACCCCAGTCCCCCACCCCTTCCACATCAGCGTGTCCCCGGAAATGCTGCGCCGTTCCGCATTAATGACGCCGGCTGAGTGGACTGGAAAGCAGATGCCCCTCAATTTACATGGAGGTCAATGGCTTGCCCCCCTGCCCCCTTCCACATAACCGTGGCATTATCGGTGAAGCAGCTTTTTGAGGATTTGCAGCATTCATGGGAGCTCCCACAGCTCATCCAGAGTTGGGTGGGCTCAACATGAACGCTAGGGAGGTTAACTGAAATCAAAAGGTCAAAATGTAAGCACCAAACACATTGAATCTGAGAGGGCCAATGGCATTCTGTATTTGCAGTAGATTCTGAATTTATCAAGTCTATGTGCAGGTTCTTAAGTTCGCCATATACAAAAATAATCCTTTTTACCTGCGCTGACCTGCATTGACCAAAAGTATTGGAACAGAGCAAAGAAAATCGGAAAATTTTGGTCCACTGCACAATTACCTGACTTTTTGGGGTATTTGAACTGTATTTTGGAGAATGTGAATACTGCAAAGAAATGGAATTTAAGGAATAATTTTTTGCATCGATTACAATGTGCAGTACCATTTATTAATATAAGACTGAAATATTGAGCTAAAGTTCATGGGTATTTGGTCAACAAGTGGTTGTCTGCACAAACAAAAGGCCTCTATGGACAAACACCAAAGTGACTGGAGGTGGTTACACCTCCCGGAGGCTAGCCACCTCCAGTCGACAGCAGCCCAGGAAACAACCTGTCTTGAGCGCTTGCAAAATTGTGCAGGCGCTCGTGGGCTGGGTGGATTTAATTTAAATTAAACCGATTTAAATCGCTAGTCAGTAAGGCTTGATTTAAATCATTGATTTAAATCAATCATTCTTGCTGGTATAACTTTAAAATGCAAGTAGGTGAAGATTTTTAGAACAATAACTTTTCATATTAGTTTTTTATCCCCAGTTTAGGTTAATCATTAATATTTGGACAACTTTTCTGTTGCACTTAGTTTTGAGAACTGCAAAAGTAAACCAAGCATCTGTGATAATATCTTGTAGGTTGAGGAGTCAAAATTTCTGCTTGAATAGACATGGGTGAGGGTTTAAGGGCCACTCAATATGTCAAAGCAATACACGTGCTGTTACACAATTAAAAAAGTCTAAATGGCGCAAATTTCACCCCAACGTGCGTTTCGTTGAAGACTTCTTCAGGGGGTAGGATATGTCATTTCATCGGCCAAATCTACATAACACAAAACAGCCGTCACAAGGGGATCAGTCATATTGAATAACCAAATCAACATAAAAGTGGACACAGACCCTAAGGGGTTACTCATGTTCATAGATCAATATAGGGGGAAAGGCATGATTTCTCAAGATGGTGTCCCCACTGGTGATCTGCGTAACAAGACTGACCCGAACCATCAACTGATCATGTTTACCAAAGTTAGTGTATTAAAAATCGGTCTTGTTGTACGCAGATCACCACGGCATTTATGTGGTTAAATTTGTCTGTCTCTCCGGTCCCCACTGGTGTCGGTGCAGTGGGGACGCCATCTTGAGGAATCGTGTCTTTCCACCCTATATTGATCTATGGACGCGAGTGACCTCTGAGGGTCTGTGTACACTTTTATGTCGATTTGGTTATTCAATGTTTGTTTTATGTAAATTTGGCCGATGAAATGACATATCGTACCCCCTGAAGAAGTCTTCAAAAAACCCACGTTGGGGTGACATTTGCGCCATTTGGACTATTTTAATTGTGTAACAGCACGTGTACAGATATGTACATCCACCATTGTGCATTGTTTTTAATTGATACGATGGTCATTACTTCATCTTTTGCACAGTGTTGTAATAAACGTATTAAGAAAGATAGTAAATAGTTGTGCACAACCTTCAGCAGTGATTACACAGCTACAGTGATATCAGTGGCCAGAAGGGCCCTTAGTAGGTGTATGGGGCCTGGGCAAAGATTGCAGAGTAAAATGGAGTCAGTATGAGGGGTGGGTGTTTAAGTTGTGTGTAGGTGTGCAGCTCTCAAAATGGAGGAGTGTGGCCCCCTGTAAACGACAAATAAGAAGACGGACAGAGGCACACAACCTAGTACAACAAAGGTACTGTAAATTGTTAAATAATATGGAATGGAATAAAATGAAACAAAACAACAGACAAGATACTCACATTAAAAGGAGGTTTACAAGGATTGATTTAACATATACAGCTTAATTCTACAAAATAAAAACTAATCTTCATTTCATGATGGAATAACCTTTGGATGGTAATATATTTTCCTCAAAAAGCACTTTATTTTTTAAAAGTACTATTATTTAAATAAAAAATCATTGATTTTTATCCACCCTGTTCGCAGGTCATTTAGAGAACAACCAGATGACAGGTCTATCAGGAGAAAGCCCAAAAACTGACAGGCGGACAGCTTAGATTGCATCCGCCAGGTATTGCACAATATGTGTAAAGGAGCCCTTACATGCACCTCACAGCATTACTCTCACTACTTTATTTTCAGTTGATTGTAGAAGGTAAAGAGGGAATTTCCTTCATGTAAGTGACAAACAAAAGTTACTGCAAATGTAACACTGTCAAAAAAAAGCTTTTAACCATTTTAACCATAGAGAGAAGGAGTGCTGCTTTCTGAACAGTGGATTGGCACCCGTCCCCCCTCATCTTGTAATCTCTACAATGTAGTGTATGTAAGGTAGGGAAGGGGGATGTCTGATCACAGATTTCACATGTCTTCTGTCTCCTGTTTGAGATAGGGTTATGGGATAAGGAAAATAAGACTCTTTACAAATTACTTGCTAATCCCTATTACAAACATTTCATGAAAATGCAACTTAACTAACAAAACAATATATATTCTTGTGTATTTGTATACGTCGTGCCTATTTTTTATTATGCTTATTTTTATTATATTAATAATGTAAAAGTGTGAACAAATAGCAATAAAACAGATGCATACACAAGATTTTACGTAGTTATAGGTTTTAACTACCGTTGCTGTATTCTACATACTTACAACAGATCAGACAGGAAACACTTGTACATCTATTCTGGCAAGGAACAAGTTAAGGTAGCATACATATGGGCTGACAGACCACATTGCTGTAGGCCGCTTCTGTTCTCATGTCATGTGGGGGAGGGAAAACAGAAACTTTCTAAATGTTTTCACATTTGTATGAAGAGCTCTGTAGATGTGTGGTACACATCTAACATTCTATATGCACTGGGCAGAACGGATGAAACAAAAAAAAAACAGGAAAATCGGAAGAGGAAATGCCAGAAGCATGACTGCACACAACTAATATACAGAAAGGAAGGGACAGTGGGGGATGCAACTAGCCTATTCACATTAAAGCTGTAAAAGCTACTCCTTAAATATACTAGAAAGGGTGAGAAGCATAATTGTTTCAATAAAAGTAACAGTTTGGACTGTAAATAATTCTAGCAGAGAACTTAAGCAATTACATCTTAGAGTGCTATTCCTTTATTTGCAAAATGTTATAGCCTAAAGAACCTACTACAATGGATGTAGGATAACATCAACCTCTACAGACACATAAAATGTGAACAGAAAAGAAAGTTTTTTGTAGTTGCAGTGCAAATGTAAATGACTACACACAAGTGAGTTTGTCTGTGTATGTATGTATGTATATACATACACACACATGTAAGTAAGTTGTAATGACCGCATGCCATGGTTTCATAGATAAAACTTACATGCTGAATTCAAACAAAATATACACTGTAGGTTTCATTAAACCAAGATTGAAAAAAACATGAGTAATGGGACTGCCTTCCTCCTCACTGTCTGGCCTAGACAAGGCGAAACACTCATGAGAATCATGATCATCCATCAGTCACAACTCAAGTTTCAGGGCTGGCCAAGGCGGAAGGGGGAAAACAGATTCTAACACTGCAATAGCAGAGCCTGCTTTTCAGACACAAAACCTACACCCATCTCAATAAACTTTCCAGTCAATTGTAAGAAGAAAAATTTAGCTCGGCACTGAGTCAAGCGATCGTGAATTCAAGGATGTTCGAGACCTGCGATCGTTTCTATCGATCAAACCATGGTAGCCATGTCCCAGTTCCATCATTTGCGGTCAAATTTTTTGATCACATAGATGTATGACTTATAATCGAAGACATGCCTTCTTGGGGTAATAGAGATGTCTATGGGCAGCTTTAGACATAAGGTAAAAGATAACTCCATTATATTCAATAGTGGATTTTAGCTTTGACATTAACTTCAGGCAGTTAACTTTTTATCTATAACTTTTTTTTTTAGCATAGAGTAGCAAATATTGGAATCACCGTCGTGTTTCTACTGCTGTCCAAGCATTGGCTGTGGATGAATTTCCTGTCTGCGTGAAATGTCAGCCAAAGCAAAGGGAGTATTTCAGTGAACATACCTTATAGCTGTAAATCTACAGGACAACATGATCACAAGTGAGGGATGTCAAACTCAAATATGCAAATTAAGAATAAGGACAAAGTTGGCCAATGTTGATTTTTACAATTGAGGACACTTTTTTGTTCTTCTCGTCAGATATAATGATAAATCTTTTTATATGGGAACAAACTTAGGTTTTACTTAAACATGAAATCTGGTACAAACAAAGTGTAATGCTAGAACATATGTGAAACCAAATAAAAGATATCTGTGGGATTCATTTCTTAGGCAACATATGGGAAAAAAAATCTTGGGGGCCAAATATAGTTATGATGGAATCACCCATCATTCTAAGGAATTCTGCCTGTAACGGCTAGCCTCGTGTGATCTAGTGATGTCATTCACTCTTCTGCACCGCTGAAAACAAAGCTGTAAATGGCGACCTGTAGTGCTGCTTTTTAAACACCACCCATCCAGAAAGCAGCTTAAAAAAAGAGTAATATGGCCTGTCTGCCTCCACCAGACACTTTGCAGGATAATGCAAGATATTATTTTGGAAAAAAGGCATATATTCTTTACAGAATACTTTTCCTTGTAGTTTAGCAATTTCATGTACCCTTCTAAGCTTTCCCACTTCTTTTTTTTCCATCGCGGGCAGCAGCTTCCGATCCATAATGATTCCACTTCCACATCTTCTGGGTGCGCATATGCAATAGCTGACAAAACAACTGCTTGTCTGTGGTGCTGGTCCAGAAACAAATCAAGACAACTGCCTTTGATGTGCAGAGTTGTGGACAGCCTGACATGGCAAACAACAGCCATTCTCTTGGGAGAATGAAGGGGTGTCCTCTCTATACCGTGCAGTCCGTGACATACTCCAGACTGTACCATTCAAGTGTTTGGTATAAAAAGGACCTTCTGAATTCCAACCCATTAAAGAAACAGCAGACTCATCCCACGTTTCATTTTATATTTAATTTTTCCAAGTAGAATTACTTTTGCCTCTAGATTGGTAACTTGTAAATGAGATCTTTCCCCTTATTGCCCCTCCTCTCTAGTATGATTTTGTTATCATACAGCTTGATGCAAGTTATATTTAATGTATCATATCTGTCACTACCCCCTCATACCTTAATTTGCACAGACCCACAGGAGATGACTATTATAATTTGTTAGGCAAATCCCATGTGCAATGCTCCTATTAATGGAAGCACATTGAGTCCTGTAACAACACAGATTTGAATAATGAAGTCCTGAAAGTACTCGGTTTTCTTCATACTGCAATGAGAACTTCCCATATGTTCCCATATAAGACCAACTTTATGAATTGAAACATTTTATACCAACCACATTGTGACTAAAAGTGTAAGTACAGCCACTACAGAACAACTATAACCCATCAACTCTTGTATAACACCCTCATAAGATTTCATGAGCAGAATACAGTGGAACCCAACAGCAAACAGCAAAACTGATTATCACGTGTGGAGATCTGATCAAAGTCACCTATAATGTCAGCATAAGAAACCTATAACTGACCACATATTTATTAATTTACTTCCAGAGTTTTAAATAAAAAAAACTTGCCACAAAATCCCCATAATGTATTACCATTACATAAAACATTATAAAAATTTAGCTCACAACTAATAATAGGGCATTTCTGTCACATTTAATATCACATACTCAGGTCATTTAAAAAAAAAAGCCCATACTTAAACCATTTATCGTATCAAATATAATCAAATGTTTATAAATAAAAAGTGATAATCCAACCATAACCAGCATTTTGATGAAGCCATAATCAATTGGGACTATATCATACGTTCAGAACATATTATTATTTCATACATTCAACCATTACTAAGGGGTACACAGTCCATTATACAACACAGACACAATATTAAAAGCCAAGCTGAAGCTACAATTAAAAACCAAGTTTACAAAATAACCATTCTGAATGTATTTTGTTCCAATCTGTCTCAATAAAAAGCCCTGTGCTAAAACAGGAACAGTTTCATAAGCAATAAAACATTGTCCTCAAAACATGTGACAAAGCCAAAACTAGTTACAGAAGAAGTATTTCAGTAGGAATAGTTTGTTGACTTGAGAAACAAAATCCATCAAAGTTCACCTTCCAAACCCTGTTCCTCCATTTCCTCCCAAACGTTGATCTCTCCTTCTGCCTTTCCGGCAGAAGCACAGCTATCCGGCCCCCTGGACATAAATAAGGTAGAAGTTGGTCTGTGCTTGACAGCTGCACACCACAGCCCCAGACATCTCTGACAATGACAGGGAGGAGTCTCTTCCTGAAGCCCAACCCAGTACACAGAAAAATTTATCAAAGGGGGGAGGGCGCACTTACTTTCCCAGAGCAAGGCATTTCAGCAGGTTTTCTTTTCCCCCAAAATGACCTGAACGTCATACATTTAAGAATCCACTTTGTCTAAATTTACACACTCGTTTTTAAAGGAAAGCTGATATTTTTCCTCTGAAATCAAGTACTGAGTGGAATGTCAGCTTTGTGATAAAGTAACACAGCTGCTATCCCTCTGTAACAAACACAATGTAAGTGTTTACACATGTCCGATAACATCTTCAAGCCCTATGCTAGGAGACCCATTTAACCCATTAATGGTTACTTCTCCTATATAATATTTCACATATGATCAAGGCCAACATAAAATAGAAATTCCTTAATACAAGGAGCTCCTTAGTTCCCAGCTGAACTGTCCAAAACAATCTATTTTACTCAAAGTCATATGACTTGTCATGAACACAGCCCCAATTTCACAAATCATTCCTTCAAGTAAAGATATCCCTGTAAAACATTTAATATTCAAAGAGTGATCAAACATAAAACGCTCACAGATGGTCCCATTCATTATATTACCTATATTCTGCTACCAAAATAAAATGTTCAAATGTGTACATAACAAGAGTAAACAATGAGGTCATGCAATCATTCTTACAACTCACAAAAAACATGTACATACCACATATACTCAAGCTGAGTTTAGTAGCACACAAAGTGTGGTGAAAGTAAAACCCTTGGCTTACACTTGTGTTCAGGTCACCATACACCTTACAATCTTACCATACAATTTCTCTACAATCAACTTTTTTTCACAACCATGTAATATGAGGACCATAAGGCCCCCACACATACACCGAGTGGGGGCCGACAATCGGCCAGAGAACATCGGACGTGTCCGTTCTCTGGCGGGCCGAGCTGTGAGGCAACAGCACGCCCATCGGTTGGCGGCAAAATTGGCCCGCCACTCGGTGGGTGTATGGCAGGCTTAAACCTTCCAATCACTGTATTCTATCAGGGAGGACCCGGCACTACATGGTTGTTGGTAGATGTAAAGGGAATTGTATGGAGTGATTGAAAGGTGTATGGGTCCCTCCAACCTAGCCCCTGCCAACCAAATACCCACACAGAGACCAATCACTGTAAGGGCAATGCTGGGCTCTATGTGGGTGATGCTGCAACAACAACAAGCTTCTTGTACTAAAAAAAAAAATGTACACATCTTGGTGGCCTGTATGTGTCAGTCCATCATACCTGGGGCAAGGCTGTATTACCAGTGAGCTGGTGCATTTCCCACACTAGAGTCAACGTTTCTAGCCGATACTTGAGTATATGGTTACTATACTAGCTCTTCCTGTCGCCTTTCTTCTATTAAAGACACTAGCTAAAACATTTCAAACTGCCTTACACTCTTTGCTATAAAAAAGAAGGCTTTAATTCTTTAAGTGAAACAGATCTTACTGGCCCCTAAGGACATCTTGACTTGTTGCCACTAAAGGATACACTGAAATGGCATTTCATCAAATGTGTAAAAATTACATGTGCTGTGCAATTAATATGAAAAAATGCAAAAAAAAATTAAAATACAAGTAGCTAATGTGGAAATGACAGGAGTAGTGTAGAAATAAGACCCTGTGTCTTTAGGCTGTTCCAATTAGTAGCCTAAACTTACAAAGTTAACCGATGGCAGCAATGGAACCCAATATCGGCTTCAACAAACGTCAAATTGATATAATGTGCTGTCCTGGGGGCTATTTATAGGATGTTGGGAAAGTGGGGGATGAAAAACAGATCCCATACAATACTAGATTTTCTATACTCCGTGACATCACCGACTCCTACAGGAAGTGGCCGGAAGTATGATTTATGGACCCCGTATTTTCGTTTTAAAGAACAACTTGGGATGATTTAGGACCCCCCCAGCATCAGGGAGGATGTACAATGTATGGACTGAAAGGGGTAGGAGGTATTACAACATATAGATTTTTAATGATTTCTATGAGCAGGACCCGGTATATGGATGTGATGTATATCTGGGTACAGGAAGCCCCCCTCAACCAGTACAATGTATAGACTGATTGGGGTTGGGGTAGGCCATATAGATTTATGATACCTATGAGCAGGACCTAGTATGAGGACATGATGTATATCCAGGCACAGGAAGCCCCCCTCACCCAGTACAATGTATAGACTGATAGGGGTTGGGGTAAGCCAAATAGATTTATAAGGATACCTATGAGCAGGACCTAGTATGAGGACATGATGTATGACCAGG
>CM070036.1:97973362-97983751 GCA_036250615.1 Ptychadena robeensis | reverse complement strand
TATCCAGGCACAGGAAGCCCCCCTCACCCAGTACAATGTATAGACCGACAGGGGTTGGGGCAAGCCATTTATATACAAAGGACCCAGTATGATGTATATCTGGGCACAGGAAGCCCGGGGTCTGCAGGACATAAAGCTCCCATCCCTCCCCTCATATAAATAAGCCCTCGCCACCACATTCTTGACTCTATATAAACAGAGTGAGGGTCTCCCCCTCCTCCTCTATGACTGCGGGGCCTCTTCCCTCCATCATTCCTTCCTCACACACCACACAACAGGGCCTCGCTCTCCTGTGCACACAGCGAGCTCCGCACACACTCGCTAAGGGACAGCACGGGCAGCATGTGAGACTCACCCATGATGCCTCCGGTGCTGTCCAGTCGTCGCCTCGCCTTGTACGCGTCTCTGCGCTCTCTCTTTCTCACTGACACAGCCCCGGGACGTTGCCGTGCGCACTACGTCTACGGAGGGCAAGGAAGCAGCAGCTTCTGCCCACACTCTGACGTCGCGGCGTGGGCGGGACACTGCTGCAAGAATCTCTCCGCCCGACAAACATAAGGGGAGGGGTTAGTGCAGCAAGTCCGCCTTAGTGCTAGCGTCACATGGTGGGTTGAGCTGCTCGCGCAGAGTGGCTGGGCAGTAGGCGCTTTGTGTGAGGGGAAAGCAGTACTGTGTCAGTATGGGGGAAGGTTAGCTGTGGCGTGTGCGCAGAGTTGTGTTCTGTATGACCTGTATTACGAGCCGCCGTCTTTGCTAGCAGTGGCACTTTTCGTATTTTGTTTCTGTGATGGGAACGCGGGCAATATGAGCACCAATCACAGCCGGAGTCTGGTGTGGTGTGACTGACACGTCAGTGCTCGTGGGGTTGGGAGTGGCCGGACGTGTCAGTGCGGAGCAGCGGCGGCTCTGTGCTGTGTATAGTGGTGATATAGAGCGCACGTCCTCCGAGCACTGCCGCAATATGTGTGCTAGGCCGGAGTATAGGACAGCGGTACAACGTGGGGGCCTCCGTACACGGCGGCTGTGTACGTGCGTGGCAGGGCGCGGGTGTGTTTCCTGTGTGTGCGGAGCGCGGGAAGCCAGGCTTGGATCGTGCTCTGCTGACATAGCTCTGCTCGAATAATGAGCAACAGATGACCGCGCTGTGCGTCCGGGACGCCTGTGCCAGATCCGCTTTGTAGTAACGGTTCAGTGAGGAATAGTAGTCATTCGTTGTATGAAAGCGAACGTTGCTTTCCTCCACCTAGTCTCCTGAATGCATGTAGCCATTCATTCCGCTTTAGCACAATACTCTGTAGACTTGCTAGAGGCTCAAACTGTTGTGACTGTTCATACAAAACATCCTGAATATTCTAGAAGACCTAAGAAACATAAAGGCTGTTTCCACTGTGTTGTGTGGTCAGCCGGGATTATTTGCGTTTAGCGTGGGGGTCCCGAGCGCATACATATTACCTGCCTGGCGAATCCTCTGTTCACATGTTGGTGTGCTGATGCAGGGGTTAATGTACGTTAATGCCTCATCCAGGAGAGCACATTAATGCAATCTGTGGCAAGAAGGTTTGATGTGTCTGTCCATGTAGTGTCCAGATTATGAAGGCTCTGCCAGGAGACAGGCCAGTACATCAGGAGACATGGAGGGCAACAACCTAGCATCAGGACTGCGATCTTCACCTTTGTGCAAGGGGGGAGCGCTGCTAGAACCCTCTACAAAATTACCTCCAGCGGGCCACAAATGTGCATGTGTCTGCTCAAACTGTCAGAAACAGACTCCAGGAGGGTGGTATGAGGGCCCCACGTTCACAGGTGGGTGTTGTGCTTACAGCTCAACACCATGCAGGATGTTTGGCATTTGCCAGAGAACTCCAAGATTGGAAAATTCACCACTGGTGCCCTGTGCTCTTCACAGATGAAAGCAGGTTCACACTGAGCACATGTGAGTCTGAAAACGCCGTAAGGAACATTTTGCTGTCTGCAACATACTCCAACATGACGGGTTTGGCAGTGGGTCAGTAATGGTGTCATTTCTTTGGGGGGCTGCACAACCCTCCATGTACTCACCAGAGGTAGACTGACTGCCATTAGGTACTGAGATGAGATCCTCAGACCCCCTGTGAGACCATATGCTGGTGTGGTTGGCCCTGGGTTCCTCCTAATACAAAACCCTGCTAGACCCCATGTGTTTGGAGTGTGTCAACAGTTCCTGCAAGCCAATGGCATTTATGCTATTGGCTGGCCCACTGTTCCCCAGACCTGAATTCAATTGAGCACATCTGGGATATCATGTCTCGCTCCATCCACTAATGCCACATTGCACCACAGACTGTCCAGGTGTTGGAGGAGATCCCTCAGGAGACCATCTGCCACCTCATCAGAGCATGCCCAGGCATTATAGGGAGGTCATACAGGCACGTGGAGGCCACACTCACTGAGCCTCATTTTAACTAAACTAACTAAACAATCAGTTGGATCAGCCTATAGTTAGTTTTTTTGGAGTGTGACTCCAAATACAGACCTCCATGTGTTGATAAATTTGCTTTCCATTGATAATTTTTGTGTGATTTTGTTTTCAGCACATTCAACTATGTAAAAAAACAAAGTAGATAATAAGATCTCAGATCTATCCGGTTTCATCGAGACTAAGACCACCCTGCTATATCCCCCCCCCCCCGTGCTTCTAATATAAGCCCTTCCCCGAAAATAAGACCATGTCCCAGAAACAGCTTCCATATTTAGGGAGAGAGCTGATGGCTTTCTTACCCAGAAGAAGAGGAGTCTGAAGCCTAACGGATTTAGTGAAGGCAGAGAGGAAAGAAATCCTGCGTCTAACCCTTACTCCAGAGACACCTTTTGGAAGCCGCATCCATCCACTCAGGTAAGATGATGAGACTTATGCTAGCCATACACATGCCGATAAGCGGCTGATTTTTCACCTGACCGACGGGCGTGCACGCTGTCGGTCAGCGGACAAATCGGCCACTAATCGCCATGTGCCCACATGGGGCAACAGATCCCTGTCGCCCCACTGCTCGGCCGGCCAGAGAACGGACGATAATCTCTGGCCGACTGAAGCCGATGGCATTAGCTTCAATGAAGACCAGCATCTTCATTGAAGCTAATGCCGGCACACAAAGGGTGCCGGCCGACTGAAGGGGCCCCATAATGCACCAGGGTGCAAACGTGATTACGTCATCACGTTTGCATTCCGGTGATTATTGGGGAAGGTCTGTCTCCACCCGTCAGGGTGTGTATGTCAGCCTTAACCCTGGTCTAAAGGACATCCCTTTTATTCGCCATGGGTGGGGTTTGCCCTGGCACTGCTCAGTGGTTGGGGGACTTAGAAGGAAATCGGAGCACATCGCTCCAAGGTAATGGGCATACCACTGGCAAAAAGCCTGGGAAGAATTTAAAACGGAATTTATAACCTCTGCCCAGTGGGAGGGTATTTATAAGTCTGGGCAAAAAGCAAAACGGGGAAGAGCACTATTGCCTCATCTCTAAATATGCATATTGTATAGCATAGCTTTAGCACCTAGATAAGGAAAAGATAGGGGTGACCTACAAGGGTTGGACACTAAGGATTAGAGAAGTAGTATATAGGAAAGATGCACACCAAGTAAATTGTTATGTAAAAGACCACAAAACACAGACATGAAAAATTGCAGAAGATAGAGTAAAAATAAGAGACAAGGCTCCAGAAATAGAAAGGGAAACAACATTTTTTTTTATTTATCTTCTGAAAGGAATGAGGAAAAAACTCCCACATTAAAAGCTATGAAAAGAAACTTCCTGAATGAGAAGTTGATGCACAGATGACAACCGGTAAAATTAACTATCCCCTGGTAAGGAAAAATGACATATGCACATTATTTAATATTTTGTTGTTATTAATGTTTTTAATGCTTATAGTAAATGGGTCTTCTTGATAAAGTCCCAAAGGGACGAAACGCGTTGAAGGTCACCCCATACACAGCATGGACATTACCCCCGTTGTTGGGGCTGCTATTTGAAGAAAAAAATGTATAAGGATTGGCTACATCTGTATATCAACAAATTGCTTGTTTTTTTGAAAAAAAAGAATATATGTATTTTACCCTAAAATATTAAAATGGGAATCTTTTTTAAGTATTTAATTATGTCATATAATGATTGAAAAAGCACCTTCAGAACCCCCATCATATTATGTAATATATGATCCTCTATCCATAGATTTGTAAAAATCCTCACTATTTGGTGAGGTGCGGGAGGGTGCCATTTCTACTCTAACCTCTGATATAGCGCAAGCCATGAAACACAATACTTATTGGATGGTTGTGTAATAGGGTGTGAGGAAAGGTATGCCATAGGTGGAGCTAGTAAGTACAATAAAAGTGTTGTTCTATTCCCTTGCATTGTAATTATATTCTGAGAATTCGAGTAGTCACAATGGCTCTCATGTCCCCCTACAAAAAGCGACTGGCTAATGCACTCTGTTTTATGGATTTGGAGAAGAAAAAACAGAAGACGCGTAGGAGAACTTGTTCGACCAAGGCATGGCTTCAGCAGCGTGACAGCTTTTTCCCATATGAATTTACTGAATAATCTAAGAGAAAACAACCAGGATAATTTCAGAAATTACATTAGGATGTCCAAGGACAATTTTCTGTTTTTACTTGACCACTTGAGAGGACATCTAAGCAGAAAAGACTCAGTCATGAGGAAGGCAATAACTTGGAATGGTTAGTTGCTACGTTGCATTTTTTTAGCAACCTAGAGAGCATATGAGGACTTGACATTCTCCAGTGCTGTGTCTGCCCAGGCTCTTGGGAAAGTAATTCATGACACTTGCAAGATAATTGTTGACCAATTTCTGATGGAATATATAAAGGTGAGGAACTATTTTGTGCTGTTGTCTTAGATGATTTTATATGACATTGTTGCTCTTATTATTATGCATTTGATTTGTGTGCTACCTTGTTATTTTTTAGAATATATTTTATTATACATACATATATCTAAAAATGTGAATGCTAACCTTTTTTTCTAATTAGTTTTTCTAATTTGTTTTCTTGCATATCTTATAGTTTCCAACTTGCCCAGAGGATTGCTGGGGATTTCAATGACCAATGTCAGTTTCCTAATTGTAGAGGAGCCCTAGACGGCAAACATGTAAGAATAAACCCCCCATATAAATCGGGGTCATATTTTTACAATTATAAAGGCTTTTTTAGTGTTATTATTCTGGCCCTAGTAAATGCCAAGTATGAATTTTTAATCGTTGATGTTTGCAAAAATGGTCGCATGTCTTATGGAGACCACAGAGTATAGCCGTCGCTTGAAAGCTAAAGAACTGAACCTTCCACCAAATACAAAGAATGACTATGGATTGAACTTTGTTTTTTTATCTGATGAAGCCTTTGGATTAGGTCCTCATTTGTTGAAGCCCTATCCAATGCGTGCTCTAACTGAAGCAAGGAAAATCTTAAACTATCGCTTGTCAAGAGCATGAAGGGTTGTGGAGAATGCCTTTGACATTTTGTCTCAAAGGTTACGCATATTTCTATGACCTATAAACTTATGCCCTGAGAAGGTGGAGCTGATAGTTTTGACATGCTGTGTGCTGCACAAATGTGATGTGTAAGGCCACTACAAACTGATAAGTTAATGACAAGTTTATCCTCCTAAAAAACAACAATGTGTTAATAAGGACACAGACAAAAGCATCATTGTTGCTTTCCCTGAACGTCTAAAATTTTAACACTTTCCATCTACAACAGTACAACAGCTCCACAACAGTACTTGTTTTTGCTATGGCAAGCCTGGACACTCCTCCTAAGAAATCAATCAGTATTTATATGCATATATATATGTATATCGGTCTCCGCTTGTTGCGTGTGTGAGAACCTTTAGCCATTATGACCTCAATCACTACTTATACTGTTTTATTATAGGTTTATTTCATGTACAACAGCTGTGTCCACTGTGGTGTCAATATTTTTTCACCACAACAAGAGCCTACATTATTCCATTGGCACCTCTTAATTAGCCCTAAAAAGGGGTTTGTGCAAGTGGTAATATGGGTTAGAGGGACAAACAGCCATGAGCATATTATTGACGCACCCTACCTAATTGCTGTATTGGAGAGGATAACAGGGAATGCATATAGGGAAATTTCAGGAAGTGGTGAAGGAGAAATTGTAAATATTATGTGTTCCTATCTATCATTGTGGATGGAAAACTTGTTAAACACATATGATATGGATTATAGTAGTGTTGTAACGTGTTGCCTATCGATGGATTTGTAAAGGTCCCCACAAACGGAGTGTTGTCCAACAGATGAGCTGTAGAGCTGTCCATCGCTCACAAAAAAACAATAGTTCAGTATGTCTACTATCTTTTATTAAGGCGAACACAGTATTACTAGAACTGCAAAAAAAAAAACAGCGTTGATTAAGTTTAGACAACAATTGTGACACCATATAAAACAAATGTAGTAGCACCTCCCTAGATATAGTGACCCACATCCCAAAATATGGTTTTTGGGATGTGGGCCACCATATCTAGGGAGATGCTATTACATTTGTTTTAAATAGTATCCAGGGTAGTAGATTTTCATTTCTGGCACTAGTGTCATCTTCTTACAATTCCAAAATTCTTTGCTCTTTTTTCACTGTTGATACCAAAAATTATGTCTAAATACGCTGGGTCTTACTGGTACAATCTAATGATGAACTATGAAGTAAAGTACAAGGGTAGAAATAAAATACAGACCGATACTGAAATATATTTGATGGAACTTCGACGCCTACTAGAAAAGAAATATAGCCTATGTTGGCATAAAAAGTACTTGCAGAAATATGTAGACACTAATACCAATCCATTGGGATTGCGTATACAACTATTCCCACAAAGACCATCAGTGGATACCCTCTTCAGGACTAAATGGGAGCAGGTTCTCAATGATTGTTCGAATAAATTGATGAGATTACTTATTGATGAGTATCAAAAGGATATAGCCAATATTGACATAGAACTTGAAAATCTGAATACCCAATACGAACATCTGGTCAATTTTGAGAACACCAACACAAAAAATACAAGAAGATTTGGAAATGTCTAAGAAACCAGAAACTGGCAGTAGGACTGGGAGTTTAGCTTGACTCCATCCTCAACCCCAAAAGGCCCCACAAGCTTATCTTTGATGATACCAGCCCAAACCAGTACTCCACCTTCACCTTGCTGGCGTCTGAGTCGGACTGGAGCTCTCTGCCCTTTACCAATCCAGCCACGTGCCCATCCATCTGGCCTATCAAGACTCACTCTCATTTCATCAGTCCATAAAACCTTAGAAAAATCAGTCTTGAGATATTTCTTGGCCCAGTCTTGACGTTTCAGCTTGTGTGTCTTGTTCAGTGGTGGTCGTCTTTCAGCCTTTCTGTCTCTGAGTATTGCACACCTTCTGCTTTTGGGCACTCCAGTGATGTTGCAGCTCTGAAATATGGCCAAACTGGTGGCAAGTGGCATCTTGGCAGCTGCACATTTGACTTTTCTCAGTTCATGTACTGTATATAGAAAACTACACATGGTGTGGTAAACATCCGTGGGCAGCAAAAAATTCCCCCCGAAGCAATTCAGGGGCTATGGGACTTTAATGGCCATGAATTTAGATCAGAGTAAATACCAATGTCAATTATATTAAAAGTAAAACATAAGAACATTTATTGTATAGTCATGATAAAAACCTACAGCATGGCATTTCTAGAATGGTTAACATCAATACATCAGATAGGTAGAATCAATGGTCCATATAGTGTACAAGTAAACAAGAAAAAAAATTATTTATAGGTTTATGGGTCATAGTTGTAAACAGTGCTAGGATAAGGGACCCTGTCCAACATAGGGGTGAAGTGGTCCCTGTTGGACAGGGTCCCTTATCCTAGCACTGTTTACAACTATGACCCATAAACCTATAAATAATTTTTTTTTTTTCTTGTTTACTTGTACACTATATGGACCATTGATTCTACCTATCTGATGTATTGATCTTAACCATTCTAGCAATGCCATGCTGTATGTTTTTTTTATCATGACTATACAATAAATGTTCTTATGTTTTACTTTTAATATAATTGACATTGGTATTTACTCTGATCTAAATTCATGGCCATTAAAGTCCCCTAGCCCCTGAATTGCTTCGGGGGGGAATTTTTTGCTGCCCACGGATGTTTACCACACCATGTGTAGTTTTCTATATATTTGGGATGTCGGCCACATAGAAAAATGCAAAATTCTATATATTTTCTCAGTTCATGGGCAGTTATTTTGCGCCTTTGTTGTTCCATGCGCTTCTTGCGACCCTGTTGACTATTTTGAATGAAACGCTTGATTGTTCGATGATCACGCTTCAGAAGCTTTGCAATTTTAAGAGTGCTGCATCCCTCTGCAAGATATCTCACTATTTTTGACTTTTCTAAGCCTGTCAAGTCCTTCTTTTGACCCATTTTGCCAAAGGAAAGGAAGTTGCCTAATAATTATGCACACCTAATATAGGGTGTTGATGTCATTAGACCACACCCCTTCTCATTACAGAGATGCACATCACCTAATATGCTTAATTGGTAGTAGGCTTTCGAGCCTATACAGCTTGGAGTAAGACAACGTGCATAAAGAGGATGATGTGGTCAAAATACTCATTTGCCTAATAATTCTGCACTCCCTGTAAATCCGTATTCTTCAATCATTACATCTAAAAGAGGACACTTCAGAAGAGCTTGCCTGATTATAATTTCTTTAAAGATTGGAAAAAACAGAGATTTAGAAAATACTCACAGAATTATGGGAAGAATGCAATCCAGAACAGGAACCCCAAGGGCAGAACACAATGACAGAAACAACACTGGAATTCCCCAAATCTCTACAACAAGCACTGCATGATTTACAACAGGATTTTACCATAACGATAAAAATGTCAGACAAAGGAGGAAATGTGGTTGTAATGGACAATGACAGATACGAAACAATGTGTCGGGACATCTTAAAAAATCCGAATTGGTATCAGAGATCCAACAAATTAAAAATTACACAATGTATCAAAGCCTTACAGAGTCTTATATCGCAAGCCTATGAGAACAACATAATAGACAGGACAACATTTAAGTATCTGACCATTGACGACTACCGTATCCCTTATTTCTACAGTTTGCCAAGAGTACACAAAAATCTAATGTCACCACCGATAATATCAGGCAACAATAGTTTGTCTGAAAAAACAAGTACTTTAGTGGACTAATACCTGAGACCTCACGTTTTAGGGTTACCATCATACCTTAAGGACACTAAATGTTAATTACAACTATTGCAGGGCATTGATATTAATAAACAGGCACTGCTTGTAGGGTTGGACGTTGAAGCCGTTTATAGCTCAATACCACACAAAAAGGGAGTCTAAGCTGTTTACTGGAAAGAAGTCTGGATCAATTATCCTTATCTTATTTGGTGATCTAACTAATTGATCTAAATCTAACTCTAGGTACAGGGGGTGGCTATGGGGATGACTTGTGCCCCTAGCTATGCCAACCTGTACCTGGGGGCATGGGAACATGACCTCCTGTCATCAGATAAATTAGAACCCTTCACCAAATACATGAGTCTATGGCTAAGGTACATAGATGACATTTTTTTTAATCTGGGATGGCACAGCCGAAGACCTAACAACATTTGTGAATTTATTACATGAAAATAACTATAACCTTAAATTTACATGCAATTTCGATCTCAACCGTCCTACATTCTTAGATTTGGTAATCATCAAAGGAAAGGATAACAGACTCATCACAACCTTATAAAGAAAAGAAACAGCTGGCAACACAATATTTCATGCCAGCCGCATTAGTGAAGAGCATCCCTTACGGTCAGTATATCAGATTGAGGAGAAACTGTTGTACACCACAAGACTTCGAGGAAGAAGCAAAAAAACTTAAAGCCCGCCTATTACTGAGGGGATATAGCAATAAAATCCTATAAAAAGCTTACAAAAAAAGCAAGACACAGGAATGACCTACTTTTCGGAACAACTCAGAAAAAAGAAAGCACCAGAATAATACACGGGATAACATCGACTTTTTCAAACAATCATATCAAAGTACTGGCCCATCCTTACCAATAATGGAAAGATCAAAAAATTATTTTTATACCCACATATTACCTTGGAGGCCAAAATCCTTAAAGGATAAACTAACACAAAGCCACTTTTTCGGATCCAAAAGAGGAGACAGATGCAAACCAATAGGCACATTTCCATGTAAAGAATGGAAATGTGCCTGCTGTCAATTTGTCAACTCAAACCAAAACTTAATTCTGTTACGCCTGGGCTTGGGGAACGAGACAGGCTAAGCCCATTAGCCGGAGATAGGG
>CM070036.1:97959513-97973262 GCA_036250615.1 Ptychadena robeensis | reverse complement strand
CACCTCTGCTGAGCAACCCAGAACTGAGTCCTGGGTTCGAATCCCAGCAGGAACCTAACAAATTCTACCAGATGGAAAAAAATACTGACCTAGACATTATGCCGATTGTAAGATCGCTGGAGTAATCTACATGTTGATATGCTCCTGCGGTTCTTTCTTCATCAGTAAAACAAAAAGACTTTTACAGCAAAGAATCCTGGAGCATGTAAAATCTGGCCTGGATGGTGAACTATCTCTACCAGTGGGACGCCATATTGCCCTCAATCACAAATACAACCTTGACTGTATATCAGTCATTGTTTTGGATCGAGTGCACCCGAATAATTGGGGTGGCAACGATGACAAATTTTTATTGCAAAAAGAAGCAAGATGGATTTTTGAATTAAAAGCAACCAATAAACAGGACCTGAATAATAAGCAAAGTTACAAATGCTTCCTTTAAATAACCTAAACCTATTTACCCAAACTACATGAGAAAAGATAAAGCATGCCATACACATACCGATTAGTGGCCGATTTTGCCGCTGACTGACGGGCGTGCACGCTCGCGCCGTCCGGCGGCAAAATCTGCCGCTAATAGGTGTGTGCCCACATGTCCCTGTCACCCCACAGCTCGGCCAGCCAGAGAACGGACATGTCCGATGTTCTCTGGCTGATGCCAGCTGATGCCGTTACTTTGAAATGAAGACCGGTGTCTTCATTAAAAGTAACAGCCGGCACACAAAGGGTGTCCAACGATTCAGTCAGCCCAGGAATGCAGCGTGATGACGTCATCACGCTGCATTCCAGAGCTTATCGGCACTTGTCTGTCGGCACCCAGTTGGTGGGTGTATGGCAGGCTTAATGACAACAAGATAACAATGTTTGGAATTCTGAAAAGTGGCTAAACTATCTTTGATATAGTAGACATGACTATTCTAGGTTATGTTTATTCCTTGACCCTTTGGCTATATCCCCCCAGGGGAGCTGTTGGCTTGACTAACTGATATACCCCCTATGGGAGCTACTAGTTTGACCAATTTTATTTGCTACTGATCGAACTCCTCCGGTTTAACCCTATAAGTCATGATACTAGTATGACTTGGGGAACTCTTCCCTTGGATTCAGGATTCATCATATTTAAGAGTCATTGGGATGTTAACCTAATTAATTTATACAGTATATCCGAATTTATTTGATATATCCATCCTTTGGAGAGCTTATCTTCTACCCTTCTAGACCCAGGCTTTGCTTAATCTATAAGTGATAGCTGCCCACCACCGGGGAGATGTTCACCCTGGGAGTGCTTCTTTTTCTCACCTCTTCTGTTCATTTACTAAATCATCAAATTAAATTATTAAAAAATCTCAAAACAGATCAATTTCCAACAGGATTACTGTAGGGTAGCATTGAGAATAGAACAATCACTAGGAAATTAGTAGATTATGGAACATAAATGACCTGTCAACTTATTATTTCTATATAACATACTATTCATTATACTTTGGTACTGTATTATGGACATATTTATGATGTCATTTTGCAGAATGTCGGTCTAACCAAGGGTAGAGGGCCACCATAGTTTGACAGGTTTCAATTAAATTCAATTGAATCTAACCTTTCTCCACATGATACTTTAAGTTACCATCATAAGTAAAAAAAACTTCTCATTTTGTTACTTTAAACTGGTTGTTACTATTAACAAACCAAAAGGTTAAATGTCTATTCCCCCTTATGGGGGTGAGAGCTGCCCCCCTGGGGGACTATACCCTTTTGAAGTTGCAGACACCAACGGCCGCACTTGCTATACCCCCTGCGATCGGTGACTACCACAGAGTGACACAGAGCGCTGGGTGACTCCCATGGGGGAAAGATGGAGGTTCTAATCCCTCTGGGTGGATCGTGAATCCGAATGGGACAGTTCTTCTGCCCATCGGAGGGCGGCCCCTGCCCACTGCGTGAGTCTCCCGCTTCCCTTGGGGGGTTCCCATGTCGACGTGATGGCTCTGGACGTCCGCATGTGACATGGTTGGGGGCGCCGTGTTGCGCGCCCCCCTGGGCCACGCCGATGATGTCGTGTGATGCGGGCACACCGATGTGCCGGCGGGGAGCATTTACAGGGCAGCATATGGAGCAAGGCACTAGGTGCACAGGAACGGAGGAGGCCTACATCTTCCTGGACTGTTTGGCACACCTATCCTCTTTTCTAACAATGTAAGTGGCTCATTAAATTACTCTCTCAGTTATGGACTATTATGATATATGAACTTCATACTGGTATCTATCTTGGAACCTTATACATTCCAACTGTATTTTGATTACTACTCACCAATTACCTGGAAGAAACAGCCTATATCCAGGTAATAACCATCACCTCTTTACTATTTGAAACCAAATATCACTTTTCGGGGATCTATTGATATTAACTTGTTACAATCTACATAGGCACTAGCACACTTGATTAAATTTTACTTGGTTATTTTACACCTTTTATCTCTTTTGTATTTTTACACACTTGGTACCACAGACTATACACTCATATAATTCATTCGACACCCCACCCATTTCTGTTTACCACTGAGGCGACTCTAAATCTAAGCTGTTAAACCCCAGCACTCTATTTACCTGACGCATTATTATTTTTGCATATTTAATAATGTAATTATAAGCCCTTGTCCCTGTCCCAGTCGCTGTAGATGGCTTACATTGTCTGCTGTCTGGGCTCCCCATTCTTCGCCTCACGACTGCTTTTAACCCCTTCCACTACTTTGACACGTGAGTTCAATTTTCAAAACTGACTATCTTGAGTACTACAAACCTAATACCCTGGGCAATAGACTGACATTCATTCATCTCATTACTATGACGTTTATCTAGGACCACACTGGACACCAATACCCCCTGATGAAGAAAAATCGAAACGATCGTTGGGGGGGATTCTAAGCTATAGAATCCCTCATCCAAATCCATTTTGTATATGTTTATTTAATCTTTGTCTTAATCATATGTATATATTGATACTGTCTTCATATTGCATTCAGAATTTGTGGAAATGTCTATAGGAATGTGGATGTAATTTTATATCATTTTTATGTCTGTGGGCCTAGTGTTGAGGCAAAAATAAAAGTGAACAATTTTTTACCTAGTTGTAAGTACAGTGAACCTAACATATCTTAATTGAAAATTGTGGCCCTTAAAAGTCCCCCTGCCCTTTGATTGCCAAGGGGAAATACAAAACGAGGGTGTTAATTCTGCAGTTCACCCCTGTTACCTCTCTTTCTTAAATGTGACACCATATAGCATGAGGAAATCGGTGCAAGGATACGATTGAAGACTTATAGGTCATATTTTTTTAAAACATTTTTATTATTATAAATAATCCAGTACAACACAATTATTATTGTAGCTTACAATTCCATCTTTCATACAAAAATATAAACAATTACAATAAAATTAGATTACTTGCAAAACAATATTCAACATTTTTTGTAGATACTACACATATATTTGATAAGCATCGCAAGAACCCAGAAGCTTATGTGAGTTTACAGCTCTGTAAAAAAGAACTTCAAAGGATGGAGCGCCGTATGAATGCCCTCAACGTCTGCCTTTCTACCTTAAAGGAAAAAAGTGATATGTTGTGTCGAGAATTTGCTTAACAAATGTTTTTCATACATAACACATTTCAAGAGTAAATTTGTGTTGAATATTTCTGTAGCAGTTTCTCATGTTTTATTTATGACTTTACTACACGCACCAGACTTTGGCCAGTCAGTTATAACATCCTGTCCGTGTGTTCCTTACTAAGAACAGAAGTACTTTAAGTTAACTCATCATGCATGGTGTACTTTCCAAATCAGTCGGTAAACTGGAACTTTCATTGCAGCGGAGAGATCATTCAAATAAAAATAGATTTATAGTTTTATAGACCCTATTGTTTTCATTATTTCACTATTGTTTCTAAGGATTTTGTTTTTAAGGAATAATGAACAGATAACTGAATCTGAATTGTTATATCTGGCTAGACGTTTTACTGACACAAAGGTTGGCACAGTGGCAAGTAGGAGAACTGGTCATTTTGTAGTTTGCAAAGAAGTAAAAAGTTGGAACATAACATGATTTTGGCAAAAAAAATCCTCCCCAAAATGTTTTTAAACTTCCTACTACCTAAACAATTTGTCTCTATTTATCATTTACATACATACAGATTGTACCTTATTGTAAAATAACCTGGGCTACTTTTGCAAAATGATGTGGGAGGATGGCAAATTTGTTTTGTGTGTTAACATTGCACATTAATCTGTGGTTTTGTACAAATGTTTGCCCACTTGGTTGTAACAAAGTGCCTTGTGCCTTAATAAAAATGTGTGGTCAGGTCTAAACAGCTTTGCTGATATTACTTTATTTTCCATGACTGATTACTGGACCAATAAAAAAATAATACCAATTCTGTTGTCAATACTGGATGTCAAAACGCATGTGAAACAACAGATGGAAAACCTGCAAAAAAACATTCAATACCTTGCCAATGCATGCCACTCATCTGTTTTAAAAAAAATATGAAGCCAATTGTATGAAATATTGTGCCTTGTTACATAACAAATAAAAGTTTTTTTTATAGTGCAAATAGATATGGTGATGTTCCTTTATTTCAGTAGTGCAATTAAATGTATTGTAATGTCTCATAAATTTGTTATCAATCATGTTTTCATCACTGCCTGCATGTAAGTAAGATTATGGGTAGTCCATCCCCTCTACCCCATACGTGTTGCTCACATGAAGCCAGACAGTCAGAGTGAAAAAACAAAACATTAATGACAAATTTAAAGAATTATTTATAAATGATTGCAAACTGCAGTAGTTCTGAAAAGTACATTTGAAAAGAAAAAAGTGTATATTTTAAAGTGTGCTAGGTCCACAATTCCTTGGAAACACTGCAAAATGACCAGTGCTCCCTAGCAAAGGAGATTTGCCACAATTGCATTCTCTACTGTCAAACAGATATCCACGGTAAGACAGACTGTCTACAAATGGAGAAAGTTTAGCATGGTTGTTACTCCCCTAGGGGTGGTCGTCCTGTAAAGATGACTGCACGAGCACAGAGCAGAATTCTTAATGAGGTAAAGAAGAATCCTAGAGTGCCAGCTTAAGAAAGAGCTTGGTTCCACTAGAGCGATAAATGCGGTTTTTACAGCTCCTCCGTGGCTGACTCCTCCCATTAAAAATACAGATGGTGTTTTTTACTAATGCGGATGGGCATGGTCAGGCGCGAATTCAACGTCCATTAACATGAACATATAAATTCTCAAAACGTTATACTCACTCTCAGATTTTTAATATAGGTATATATAGAGATTGATGTACAGAATAGCGAATAACAATAACATAACGTTTTGCCATTCGGCTTCTTCACGAGATTTCTATGTTTACCCATTACTAAAAAAAACTGTAGGTGGAGTTTTAGATAAAAAAAATTGTGAATTTTTCGGGTCAAGAACATCCTTAATGGGAAGGGGATCCCTGGGGTCATATAGGGCTGACCCCCCAGTCAGCGTCCCGTATAGAGAGCGAAGAGTTGAGGGATAACAGGGGACTTTCATGGGTGCATGGCCCCGGGCATCCACCATCTGTGTGTGTGGATAGTGTCCCATCAGGAAATGATGTCAGCTCTTCTCACATCGGCGAGATTCCTGAATGATCGATTGCCGTGAGCATTTGCAGTGGTCGTTCGGGAATCGAACTCTGCCCACCAGGAGCAATCGATTCCACTCCAAGCAAAACAGGGATCTGACATTGTAAATCCCTGTTTAAAAGCCATTACTAGTATCGGTAACTTGCAACTGTATATACAATCATATATACATCAGTTACTGTATTTGCTTTACACTACACTTATACAACATGGTTTTAAAGTGGATCAGGTCACTTTGCATTATCGGCAGGTCTGCTGCAGATCATGAGGGTAATCACTGTCCCTCTGTGTGATGTAGCGCCGAAAGAGCACAAGGGAGATCTATCCCAAATGCGTCTGGGGCTGAATGATGTAGTGCCTGCCCAGTCCCGCGGCATTGGGACGTGGTTGGGGATTTGTTGTAGTTGTAATGAGAGGAGCTGCTGACAGGTCCCTTGCAAGAAAGTGTTTCACCCACACCCACATGCTCAGGGCACTAATCAGCAGAGGACCATCCCTGCTGGGTAGGGGTGCTTTGGTACTGGTGAACTGAATGGGTGAAAGTGGCTTCAGTTTGCCACTTCTTAAGATGCTGCCTCTGGGAAGGGGGTGGCAAGTATTTCTTTTTTGTGTAGCAGTTTTACCTGATGTAAACTGCTGACAGGTGAGTAATATGTCTAGGTAATGTGTGTGGGGTTTTTTCTCAGTTTTCAACTGCTTTAAGGATGTCAATTGGCACCCATGTTCTCCTGGGAGCAGAGAGGCATTGGAAGGGAGAACAATAAAGGCAGGAACATCTCCCTTCAAATGTCATGGCAGATATGTTTTTATTGTTAAATTTCTCTAGCGTTATACTGCAGGTAGACTGGAAGCAGATGAACTATTAGCCTGTACTAGAGATAGGAACTGCCAGAGCTTAAGGTTATAGAAAGTAAGTAAATTTTTGGGAGGATTATGGAACACTTCACCATTCTTCTGTCTCAGAGTTTAGTAAAAGTAAAATGAATGTTCCCCCTTTCTTACTCCAATCCTGCATGTACCTGCCATGGTCACATGAAGGCTTTAAGATAGGTGGACCAGGCTCTCCATCTGAAGAACTCTCGGAAGAGAGTCAAATTATGACTTAATGAAAAGGGCCAGAAGTACTGCCTGCTATATGTTTAAATAATTTTTTTAGCAAAACAAAGCATGTGTCATTGACTTCAGGCATATGGAACTACTATTATAGCATTAGTGCCTATTTAAAGTTGAAATGCAGATCCATTCTATAGTGAGGAGGAAGGTCCATAATAAATACGAGGGAATCATTCTAAATGGGTAGGGACCAGATGGCTGTAAAAAAATTATATGGCTCAAGGAGTTGGGCCATGGACTGTACAGAGAGAAAATGAAGCTAGCACTAGGTTCCAAATGCTAATTCTGAGCTTTCTAATGTGGAAGGTGATTAATTCTGCATGGAAGGAAAGAATATGGTAATAGTTCAGCTTTAAAGCAAACGGTTTCAACCATTTACACTGTGTGTGGAGTTATTAGGGAGTTGTTTGACCTCCTCATTGTATGCATATATTCCAACTCTAGGCTGTATAAACTTAAATGCTTATAGGATTCAAGCATAAATGTGTGAATTTTAATTGGTTTTTCACATGGAAAATAAGCGAAAGTAGGGAATTAAATGACTGAATAGTCAATTGAAAAAGGATATTGGGACATGATCACAGAACATTGTGTTGTAGAAATGGGTATAAAGCACAAAGTGGTGGTTAGTTATTTAAATGGGCTGGCATTATTAAACACAAGCAATTTTTGGGGTTAACTATTAAAAGAAGAGACTGCCCTTTACCCAGTGGGACTAACCATGGCAGCTGTAGCTCCAGCAGTGAGTGCCTTGGTTTAGGGATCATCTCTATGGGTGTTGGTCCATTCTTCTTCACCCACTCCACAGAAGGATGGTGTAGAGTTGTTTAACTGTGTGACGAATGATTGTTCCAATTGATGTGCTCTACCTTTGGCAATCGATCCCTGGTCGATACTAGTAATGGCGATCAAACAGGGATTTACAACGTCAGATCCCTGTTTTGCTTGGAGTGGAATCAATTGCTCCAAGTTGGGCAGAGTTCGATCCCCGAACGACCTCTGCAAATGCTCACAGGAATCGTTCATTCAGGAATCTCGCTGATGTGAGAAGAGCTGACATCATTTCCTGATGGGACACGATCCACACACACAGATGGTGGATGCCCGGGGCCATGCACCCATGAAAGTCCCCTGTTATCCCTCAACTCTTCGCTCTCTATACGGGACGCTGACTGGGGGGTCAGCCCTATATGACCCCAGGGATCCCCTTCCCATTAAGGATGTTCTCGACCCAAAAAATGCACTATATTTCTTTGATCTAAAACTCCACCTACAGTTTTTTTAGTAACTTGGTAAACATAGAAATCTCCTGAAGAAGCCGAATAGCGAAACGTGTCAAGATATTGTTATTCGCTATCCTGCACATCAATCTCTATATATACCTATATTAAAAATCTGAGTTCGAGTATAACGTTTTGAAAATTTATATGTTCTAAATCTAAATTGATCACCATGTATTACAACTGATGAAATTATGTATACTGTATTGACCAACCGTTGAACTATGTACTGCAGACACAATTGATATATCTATACTGTAACAATAAATTATTTATTTACATTAGACTGACGACTACGCTGTCGATAATGGGTGCCTAAAAAGTCCCCTTCTTTGAAGTCCCTAGTCTTCACGTTGGATAGTGAAAGGGCTGGTGCTGAACGCACCTGCCCCTCACTCTCATTAACGTTTTTCTGTACGAGTTTTATGTTTAACTTTGTGTCTCCCAGACTAGTACTCTAAATTAACTACTTAAATTTAGACACCATAAAGCTGGCCATACACATCGATCTCAACATTGTGACGCAACTAATCGCAAACGATTGTTCCAATAGATGTGCTCCACCTTTGACCGATACTAGTAATGGCGATCAAGCAGGGATTTACAGTGTCAGATCCCTGTTTTGCTTGGAGTGGAATCGATTGCTCCAGGTGGACCGCTGCAAATGCTCTAGGCAATCGATCATTTAGGTATCGACTTCTACATCAACCCGTTTATGGGCAGCTTAAATATATAATGTTTTATCACTACTTCATCTATACAAGATGAACAAGTGTTTTATTGTACCCTGTACCTAAAAATCTGATGTGGCAGACCTTGAAACTCTCGAGCAAATTACCACATTATGTGGGGCTTAGGCACCCAGATGAAGGGCCAAGTTGCATAACCATGAGGGCATCTTTCGGATCCTTAGTGGTTTTCAAATTTGAGAGCCCAAGCATAGCATGAAAAACTACATTTTAAGTAAACCTATAATTATGTGAACAAAAACTCACATGTATGATCACAGACATCAGCCATCAAGGGGCCACACAATCTCCATCTCTTGCAAAGACAGCCTCTCCCATTCGAAGATAGATGGAAACCTAATTTTTTTGGGTGTGCTCCATCCAAGAGAAAGATAATTTCCTGGTGGAGTCGCATTCTACTTCAAACATGGAGATCTACCAAGATATATTTACCCTGTTAAAGGTAAGACCAATAATCTGTATCCTCTTGGTACAGAACAGATCCACCATGTGATCTTACCATGATTCAAGAATCAGTCCAGACTACTGACCCAAACAAAGCTGTGCTTGTGCACAGCTGCCACAAAGCTTTGTTATGCCAGCATTCAGATGTGTCATTCAAGCAAGTAGTAGCAGTAACACCTTGATGGGCATCATATGAAACCTTGGTTGGAAATGTTAAAAAAATGCATTTATATTACCCAAACATTTTACGGTGTTCCATCTCTATATGATGATACTTTAATTTAAATCCTGTTGCCCTAGTTTTTCAAGCGTTTACAGATTTTATTATGTTAGAGTTTATTATGTTAGGTAAGTACACAATGAAATCCTACAAGTACTTTCTCTTTTGTCAGTCTTTATCTGAATTCTCTAAAGGGAAAGTATGTGGCTGGCAAGGGGCTGCTCACATAAGGTTTGGCAGCCCAAGTGTGGACAATTTTATCCCTTCCAGTCAATCCTAACCTCAAAATCACTCCATGAGTTTGTGAAAGGACATTCAGGCACCAGATAGGAGTTTTCATGAGAAGAACACTGATTAAATACTGTTAAGTTCTTCAGGCTACTATCTAGTACAGATGTGGGCAAATTCATGCCCTTTGTCACTTTGGCGTCAAGATGCTCTGGCTCCTTTTATTCCCTGCTATAAGTGAAGAAAACATCTAGAGCATAATTGTTTGGATTTGCATCTATTTATAATTTTTTTAACATACCGTATTTTCCGGCGTATAAGACGACTGAGCATATAAGACGACCCTCAACTTTTCCAGTTAAAATATAGAGTTTGGTATATTCTCGCCATATAAGACTACTCCTCTTCCAACGCACACCAAATAATGTATGTCCACTCTGACTTACAACCCACAGATCTCCAACACCCTTAGAAGTCCAATTTTTTTTGGATTAGTAATTTACATTCCCAATTTGACACCCGTATCTGCAACCTTTCATATTTATTAATGTTTCCCTGCAGTTATCCAACTGACATAAATTGTATACATTTGACAATAAAATAGCTTTAATGTCAATACTGCAATACCAATTTCAGATTTCAAGGTTGTACAACATAGGGTTTTAAAGATCTGGGTGTTCATTCAAACTAGGTGAGTGAGGGGATGCATGTAGCAGAATAAGCCATTATAGTCTTATGGAAGAATTATTTGATAGCTATCTTCTTTGTAGGAAGTGTTGAAGCTAGGGGCATGACATTTTGCATGAATGTAGTCTCAGGGGTTAGCTGGTAACCCCCAAAATTTCAAGGTTCTACCATGCCGGGTTTTAAAGATCTGTGTTTAAATTCGGATAAGTGAAAGCATGTATGCAACAGAGTAGTGCTTTATGCTCATAGGGAAGCAATATTTTATAGGGGGCTATTAGTAGGAAGGATTGTGCTCAGGGACCTGAAAATTTGCATGGATATAGTCTTAGGGGTTAGCTAGTAAACAAAAAAAAAAGGTTCTACCATGCAGGGTTGCAAAGATATATGTGTTCAATATTAGCAAGTGAAATGTTGCATATAGGAGTATAGCACTCTGGTAATGAAGAAGCATTTCTGATAGCTGAAATGTAAGCTACAAGTGCTGTAGCTAGAGTGGTGAAACTCGGGGTGTAAGAAGTAGTAGGTGAGCATTACTGACCCTGAAAGTTTCATGATTTTACTATTAATGGTTTTCGTACTATGAATGTTCAAAGTTACAATGCCAAACAGGTGTTGCTTTTGCTTCTACAGCAAAGTAGAGAGGGTGTGTCCCCTCCTGCGTTTTTTATTGGCTGGGATGATGGAGAAGCATCCTGTAGCCATGGTAACACTGCCTGCTGTGAAGAAGAGGAGAGTTCTCTTTCTTCCCGATCTCATTCTCCTTCTGATTTTGTCGGCCAGCCAGCACGCAGCCCGTGGAACATAGAGCTCTACCGGCTCCCCTAGATGGTCCCCTGCACCCCCCTGCCAGCCACACCCGGCGTATAAGACGACCCCCGACTTTTGCACACATGTTCCTGTGTTTAAAAGTCATCTTATACACCGGAATATATGGTATTTTTTTTTTATTATCCTGTCCTAGCTACAAGGCCTAGGACCCCTATGCCTGGCGGCCCTGCAGGTCCTTGATCCGGTCCCTATGTCACATATAAAACCCAGTGTGGCCCACAAGTCAAAAAGTTTGCCCAACCCTGATCTAGTCATACAATAGAATACTTTCCCCATGGTAAAACGTAATGGCAGTTTCATACTGCTTACTGAAAGCTTTTCGTCAGCTAGAACTCAGGCTTTAGTCAAGGTGGAGTAAATTAAGGAAAATTTTTATTACCGGTTACTTTTAGCCCAAAACCTTCAGGCATCTGTTCCAAAGCTAAAGATACAGAGGGATTTCATATTTCATCATGACACAGACACAGCCCAAAGTCCACTTCCATCCCCGCAACATCTCCAAAATCTGACCCTTCCTCTCCCCAGAGACCACCAAAATCCTGGTACACACTCTCATCATCTCTCGTCTGGACTACTGCAACATCATCCTCTCTGGTCTTCCTCTCACTAGACTTTCGCCTCTTCAGTCCATCATGAATGCTGCTGCTAGACTCATCTACTCCTCTAACTGCTCCTCATTTGCTGCTTCTCTCTGCAAATCTCTACACTGGCTTCCAATTGTCCATAGAATCAAATTCAAAGTTCTGTGTCTTGCTTTTAAATCACTCCACAGCTCCTGTCCTCCTTACATCTCCAACCTGGTACACAAATACACCCCTAACAGCCCTCTCCGCTCCTCCAGTGACCTACTAATAACATCCCCGCTAATAACCTCATCACACGCAAGGCTTCAGGACTTCTCTATTGCCGCTCCTACTCTCTGGAACTCTCTCCCTTAGACTTGCTGCTACTTTTGGCACTTTAAAAAAATCCCTAAAATCCCACCTCTTCAGTCTGGCCTATCCATCTTCTCACCCCTAACATCACCACCATACCAATCCCATCCCTCCCACCTATTGTATACTCTGTTCCCTAACCTATTAGATTGTAAGCCCGTCCAGGCAGGGTCCTCTACTCCTCCTATGTCATACCTGTACCTGTGTGTTATTGTGTGTTTGTATCTCCACTCTAATGTATTGTACAGCGCTGCGTAATATGTTGGGAGTGCAGAATTATTAGGCAAGTGGTATTTTTGAGGAATACTTTTATTATTGAACAACAACCATGTTCTCAATGAACCCAAAAAACTCATTAATATCAAAGCTGAATATTTTTGGAATTAGTTTTTAGTTTGTTTTTAGTTTTAGTTATTTAAGGGGAATATGTGTGTGTGCAGGTGACTATTACTGTGCATAATTATTAGGCAACTGAACAAAAAACTTTATTACCCAGATTCAATTATTTATTTTTTTACCAGTTGAAACCAATATAAACTCGCAACATTCACACAAAGACATTTTCTGCCCTTCAAAAACAAAACAAAAAGGGTCCAAATCATTGACCAATATTGCCACCTTTCTTTGTAAGGACAACTCAAAGCTCTGCCATCCATGGATCTGCATGGTTTTGATGCTGTTCACCTCACATTGCGTGCAGCAGCAACCACACACCTCCAGACACATTTCCGAGAGGTGTACTGTTTTCCCCTCCTTGTAAATCACACATTTGAATGATGAGCACAGTTCTCAATGGGGTTCAGATCTAGTGAACAAGGAGGCATGTCATTATTTTTCTTTTCTTTTCTTCTTTTATAACCCTTTCTGCCAGCCACGCTGTGGAGTACTTGGGACGCGTGTGAAGGAGCATTGTCCTGCATGAAAATCATGTTTTTCTTGAAGCAGATGCAAGATTTTTTCCTGTAACCAAACTCTGCTTGAAAAAGGTGTCTTCCAGAAAACTGGCATGTAGACCTGGGGAGTTAGCCTTGACTCCATCCCAACACCCAAAAAGCCCCACAAGCTCATCTACTTTGATGATAACCATACCAGCCCAACCAGTATCCCCCTCCACCTTGCTGGGCGTCTGAGTCGGACTGGAGCTCTCTGCCCTTGGGGTATCAATCACCACGTGCCCGTCCATCTGGCCCCATCAAGACTCACTCTTTGCATTTATCATCCCCATACAACCTTGAAAACAGTCTTGAGATATTTCTTTGGCCCAGTATTGACGTTTCAGCTTGTGTGTCCTTGTTCAGTGGTGGTCGTCTTTAATCAGCCTTTCCTGTCCTCGAGTATTGCACACATTGTGCTTTTGGTCACTTCCAGTGATGTTTCAGCTCTGAAATATGGCCAAACTGGTGGCAATTGGTCCTCTTCCTGCAAACCGCTTGACTTTCCTCATTCATGGGCACTTTTATTTTTTGCCCTTTGTTGTTCCACAAAAGCTTCTTGTCTGCGACCTCTGTTGACTATTGATGAAACGTTATGAATTGTTCGATATCACTCTTCATAAAGCTTGGCAATTTTAAGAGTGCGCATCCTCTACCGCTGA
>CM070036.1:97911417-97953386 GCA_036250615.1 Ptychadena robeensis | reverse complement strand
AGTTATTTATTTGTAAAAAAATTTGGAATCATGTATGATTTTCCTTCCACTTCTCACGTGAACACATCTCTTTGTATTGATCTTTCACGTGGAATTTCAATACAATTGAGTCATGTTTGTGGCTGTAATGTGACAAAATGTGGAAAAGTTAAATACTTTTGCAAGCCACTGTAAGTGATTTATTTCTTGCAACAGGACACAATTGATTGCCTTCATTATTATTATTAACTTTTATTTATATGGCGTAGACAGAAGAAGTAGGTTTTTGGGGCTTTTTGGGCTAGGAGCAAGTCTAATGGCACAAGGAAAAGAGTTCCAGAGAGACATCTTGAAGCATGTGATTATTATTGGTGGGGATGTCATAACTAGGTTACTGGAGGAGCAGAGGGGGTGGTTAGGGGTATATTTATGTACTTCATCTAATCCTTTACTATAGTATAGAAGATAAAGTAATGTCTGAGTCTCACTTCCTCACTAGGTAGTACACATAGCATTTGCTGGCTCTGATACACTTCCTCATTTATGCAGAAGATAGGGCCTATAAACTTTATGTATTGCTCTATATCTCAGGTCCCCTTAGTACATATTGTGGCATATGCTTTTGTTGTATGCAGTGTCACATAGCTTTGTTGCTGTTTAAAGTACCTCACATCTGTCTAGTACTAACAATACCTGATGTGGAGGCCCATATCGCTGCATTACATGCAGTGCCTTACACATCACTGTTCCTTTGTGTTATTTTTGCAGTACACTATGTTGCTACATCATTCAAATTTCTTTAATATGGAAAAAAAATCCAAAACTTTAATTACCTGCTGTTCCCTCAAGCCTTGGGACTTTCCAATTAAATTAGCCTTGTTGTAGTGTTGTGGTAGATCACTAGATGGCACTAGATAATTGTTGTAAATGTTGAAAATGTATGGAAGTGCTGCATGGGAGTGTCATTAAAGCCCCCCATACACGTTCCGATTATTCTCCCGACCGATTTTTCGTCCGATCCTGTCACCCGATTTTCACCTAAAATTTTATGGTCGGCTGGCACGAAAAATCGGAATTCGAATTATCACCGATCCATCAGCCCGACCCTATTTATTAACAGCAGATCGACCAAAAATTTACGGCCAGGTCCGAAGCGGTCCCGATCGATTTTTCGGCCGATTTTGAGACATCGGGATCGGTCGGGTACATAATTCCGAATCCGATTAACCTCCCGATCGATTAATCTCCCGACCCGATCGGTCGGTCGGGCAAAATTCGTATGAAAAATCGGAACGTGTATGGGGGGCTTTAGTTATTGATGTGTCACATTAGCAGCTGTCACCACCAGGGCAGCGCACAATTGGAGAGGAGTAAATCAGGATTTACTGAATACAGAGGAGGTTGTTTTACTTAAAGGTTGTCTATGTGATGGGAGGTTTGCCTGTGAGGGACATGGAATATAGGTGAGTATAACTATGCTTTAAACATGTTTTCCTCAAATAAAAATAAATATTCTGACACAATATACCTAATGTTGTCATGGTAGATTTCCTGTAAAACCATTGTACTGAACTGTTTAAAACGTTATTGAGTACACATGGGGTGAGTAAAGCAAGCAGTCTCGGCTGCCTGTTGAAATTGTTACCTACTTGGATTATATATCTATATGTATATATATATATATTGTGACAGACTGTTCGTCTGTCATGGTGCAAATGTACCCATCACGTGTATCCTGGAAGGAATCCAGGAATATATTGGTCAACAACATTAGGTTGTTGTGCGGTTTTGTTTTGTTTTTGTTTTGGGATCCTGGATTCTGGGATGGGGGGAAAAACTGGGTGGGCCTTCCCATCCCATCCAGGAAATACACCTGATGTACAACAGGGAGGTGGCTGGGTGTGTCTCAAGAAAAGGAGATTAAAGCCACTCAGTCAGGGCTCCCAGATGAAGTTGGAGACGGGGCTCCCAAGGAAGTGGGAGACAGTACTGCTGGGTGCAGCAAGCATATACAGCGCACACAGAGTGTGTGGCCCCATGCTGGAGCCATTAAGGTTTAGCCAAAGGAAGGAACTGTGGTTTGATTGCTGCCAAGCCAGGAGGCTTGGCATTTTCAGAATGTTCGTTTGGCTTATATTAACCCCTGTGAGGGTGAGTTTGTGTTTGGACTGTGTTTTAGAGAAATAAACATGGGCAGGAGCCCTTAAAAATGAAACGATCTTGTGGATTAATGCTGTTTGGAGACGCCGTTTGAGCTGAACCCCCACAATATCTATATGTATGTATGTATATATATATATATATATATATATATATATATATACACAGTGGGTATGGAAAGTATTCAGATCCCCTTACATTTTTTACTCTTTGTTATATTGCAGCCATTCGGTCCATTTCTTCAGATCATCCTTGAGATGGTTCTACAGCTTCATTTGAGTCTAGCTGTGTCTGTTTGGAGTTGATTAGAAAAGCCACACATCTGTCTGTATTCGACCTTACAGCTCACAGTGCATGTCAGAGCAAATGAGAATCATGAGGTCAAAGGAACTGCCTGAAAAGCTCAGAGACAGAATTGTGTTAAGGCACAGATCTGGCCAAGGTAACAAAAAAAATGTCTGCGGCACTAAAGGTTCCTAAGAGCACAGTGGCCTCCATAATCCTTAAATGTAAAACATTTGGGATTTCCAGAACCCCTCTTTGAGCTGGCTGTCCTGCCATACTGAGCTATCGGGGGAGAAGAGCTTTGGTGAGAGAAGTAAAGAAGAACCCAAAGATCACTGTGGCTAAACTCCAGAGATGCAGACAGGAGATGGGAGAAAGTTGTAGAAAGTCAACCATCACTGCAGCCTTCCACCAGTCGGGGCTTTATGGCAGAGTGGCCCAAAGGAAGCCTCTCCTCAGTTGAAGAAACCTGAAAGCCTGCATGTAGCTTGCTAACAAACACCTGAAGGACTCCAAGATGGTGAGAAATAAGATTCTCTGGTCTGATGAGACCAGACCAACTTTTTTGGCCTAAATTCTAAGCGGCATGTGTAGAGAAAACCAGGCACTGCTCATCACCTGCCCAATACAGTTCCAACAGTGAAGCATAGTGGTGGCAGCATCATGCTGTGGGGGTGTTTTTCAGCTGCAGGGACAGGACAACTGGTTTCAATTGAGGGAAAGATGAATGCAGTCAAGTACAGGGATATCCTTGCGGAAAACCTTCTCCAGAGTGCTCAGGACCTCAGACTGGGACAAAGGTTTACCTTCCAACAAGACAATGACCCTAAGCACACAGCTAAGATAATGAAGGAGTGTCTTCACAGCAACTCTGTGTTCTTAAATGGCCCAGCCAGAGCCCTGACTTAAACCCAACTGAGCATCTCTGGAGAGACCTAGAAATGGCTGTCCACGTTTACCATACAACCTGACAGAACCTGGCAGAGGATCCCCAAATCCAGGTGTGAAAAACATGTTGCTTCTTTCCCTACGGTTGTATTTTTTTTTCTTTTTACTTTTTCTTTTTTAATAAATCTGCAAAAATATCTACAATTCTGTGTTTTTATGTGAATATGGGGTGCTGTGTGTACATTAATGAGGGAAAACAGAACTTAATAGATTTTAAATAATATAAATGTATAAATAATACTTTACTATAGTTACTATAGATCAATAATATGTGTAATGCTATCTGTCACCTTTAAGGCCTCTGCATCTTCTGCAATACATAAAACTATGAATTATTGAAAAGTCTCATATACTGAGAACAGCACAGGATATATTCCCAGGAAGTTTATATAATAGCCAGTCCTACCCTAGAGGCCAGAATGACTTCAGCTACTATAGGATGTGAAATCTATAACATTGGAAAATCTTTTGTGAACAAAGGAAACTGAACCACAAAGAAATGCCAACACTGCAAAATATGTAAATGTTGTTCATACTTAGGGAGAGAATGTGAATACACATATACATATACGTGTGAACATATATGCTGGGGGTTTCTGAGGTGCTGCTTCGATTGATGGATTAATTCTCGAGACTACTTATCACTTTGGTTAAAAAATTGGTATATCTTTATTTGTGTCCATAAAACATTAATAATTCAAATCACATAAATATAAAAGCTCTATAGCAGAAAAATAATAAATATAAGAACTCTGTGTAGGTGGCCCTTTTTCCCCCTCTTCATCAAGTGGCCCTCCTTTTCTTATATTTATTAGTTTTCTGCTATAGAGCTTTTATATTTATGTGATTTGAATTATTAATGTTTTATGGACACAAATAAAGATATACCAATTTTTTAACCAAAGTGATAAGTAGTCTCGAGAATTAATCCATCAATCAAAGCAGCACCTCAGAAACCCCCAGCATATATGTTCACACGTTTATGTATATGTGTATTCAAATTCTCTCCCTATTACGTCAAAACCTCACTAAGGTGAGGTGGGGGGATGGTGCTGTCTTCCTTTGATTATCTACCTTAAATTAGCTACTAACCACCATTCCTATCCAAGTTGTTCATAGTTAGTGCGATCATGAAAATGACTGAATAATATGTTTTATTAATATATAAATAAGGCAGACACATCTACAGAATCCACTGCATACTGACATACAGTACATTATTTAAAAAAATATAGAATAGTGTCATGTTTTTTGATTGCATACGAAAGCAAAGAAGTGAAGACTATCTCAGCTTTGTCCCAATATTTGTGGCTTTAGCTTGTCTGGGTATATTGTCTGCCATAACCACAGAGTGCCAATGCAGCACCATGCAGTGCCGTTGTTAAAGTTTTACACCATCTACACCATAGAATTCCACGTGAAAGACCAATACAAAGTGGTGTACACGTGAGAATTGGAAGGAAAATCATACATGATTCCAAATTTTTTTTACAAATAAATAACTGCAAAGTGGGGTGTGCGTAATTATTCAACCCCCTTGAGTCAATACTTTGTAGAAGCATCTTTTGCTACAATTGCAGCTGCTAGTCTTTTAAGGTATGTCTCTACCAGCTTTGCACATCTAGAGACTGAAATCCTTGCCCATTCTTCTTTGCAAAACAGCTCCAGCTCAGTCAGATTAGATGGACAGCGTTTGTGAACAGCAGTTTTCAGATCTTTCCACAGATTCTCGATTGGATTTAGATCTGGACTTTTACTGGGCCATTCTAACACATGGATATGCTTTGTTTTAAACTATTCCATTGTTGCCTCGGCTTTATGTTTAGGATCGTTGTCCTGCTGGAAGGTGAACCTCCGCCCCAGTCTCAAGTCTTTTGCAGACTCCAAGAGGTTTTCTTCCAAGATTCCCTGTATTTAGCTCCATCCATCTTCCCAATCAACTCTGACCAGCTTCCCTGTCCCTGCTGAAGAGAAGCACCCCCAGAGCATGACGCTGCCACCACCATATGTGACACTGGGGATGGTGTGTTCAGACTGATGTGCAGTGTTAGTTTTCCGCCACACATAGCGTTTTGCATTTTGGCCAAAAAGTTCCATTTTGGTCTCATCTGACCAGAGCACCTTCTTCCACATGTTTGCTGTGTCCCCCACATGGCTTGTGGTAAACTGCAAACGGGACTTCTTATGCTTTTCTGTTACCAATGGCTTTCTTCTTGCCACTCTTCCATAAAGCCCAACTTTGTGCTGTGCACGACTAATAGTTGTCCTATGGACAGATTCCCCCACCTGAGCTGTAGATCTCTGCAGCTCGTCCAGAGTCACCATGGGTCTCTTGACTGCATTTCTGATAAGCGCTCTCCTTGTTCCGCCTGTGAGTTAAGGTGGACGGCCTTGTCTTGGTAGGTTTACAGTTGTGCCATACTCCTTCCATTTCTGAATGATCGCTTGAACAGTGCTCCGTGGGATGTTCAAGGCTTTGGAAATCTTTTTGTAGCCTAAGCCTGCTTTACATTTCTCAATAACTTTTTCCCTGACCTGTCTGGTGTGTTCTTTGGACTTCATGGTGTTGTTGCTCCCAATATTCTCTTAGACAACCCTTGAGGCTGTCGCAGAGCAGCTGTATTTGTACTGACATTAGATTACACACAGGTGCACTATATTTAGTCATTAGCACTCATCAGGCAATGTCTATGGGCAACTGACTGCACTCAGACCAAAGGGGGCTAAATAATTAAGCACACCCCACTTTGCAGTTATTTATTTGTAAAAAATGTTTGGAATCATGAATGATTTTCGTTCCACTTCTCACATGTACACCACTTTGTATTGGTTTTTCACGTGGAATTCCAATAAAATTGATTCATGTTTGTGGCTGTATTCTGACAAAATGTGGAAAAGATCTCTTTATGTCCATTATTCTCCTTTTTTAAACTTTGTTAAAGTAGTCAGACCTCAATGCAGCTGTTTTGACTTTTTAATTAGCCACTTTTTAGCTTTCATACAGTTTCTTAAGCCCCCCATACACACATAGATTGTGGCCCAATGTTTTGGCCGATCGACCAAGTGTGATGACGGCATCACGTGCGGTCAATCGGTCGAAATATCGGGTCACAATAGGCCCGGGCACCCTTTACGTGCCAGCTCTGTCCGTCGGGTCGGCAGACAGCTGCAGGCTGTGCTGTGTGTCAGCCCAGAGGGAGAGAAGCACCCCCCCCCCCTTCCTCCCTCCCAGGGAGAGAAGGAGGAGGCAGCCTGTGCAGACAGCTGATTCATCAGCCCAATTGATGTTATATCCCTCGGAGCTGAGGAGACATATGTTCATACTTTAGACGGGGACATGTGCGTAATGGCTTAGATTGATTTGGCTGCCGATTTAAGCTCTTAAAGCTTAAGATCGGCACCCGATTTTTTGGTTGACCGATAGGCGAGAGCGAGCACGGCGGTTGGCCGGCCATAAAATCGAAGCGTGTATGGGGGGCTTTACATAGAATTCATAATTCATTTATTTGCTTTTACTTGCTGCATGGATTAGTCTTTAGGACAGTTGAATGAGCTATATAGTGAAAGTTTAAAGTTATAATTTCTATAATAATTTATAGTTTGCCTTTCACCAAAATGAACATGCAGTGTTGATAATGTAAGGCCTAGGCTTCACTACATCAAAACATGTTTAATGAAGTAACAAATTTAACGTATTTCAATAAGTGCATACCCAGAGAGGCGTCAGTTTGCAACTGTTCATATGATTTTTATTGCCAACATAAATGTTGCCCTGTGTTAGAGCATCCCTTAAAAAATACATAGCTTTCTCGGGGTAGCTTACCTGTTCTGGGTGAGCCTGTGCCATCCTCTAGCGGTTTTGTCCTTGGCTCTTCTTCTTGGATCCTCCTCCTTGACATAAGGAGGTGTGGGGTGCCCTTGCCATTTGCTTGGCATAAAGCCTAACGCATCTTGAAGCCCATTGGAGACTGGGCCTGACAAATGTTTTATGCCCCAAACTATATAGGTTTGGAATGGAAATTTGTTAAACTGGCCATACACACTTTGATCAAACAGCAGGTTTATTGGCAGATCAACCCCTGTGTGTGCTCGCAGCAAAATAATCGGCTGTGGATTAAAGCCGCCCACCTAGAGCGATCCTTGGTGATCCAAAGATTGATCAGCCAAAGAAAGGACATGTCCTTTTTTCTTTGCTCGCTCACATTACTTTGGATGGGGACCAGCGCCCCCCCCCCCCATCCAAAGTATATGCCGGCACACAAGGGTTAGAATGACCGGTCTGTACATCATGATGTCAACACATGTGGCCCATCTCCCGCACATCGCACTGTCTATGGCCGGCTTAAGTCATTATACAATTTCAAAGGAGCCCCACTTATACCTGCATTATTGCTTCACTGTGTGTCATTGCACTAATGTAAATATCTAATTAACTGGTTAACCCCAGGTAACTCTACTGGAGTTCTAACCCTATAGTTAATTTGGGTAATACGGTTTTGAGTTCTTTTACAGTTAACCAATGTGTTTAACCACAAAGAAGCCACAAAGCAGACTTCAGTGGGGCTCTTACCCAAGTGACGGCTTACAAGCATTGCTGTGAATTCCCATTCATTCTGTAACCAATAACCAGATTCTATGTTTAACTTCATTGAATACATGTAGTTCTAGGTGGTCCAACATTATTCAACATTATCACTTTACCAGCTGTTGTGTATTATAGAACGATAACAAATATAAACCAAAGTATATTACTCTTCCAAGATTACGAAAACCATGTAATGTAACCATCCCAAAGTTCAAGTATGACAATTTCTTCTGTTGTTTTAAAGGAAGCACAAAGATAAAAGAGATTATTTTTGGCCACAGCCATATAACATCTGCTGCCTGCATCACCCGCTTCTATTACACATTCTTTACCATACTCCGCATTACTAGCATTTCATAACAGCTGAACATACCTGCTTCCAACCAGCCCATAAAAATACCACAATGTTTACTGGAGCTCTGCAAGGAATGAAGGAAAGAAGACTTACTGCCACCGGAAACAACCTACCAAGCACAGGGCTGGTCTGCATACACATACTTTGTGTATAACAAATGATTTATATTCACTTTACTGCAGTATTTAGCATATACTGTATATACTCGAATATAAGATATATATTTAAGCAACCAAAATGTGCTGAAAAAATTTAATTTGGTTTGTAGCCAAGAAGCCAAGAGAGGAAAATCGCACCATTTTACAGATATACTTGGTGAGTGAAATGCTAAACCCCTGAACATGGTATCATCACTAAAACTTGATGTAGAGATAAGTTGGAGGAAAGGAATGGAAGGGAAAGGATTTTATCTAACACATGTCGTTTTTGGATATATTAGTCAACATTTGTTAAGTAACTTTGTTTTTTGTTTTTAACCTTCCTAGGGCCTGTACCGTACTATTCCTAGCGCCTGTACTGTACTAGTTTTTAACCTTCCTGCGCCTGTACCGCACCATTTTTAACAGTGTGGTACAGGCAATGGCAGCAGTGTACGAGGTACACTGCCTGCCATTTCTTCCCTCCCCTCTCCAAACAGCCAGTGTCATTCATGACACCAGCTGGGAGGGCTGGAAAGCAGAGGCCCCTCCATTAACATGGAGGTCTATGGCACTGCTCAGCCTCGCCCCCTTCATCAGTGAAGCCGCAGAACCCCGGAAATGCTGCGGCTGCAAGCAGCATCGCCGCAAACAGCATCGCCGCAAGCAGCATCGCCGGGGATATGCGGCTTTCATGGGAGCACAGCTCATCCAGAGTTTGTTCTTCACACAAACTCTGGACGAGATGGGCTCGTCATGAACACTAAGAAGGTTAATGTTCCAGCAACCCCTTTCTCTATTTACAATGGTTGTGGAGATGATACCACATGCAGGGGCTTTGCAATTAACACGTGGCTAATTGAAGTAATGAACAACATTTGCTGTGTGTTTTTGTGTGTTAGTGGCTGCATTTCTCATCCTAGGATTATACTCAAGTCAGTAAATTTTTCCAGATTTTTTGTAAAATCAGGTACCTATATACCTATATTGGGACCAGCTTATACTTGAGTATATACGGTACCGGGTTTGTGCATATGCCACCATGTTGTCTGTAAAGCTGCTATAACCAGTCTAAGGCTAGCATTGGAAACTTTACCAACTGGCTAGTGGTTTCTACAGCGTGCTCCTGGCTAAACATGGTTTGTGGAAAGAACGGCCATTCCTAATGAATTTTCAATCATACATCTATTAAGTGCATTGAATGCACTAGTTTTTATTAGATATGCATTTGATTTTGTGTCTGCGTGGAAATCCCCACATTTAGCTCAAATCGAATATGTTTCCTATGGCCATATGACTCCCATGATGCCAGGGACATATGTAATGTAAACTCAGCCTTTCCATATGCCTGTCTCCACAGGTCTCTCTCCAAAGACACACCCTCAGCCTCAGCAACACCTCATGGACATAGATTCATTAACATGCTCATTTTAACATGCCCACATTGGTTTGTTTCACATAGGAGTTAATGGGAAGGTCGTGTTAGAAAAACATGCCCGCATTTGGGGACCCGTCAATGGCAACACACCCGCAGAGCACAGGGGAGACAAACCCTAAGGGTAAGGGCTCATTTACATAGTTATCTGGAAATGTTTGCGCTTCCAGTGACCAGACACCAAACACTCCACAGCAACATGAAAATTGTCTATGTGAATGACGCAACGATCCATCGTTCGGGAATGGAATGTTGCCCATCTTAAGCGAAATGTTGAACAGGGATTATTATTATTATTATTTTACAGATAATGTATAATATACAATCATACTATTATATAGATCCCATACTATATGCAATCACATTATTATATAGATCCTATACAATTACATTATTATATAGATCCCATAATTTTATATACAATAATATTATTATACAGATTCAATACAATAACATTATTATGTAGATCCCATTTAATATACAATCATATTATTATATAGATCATATATATATATATATCCCAGATATTAGCAATTTTGAATATTCGCATTGGGATGCTTATGGGCATGGATTGCAAATATATATTTGCAATGCAAAAATAAATAGCACATGTGACCATTCATTTTAACCTTCTGGGTGTTCAGCCCGAGTTTTGCTGAAATGGAGCAGCCCAAATTAACTCTTGCAGGCAGCCCGAGGCTTGTTGCTCTTGCCGTGTCCCCTGATGTCTGATCGTCAGATCCCGGTGTTCGGGATCGCGTCGGCGGGTGCACGATGACATCATCGGGAGGGGGAGGGGTGGGAAGTTCAAAATTTGAAAAAAAAATATTTATTTTTTTGCTCTTTATGGTTTATCTTTCATTCTGACATTGATTGGAGCGATTTTTTTTGCCTCTAATTCAATTCAAAATGAAAAAAACATTAAAAAAAACAACAACATGCATTTGCTTATTATGAGTTTTCTTTCATTTTGGATTTGATTGGATTGATTTTTCTGTATCCAATAAAGTTCAAAATAAAGGAAAACGCAAAAGAAGTTAATACTTTGTAAGGGCTTGCGTCCACTGCGTCATTTTCCCCGCAGTGGACATACGTCCGCAGTAGGGAAAAAGACGCAGAGAGGACACTTCCCATTCAAATGAATGGCACAGTGTCCACTCTGCTCTACCTGAGTGGCGCGTCCGCTGTAATGATATGCTGTGGGATGCCATTGCAGTACTGCACATTGCCGCCAGAGACACCAAGATGCGGAAAAACAGCTGCTTCTCTGCATTTTGTCTCAGCTAAATCAATAGGGTGCACTCCCCCCAATGCGGCAGGAGCGAGCCCTAAGCCACGGGCAAGCTGCAGGTAATCCACCAGCAAATGTGGCAGTGTGCGACATTGTTCCCTGCATGGTGTATCAGACCGCCTGTCAGTCTTGGTTGAATTAGAAAATGAATTATAGTTTGAGCAGATTTTTGTGCTTTCTATTAAATTTGATCATTAAATGTGTATTAAATATTTAAGCATTTGAAACTTTATATACTTTAAGATGTCTACTAGACCTGTGTTTGGATATATTTTGGTCAGTTACAGGCCAACAAATTTTTTTTTCCAATGATAAACCGCGTAACGCTTTTGGTATAGAAATCTGGACCTCGGCGAAACGCTCAGGAGGTTAAAGGCAATTACGAGCCGATTATAATTGCGAATCTAGATTGGCAATTGCGCAATTGCGAATATTTGCTAATATAGAATCGAATATTAGTAGAATTATTTGCGAAATATCAAATTCAAATATTGCCTATGCCGCTCATCACTAATTATTATATAGATCACATATAATATACAATCAAAATATTATATAGATCCCATATAATATACAATTACATTATTATATAGATATCATACAATATACAATCACATTATTATATAGATCCCATACAATACACAATCACATTATTATATAGATATCATACAATTTACAATTATATTATTATATAGATCCCATATAATATACAATCACATTATTATATAGATATCATATAATACACAATCACATTATTATATAGATCCCATATAATATACAATCATATTATTATATAGATATCATACAATATACAATCACATTATTATATAGATATCATACAATTTACAATTATATTACTATATAGATCCCATACCATATACAATCACATTATCATATAGATATCGTATAATACACAATCACATAAAGATCCCATACAATATACAATCATTATGCAGAGACAATATTTTATAGAGAAAGTTATAGCTGTAGAGTGAGGTATGTGTTGGTCCGCTGTTGCCCTCTTGTGTTCACTTTTTACAATGACATGTAACCGTAGAGATAATGCGCGACCGGTTGAGCCAATCAGAGGCACCGTCTAGATGTACCTCACAGACGGCGAGAGAGCCAGGAAGAGGCGGCTCTGGTATGGCAGAGGGCTCGGTTGTGCTCCTCATACACACATAGGCCTGATGAAGGGTGGGGAATTGTGACGATATTCCGTTGTACGCCCGTATACAGCCCCTCCTTGTTTGTGCAGCTGTGTCCGGGGCAGGGACCCTCAGCTGACATTAGGGACAGGAGGAGGTGGCGGAGGAGGCCAGCAGTGTTAGGAGACAATAAGAACGTCCGCCTTAAGGTAACGGTGATGACGTAGTGACATGAACGGGGTGGTCACATGACACTTGTAGCCAGACACCGGTGACAGCACATTGTTTATAAACAAAGCAATAGCTGATCCATAGAGAAAGGCAGATCACACCTGTACAGGGGACATACATGATGTCATATCCCAGCACCACACCACAGGCAGCATTCCTATACATTGATCTGTCAGAGTACCTGACCTGTCATCCTTAATATCACACTATAATGTACACATACATGAATGAGCTGCTCCTACCAATGATATCATAAACTAATCACATCAGCTCTCCTGATCCCAGCAATACACACATTCCATCACACTGATCACTTGCTGAATGCTGTTGTGTGTAAATGTCAGTGTTAGGCTATGTTTCCATGGCATTAATGGATGCGTTGCGTTAACGCATCTGCCTCAACGCAGGGGTTGGGTAAGGACACGTTGGGACATGCGTCAAGGATGCGTTATTGATGTATCCGTTTTTTCTTTAAATTAAAATTTACTCCTGACAGATGCATCAAAAACGCCTAATACCCATGCGCTTTTGACACATTTAATGCAATCTCTATGGGTGCAATAATGCATCCATACCTGCTTTGGGTTGCGTTAATGTTGACGCAGGGCTTCGCGTTGACATTAACGCAACTCAACCCAGGAAATCAATGCATGTGTGTACTAGTCCATTGATTTGCAACAACGCAGGAAAATTTACGCCATGGAAACATAGCCTAAAGATGTAAGCCTTCACAATGGGCTACACCTTTGTGGTAAACAAATAGTCAGCATGTTGAACTGTTAGATTTTCTATCTATTAGAATAAACTATTATACAAAGGCCATATTATTCTTTCATTCTGTCGTTGCCAAAGGCTTGCAAAATTTAAGGGTTAATAAACTGCCATAAAATCATGTATGTACACTGGTATCACTTACATGTGTTTCTTTACACAACTTCATTGGTTCTTGTTTATAAAGTAGTCTTCTTATGTTCACCAGGCACTTCCTATGTTGAAATGGCTACACTAGCTATTGGGGTGCTATGATCCCCGTATGTAGCCACCGCTGTGTGGGTGCCCTCATATCACTGTATTACATGCACAGGAGGACACACACATGTAAACTTGGGTCACGTAAATCGAGGAGTCCTTGCATACACAGGGGGTGAGCTCACTCCCCAAGCAAGAATGGGGCATACAGAGGAAAGAACATAGAATAGCATGTATAAAGGGAAGTCTAAGAGGGGGGGGGGGTGTTTCCACAGTGTTGTGTGATCCGTCGGGACCCCTACGTTAAGAGCAGGATCCAGACGGATCACATACACTTTAATACACAAGGGTTAACGGACTCGAATACGTTAACCCCTGCATCGGCGAAAGGGCTCAGCGCCGTGAGAAGCATCAGCCGAGCAGGTAAGTGTATCCATTGGGACCTCCCGCCAAGCAATGTGCTTAGCGTAGGGGGTCCCGACGGATGTGGAAACATCCCCTTATGCCCCTCTGGCAGTTGGTTGACCTTGCCTTGGTCTTACAATCTTGCTTACCTGTTTTAGCAGTTAAGGGCTCTTTCACACTACAATTTCAGATTCCCTGAATTTGCCTTCAGTACAAAGCCTTCAGTCTTATTGATTGGTAGGTCTGCCAGTATCGTGAATAATTGATAACTAGTGGAGAATGCCTGGTCTTACCTACCAATGTGTTTCTGCGAATGTATGTTTACCTGACATATTAATAATATGGTTTTTTTTTCTTTCTACCAATAACAGTCCTTAGAAACTGTCTGGATGGGCAGGAAAAAACTGCCCTGTTGTCACTTCAGTGCACTGACTGTGCCACATCTATCGAATTGTATTGCTGGTGAAACACATGGAACAACCACTGTGATGTGACAAATCTACCACAGTCATACCATGCTGCTGGATTGTTGATGTACTTTGGTGGAAATTAATAAGACTGGACGATAACCTTTTTAGTTTGTCATGGATCAAGCCATGATGGATAACCCTGTGACCTTGGTGATCAAAGCTCCAAATCAGAAATATGATGACCAAACTATTAACTGCTTTCTAGATTGGACTGTAGAGAAACTAAAGACACATCTCTCAAAGGTTTATCCCAGCAAGCCGGTGAGTAGTTCGCAGAGCTGTGGTGTGTCCTGAAATCATTGTAATTACAGAGTAATACAGAGTAATAACAGGGCTTGTTTACATATGTATACAGGCATAGCATGACATTAGTCCCTGAGATAGGGGCAAGTTTTCAGGAAGCCTTTAGTAAAGAATAAACTTTATACTTCACTCACCAGAGATAGCGAACATTGTAAAATTAATTAAATAAACTGACAAAATAAAGGTATCCTTATTGAATGAGTAGTGCTTCCAACGTTCTAAGTCATAGGTTTAATGCCACCCCCTTAGAATAATTCATAATAGAACGGTTTCCTACTTCAGTGATCAAAGGTTTGACCCTGAAGGCAGACTAATGGGGTTTTAAGGCACTAGAGAAATCGATCTTATAAAAAGGTCTTTAATAATAATCGGACCTACGCAAAAAAATATTATCATACAAAAAATACAGTATAAAAAACCTTATTATTCTAATTATTGATATGTACTCAAGGTTTTTTTATACTGTATTTTTTGTATGATAATATTATATTTGCGTAGGTCCGATTATTATTAAAGACCTTTTTATCGATTACTCTAGTGCCTTAAAACCCCATTATTAGTCTGCCTTCAGGATCCAACCTTTGATCACTGAAGTAGGGAACCGTTCTATTATGGACACAATAAAGGTGTTTCTCAGTTAACCCAGATGAAAATTCTAGACTGAGATTCATGTATGCTCACTTTTTTGCACTGAAATGTCACTCGTCTGCTGTGTTAGCTATATCATCCTGCTTTCATGAAAACATACATGGACAACACCATATGTCAAAGGTGTCATCTTGTGAGTGGAGTGTAGATCTAGACATCAGTTACCGATGAGATTGATGGTGTTACAATGGTGTTAATGTGGAAGAAAAAAATAAATACCGTATTTTACGGACTATAAGACGCACCGGACCATAAGACACACCTAGTTTTTAGGGCAGGAAAACAATTTAATGCGTTTTCACATCAATTGGGTTAATGCAATGAATTCAATGAATGCAATATTCAATTCAGCCACAGGTGTCACTAGCATCAGTACTAGCACAGCACAACTTTATTCTCCACACTGATCGGGAGAAGGGGGGCCGGGCTGCACAGTCTACTACTCTCCTCTGCTCTCCTCTCTGGCTGTTACTGTGTCCATGGGAACTGTAGAGTGATTGCAGTTTCCACGGACAGGAGAGAGGTATAGATGCCAGTTCATCTATCCCTCTCTTCATTGCCTATGCCAGCAGGGCTCTGAGTTCTGTGTGCAAAGGCAATTATACAGTACAGATGGGGGAGCCGGACACTGGCCGGCATCTCTCAACTGACAGCCCTTCCAGCTCCCTGGCTAATCTCCATGCCGGGAGAGCTGGCAGGAACGCAAGGCGCTATGGTCTGTGGGGGTCACGCATTCGGACCATAGGACCGTATTATGGTCCGAGAAATACGGTAATTCCACCAATCGCTTGCTATTTATTTTTTTTAGCAAATAATGTAAAAGGAAGACATTTCTTCATAAGGACCACAGACAGATTGCTACACTCATATGACACATGATCACAAGCTGCTTATGTGAGTTTAGTTCTGCTTTAATGGCTCTGGTTCTCCACTGTAAGGATCTCTACTCTTGACTTTCTGGTTATGGAGACTAGCTATAGCCATTATAAAAGGGTTCACTCTCTCGTAATTTCCATAATATGAGTGCTACAGAAGATTTAAAACATGAATTCTATCATGTAAAACTCCCTGGTTGGCTGGAAACGATGGCAGGAGATTTTGCTGTTGGATATTACAAAATAATGAAACCAAAAAAAAAAGAATTATATCAAAGTATGGGAACGCATGAGTTGTGGATTCTCAATGTATTTCCAGCCCCATTTGCTTATTGTAAGGTGGATTTTAATAAACTAATGCACAAAAACTAAACCTAATGCATGCCAGTGTATACAGGAAACACATCGGGATGCATTAGTTTATTAAAATCATAATTCATATGAGCATCATCTAGCATCAAACAGAGATTGGTATAAATGGCCTTTTATAACACACCACTGGCAAACTGTGAGCCTTTGATCACTGATAGTTGTGTAACGGGTCTGTGCGTGTTACTGAAAAATCATTATTCCATTGGCACTGTACAACACTTGTCATAGTTGTGCTAAGCCTTCTTCTGCAGGATACCTGCTGCACAAAAAAAAAAAGAATTGCATTCTCCATATCGTTTTATTTCTTTTTAAGGCTATGTTTCCATTATACGATGGGACCCCCTCTGCTAAGCGTATTGCTTGGCGGGGATACTGACGTAGCACATAGACTTACCTGCTCGGTGGATGCTGTGTCTTCACTGCACCGAGCCACTCTGTCAATGCAAGGCTCAACATAGTCGAGTATGTTGAGCCTCTGCATCGGCGGATGTGTAAACATAGCATTCGCCAAGCAGGCAATGTCTAAGTGCTACGTCGGGATCCCGAAGTATCCCGAGGGGGTCCCGAAGTATTATGGAAACAAGCCCTAAATCTTTTCTTTTTTCTATTCTGTGACTAAACAAAAATGTTAAAATGAATTGCACTTATTCTTCCTACCCCTTTCCCCACACTATTACATGCACAGAACATTCGTCTTTTTTAAATTCAATCAATAGAAGATAAAAAGTTTTTTGAACTTTATCAATCAACTAAACATGATTGAGATCAAGCATGGGCAAGAACCATGCAGCACTGGATGTAAACAAGCAGACCTTGCTAAGTATAGCTCTACCGAGGGGGATGGTGCGTTAGATCAGGTTAATGTAATAGAGAAATGACAAGGACACTTTCTTTCAAAGTGGTCTCATCCTTTACAAATTCCTACCACAGGTATAAACAGAACACAAAGTGTTGCTACATTTGAAATAATGTATTTTCTCTCTACCATTTTTTCTTTAGTTAACCAAGGATCAGCGGCTTGTATATTCTGGCAAACTGCTCCTTGATCACCTGCAATTGAAAGATGTTCTCAGGAAAGTAAGTAAATGCTAAGTTTAAAGCCCCCCTATACACCTTTAGATCACTCCATACAATTTCCAACAACTATGTAGTATAGTGTCCTCCCTGATGGAATACATAGTCATTGGAAGGTTTAGAAAGGTCCTTGTATCACATGGTTTTGGTAGAACAAAAGTGCATTGTACATAAATGGTATGGTAAGATTGTAAGGTGTATTTATACTATATATATTTTAGGGGGGTTAGGGAAGTCATAATAATGGTGCACACCAGTAATTGAGGGCTCAGGCAGACATACATACATAAAGTGTGTGTGAGGTTGGGTGGAAGCAATGAAATAAAGTGTTTGTAAAAAAAAAATTTAAATAGAATATGAATCTTTGGTGGCTAAAGAGTACCATGATGATTACAATGACACTAGTTTATAGCAGTGTCTGCCGCCGACCGATGTGTGTGCGGATTGCGGGTGCCTACATGGGGCGACAGATCCCTGTCATCCTAAAGCTTGGTCGGCCAGAGAACGGACATGTTCGCAAATCTGTGGCCAATGCCATTAGCTTGAATGGGGACCGGAGTCCCCGTCCAAACTAACGGCCGGCCCCTGTGTGGGGTCCTTTACCCATGAGTACCAATTTACATATGGGAAGATAGATTAGTTTGTGTCACATAATTTTATTACTGCAATCCCGAATGTTAATGTAAATACACAGCTCATGCTATCATATCATAATATCATCAACTCACTCAGCTATTACTGTTGTGAGCTAAGTGAAAAATGCTGCCTTTCCAGTGGACCCTCTATAGCACTGCAAAGGTTAAACGCTCATGCCCCAAACGTCTTGGGCTGGTTTGTGACATAAAATTGGGGACCATTATAGGAGAGTATGAGCCACCAAGGGAGCAAAGGATCAGGTAATAAAATCCCTTAACATGCATTTGATCCTTGCACTCGGGCGGGAAAACCACATCTCTTCACGTCTATTTATCTTTCTGTTTACTTAAGCCCCCCATACACCTTTAGATCGCTCCATACAGTTTCCATTAGATCTACCAACAACTGTGTAGTATAGTGGCCTCTCTGATAGAATACATAGAGATTGGAAGGTTTAGAAAGGTCCTCATATTACATGGTTTTGGTAGAAGAAACTTTGATTGTACAGAAATTGTATGGAAAGATTGTAAGGTGTATGGGGGGCTTCACTGTTTTGTGCATTGTAAGACATTGTATCTGGCGCACCCAAGTGGCCCTACATGTTACTGCATTAACCTATGGAAGACAGGACGCTACACAGGAATCAGCATGGCCACAGACAAGAGCAGCGTAGGTAAGTATATTGTTTTAGGTTTGGGAGATTAGATACGATTGAGTTAAGGTGCGCTTTATACCACTTTGCAGAGATCTGTTTTGTATTTTGTTGACTTGCAGCCAAAAACAATACAACATCCATGAAATCAATGCTCTATAAAGCACTTTAAAGGGGCTGAATACTTGTTATATCAGAGGCAAAAATCAATCTGAAACTGTACACCCCTTAACAAAGACATCAGCATGGCATAGTTCAGATTGTTGTTTTGCATATTGGTACAAATTATTCTTTTGTGCTTTGTTTTCTAGCAAGATGAATATCACATGGTTCATTTAGTATGTGCCTCCAGGACGCCTCCTAACTCTCCTAAACCAAGCACCAGCAGAGAAGATGCTCGAGCTGCAAGCACCAGCAGTAGATCAGTAAGTCTGGAGTGAGAGGGTATGATTTATTATTATCTGATTGCACCATCTTAGTTTATCTATTTTGTGCAAGTCTGCTTATTTTATTAACTTGTGAAGCTCTGATTAATTCAGCATGTGCTTTCAGAGTGAAGCTTGCATTCCTTATTTCAAAGGCATCATATTAATGCATTTAGTCATTATGTGCTCTAGTGCAGTGGTTCCCAACCTGGGGGGGGGCACAGATCGTGGGGACACAGCATCAGTGGAGTTGGAGGGTGTGTGTACTGCAGCTCTGCAACCCCAAAGTGAAAAAGGTGGTGAAATGTAAACAAGCAGCTCCATCTTATACACATTTTGCTAATTTTCATTAGAGATGGTGGAATTTAATTTTGAAATTTTCATGGTTTGAATTTGTGAGTATATAACAAAGCCCCCTGAACATTCCATAATCCCTACAATTGCTGGAGGTATAAGCAAGAGTTGTGTGCATGCAAGTTAGGGAAGAGATGTTACCCTAGTGCGGGTAGGAGTTGGGGCGGGGGGTTTGCTGGTGTGCCTTGACTACAGGCAAGGGGGGCGTTAAGGAAAAAGGTTTGGGAACCACTGCTCTAGTGTGCCCTGGTGCCGAGTTATATGCTGTTCTAAGGTTACTATTGGTCTTTATAGAGGATGGGGTTGCTTAGTTAAAGTAATTTAGGAGTATAAAGGCAGCAGTGTCAGTGTCTTATATCTGGATCAACTAGTATTCTATACTTTAGCTGTCTCCCCTTGAGCATACTTAACACTTGACATGCGCTTTTTGCGATGGTGTTTTTTGCCGGTAATGGTTGCAGTGAAATGCAAAAATGCAGAGCCTAGCATAAAAGGTACAGAGTTTTCCATAGAATTCTGTATAATTGTTTTTTTCTAGTGTAAATTTTTTTTTTAACAGAATCCTTTTAAGTCTTTTTGACATCCCCACGTGAAACCCATTACAAACAGGCATATCAAAACGGTAGAGCTTAGTAAAATAAGTGACATGGGGCATTCTCAGGGACTGCATATTTCTTATTTTTATCAACCTTCTATTTATTAAGCAGAATACTCTATTATCACATACTAAAAGCTTTGTGTGTGGTGTATGTACAGTGGATATAAAAAGTCTGCTGTATAAAAATGAGACAAAGATAATTCATTTCAGAACTTTTTCCACCTTTAATGTGACCTATAAACTGTACCACTCAAATGAAAAACAAACTGAAATATTTTAGGTGGAGGGAAGAAAAAATATAAGTATGCACACCCTTACACTAATACTTTGTTGATGTTATTACAGCACTCAGTCATTTTGGGTATGAGTCTATTAGCATGGCTCATTGTGACTTGGCAAGATTTGCCCATTCTTCTTTGCAGAAACACTCTGTCAGATTGCAAGGGCATCTCCTGTACACAGCGCTCTTCAGATCACCCCACAGATTTTCAAAACTTTAATCTTATGGTGAAGCCAATACTTTGTTGATTTGGATGTATGCTTTCAGTCATTGTCATGCTGAAAGACGAAATTCCTATTCATGTTCAGCTTTCAAGCAGAAGCCTGAAGGTTTTGTGCCAATATTGACTGGTATTTGGAACTGTTCATAATTATCTCTACTTTTACTAAGGCCCTAGTTCCAACTGAACAAAAACAGCCCAAAGCATGATGCTGCCACCACCATGCTTCACTGTGGGTATTGTGTTCTTTTGCTGATGTGCAGTATTGTTTTTGCGCTAAACATATCTTTTGGAATTTTGTCTGAAGTTCAACCTTGGTTTCATCAGACCAGAACACCTTTTCCAACATGCTTTTGGGAGAGGTCAGATGTGTTTTTGCAAAATGTAGCCTGGCTTGGATGTTTTTGCCATTAGTAGAGGCTTTTGTCTCACCAAAATCACACCCTCCCCACAGTGAAGCATGGTGGTGGCAGCATCATGATTTGGGGCCATTTTTCTTCAGCTGGAACTGGGGCCTTAGTTAGGACAGAGGGAATTTTAAACAGTTCCAAAAAATAATAATGATCGGATTTTCTCCAGGTAATTTGTGGCCCTTAGGAGAATAGTACTGCATTAAAGAAACTAGGCCTTTGCCTCTTGTCAAGATGTTGTGTATGTGTTTCCTTCATTTCATAAAATTTTTACTTCTGTTTTAACAATTACACCAGATTTTTCTTTTGTTTTAGAGCTCAGAACACTCAGGATCATCTTCCCCTGCATCTTCAAGTCAGGATATGCCGTCCACATCATCAAATCGTAGAAATGAAGAGAGCCTGAGACACCGTCATGCACCTCACCAATCCACAAATACCATGCCCAACTATTATTCATATAACAGACAACAGTGAGTAAGAATTGTTAAACTCAATTGCTTAATTACACCTGTTTTACTGTGTAATTATTTTGCAGAACCCAACTTAAATCAACAAAATATTGATTCAGCCAAATAGACTAGGTGCTGATGACTTGCAGTCTCACAGCTTTACCTACCTTTTCTGCTACAACAGCTTAAAACAGTGTATTTCAGTTTAGCCAGGATACCAGGGTTTGCCTAGTCAATGTTTATTGTATAAAAACAGTGACACATCCCCTTTTTTTCCTCAACACTTACAGCATCCATGCATTTATACATAGAGACATATCACTGTTTTCTTCCTATTCAAAGATTGCTACGATGAGCAATCGTGTATCTGCATATATCTCTGACTTAGACATGGCCATGTGTTTTCAGAGAGAAACAGAGTTCTTGGCAATTGGAAGAAACCTTATTTGGCACTAGACTGCTAATAAATGGCATTTTTTATGCAGTATATTTATTATTATCATTATTATTTATATACTTTTTTATAGACACGTTGGCAATCTTATACCTGGACAAGGAGCCCCAGCAGTATTTCCAGTATATTCAGTCATCAGCCCTTTGCAAATGATGTGGTGGCAGCAGATGTATGCACGACAGTACTACATGCAGTAGTAAGTTTTTCAACCTTTGGAATATTTTGGCAAAAATTTATTTACAATATGCACTTAAAGTGAACAAAATATAGAGTAAAAGAATATATGCAGTAGTGTGTAACTTACACCCGAACATTACTTAACCTCCCTAGCGTTATGTGCTTTTCACAACATTTTTTATGGCGCAAAAAGCCGTCTCCCGGGCAATAGTGGCTGAGTAATTGCCGGCTCTACACACCACCGGTGTCAATTAGACGCTGGCGGTGTGTGGGGAGAAAAGCGGCGCCCCTCCATTAACATGGAGTTCTATGGTGCCGCCCGCCCCCTTGATGCCAAAGGCACGGGCCGGAAAGGCTCCGCGTGCCTGCAGCTCTGTAGAAATGCTGTGGGCACACGGAGAGCCAACGGTTGCGCCAGATCCCGGGAAATAGAATGAAATGGAGCACTTTCTTTAGCTTTGTATACATCAGCAATATTTGTCATCTGTCATGAATTATAGGGACCATTATAGGCACTGTAACAGGCGGGCTGACATAGAGAGAGTTGAGCAGCCTGTTCTGTTTAGAAGGGATGGGGAGTTTGAGAATAAGTTGGGCCAATATCTCCTCTCTCAATCAGATTTTTTTTTACTAATGTTTATTTATAAAATGGCAACATAGTATAATTATACATTAGATCAGAGTTGATGCACCTGACCAGAAGACGCACATAGGTTTTGGGGAGGAACACACTGACAAAAAATATTCTGAAAAGATGTTAATTGCTTCTCATTTTGAATTGTAAAAAAGTCAATAAGGAAGAGTGGAGTCTCCAGATACAACCCTGATTTTGAGCAATACAGAAGCACATTGGTTAACATTTGTATAGTGCCCTGCTGAGTGACTCAGAGAGACTCTAAATCTAGCCACACATGTATAGATTTTTGCATGATCGACCATCGTTACCCTCAGGATGTTCGATATTTTGATCGAATATCGATCCTACCTATATTGAATTTATACACACGATTTTCATTCGATGTTAAATGAATACTCGATTGTATGTATTTGAACAAACTATGGTTCGATTTTTTTTATTGGTCCTGTGGTGTAGGGGTGTAGCTGCCTTTCTTACACTGCGTAGCCCTCTTCTTTGTGCTCTTCATTGTTCGTTAGGCACTCTGGGGGAAAAAAGATTTATTTTTTGCATTATGTTCAAGAGACTAAAGAGACTTTCTTGCAACCAAAAACACTTCAGGTCGTTTGGTATACCAATGAACATAATACAAACTAATAAAAAAAGAAAAATTGTGCAATGTTGGTCCAAAAGCAAATTTTTCAGATTTGTCAAAATTTACAAACATTTTTAATCACCTTACAATTGTTTTTTTGTTCGTTATGGATAACTTACCGAACAAGTTTCTCGATTTCCGTTTGATAGATTTAAAAATCAATAGTTTTACACGGATCAAGCTAAAATATCGAATCGTTTTTGCCCATCTTAACTCCATGCTGTCAGCAGAGCCACTCCTAAGGTGAATACCAGTATTCAGCATGTTCCAAGGGGAGGAGAGGCTCTGCTAATTGTTAAGGTTGAGGACCATTTCACACTATATCCATTGCAGTGCGTTTTAAAAATGCACGTGTTTTTTTACCACATGTGTTTTTTTACTGCACGCGTTTTTCCATAGACAACCAATGTATCCATTCACACTGTATGCGTTGCGTTTTGAAAAACACAGCATTTCTGCATGCGTTTTTAAAAACTCACTGCTGTATGCATTTTTCATTCTTTTTTCCTGCATTTTTCATTCATTTCTTCAAAATGCAAATGCAAACGCAGATGTAATATATGCAGAAACGCATGCTTATAAAAAATGCATGCCTTTAAAAAAACGCATATAGTGTTAATGGGCCGTAAGAGTCTCTGAGTTTCTGGGCACTCAGCACTGCCTTTCCTCCTGAGTGAATACCGGTATTCGGCACACTCAGTTCGCACATTGTAAATATTTCCCTATAAGAGGCAGAGACTCTTCCCCCTCCCCTATTTTTTGAGGGGGGGAGGATCTGTTAGAGCAGAAATAGTTAATGATCTTGCAGGGCACACCACTAGCGACTGACTGGGCCACTGCACATTCGATTTTTGCTCTTTTACCAAGAGCTTTAGTTAATAAAATATAAAGTTTTATGCATAGATATTTATTATGAAATCTAATGTACTGTGGTGGGTCATTCAGTATTTCTTTCTATAATTTATGATATCATTTGTACTGATGACATACCAATTAATTTGTTTTTATCTTCCACATTTTATCCCATTCACTTAAAAAATTTGAGGTTTACTTCATAGCAGTACATTAAGTAGACACTTTTTAGTTAAAATGCCCAAAGCTAAGTAATTTAAATTGTTGCAAGGCATTGTATTTTGGATGTTATGAATAGTCAGCTGTATTTCCTGATAAAATATTTAGCAAAAAAAATGTTTAGCCATAATGTTCGCTTATTTTTTTTTTTTTTTCTGCAGTCAAGCTGTGGCTTCCAATCAAGAACCTGCTGCAGCGCCCTCCATCAATTCAGATCGACCACCTACAAACCCTCCTAGAGCAGCTCCAAACATTGCTCCAGAGGTGAATCAAAATGTGCAAATGAATGTCCAGGGTGGTGCTGTAATGAACGAAGAAGACATTAACCGCGATTGGCTTGACTGGATATACACTGTGTCCAGAGCAGCCATTCTCCTTAGCATAGTGTACTTCTATTCATCATTCAGCCGCTTCGTCATGGTCATGGGAGCTATGATACTTGTTTACATGTAAGTACAAAAAAACAGATATCTACCTGTAGTGGAGGAAGGATTACGTTTTTTGTGTGTGTGATTATGCATCATATTTCTGCTGCTTGCAGCTTTTCACATATCTCTCTTAATATAACTTATTCTGATGAGGAAACTGGGTACCATGGCACAGAACATTATCATCTTGCAGAACGTCTGGTAAAGTTAGAGCACATTTTCAGTGATATATTTATACAGAGTGTTTGGAGTTTAAGTGATACCCTTTATTGTTTAACTGAAGTCTAATGACGTCAGTTGGCCAATAAACGGTATCACTTAAACTCCAAACGCTCTGTTTTCATTGATGGCTAACACGGTACAACACTTTACTATTGCTAATGATATATGTATTAAATAAATAGTAGGAAAATAATATCTATCAGGTTTTTTGTTTTCTAAATTAGTCCAATACTGTTAGTATATATAAATATGCCTTTGTACAAAATATTATTTGACCACCATCTCAGACCATCTCATCTCAAACTGACTGTCCAACTTGCATAATCAATTAGCACAATGGAATTTGGTCTCTGGTAATTTCATTAACACATTCATTTACACAACAGACATATTCAACTCACCATAGTCATGCCTGCTGGGCACATTTACACATAGACTACACAGGAACCTGGCGCATTGCTAAGTGACGTACATATTCACACACCAATCACTCAGGAACTCCAAACACATGACACTATACATTAGCATACAACAAGACTTACTGACAAGATAGAACAGATGACATCTTCTCATGTATTCTCTAATTTGGTTGATGTCACTTTGAAGTAATTTCCTGCCAAACCAACTCTCTTTCATGTATTGTAAATATTTGTCCAATCCTGGTTTAAACTGGAAATGTCCCTCCAATTTTATTGGTATAAAGAGATGTGTGTTTGTCAAATAAAATGAAACTTGGTATACTAAGCTTGGGTGCAGTGTCTCATATCTCCCGGCCGGAGAGAGAAATATTCACGAGAGGGGGAATTTTAACCAAGGGGTCTGTAAGTCGGTGACGTAATCACGGTAATGGTTGTTGGTGTCAGAAAGAAATGCCTAACAGTTTTGGTGTCGAGAAGTGGAATAGCTAACAAATACTAAATGTAACCACAATTTTACATTGTCCTGTGTCACGAAATCTAATTAGACTCATACAAGTTTGACCCTTTTATTGCTTTCCTTATCTCATCATTGCCTCTTCATCATCATAGCCTGAGATGGTGATCCTGAGAATGCATGGTTAGAGGAATTTACAATAAATGTTCTTTTTATGCAGGACAAAGTGGCAGCTAGATACTGAGCTAGCTAGTGCTAGGAGTCAGTTGTCAGCACATTTCTGAATTAAAGTTAGTTTTAAACCAGTTTTAATTACTCTTGGGGTCCCCATACATGGGCCGATGTCACCATGCTATGCTCAAGTGTTCGTCAATCAAACAGTGAATCAATGCGCACCACTTTGCTTAATCGATTTCTCGATCAATAATTTTGGTGGGGAGCCTGGTCCCCATCTAAACTAATGGCAATCAAACAGGGATTTATCAATGCGTGGGTTCCCTGTTCGATCTGCCTTTACTCGACCGTGACCATAAAATGTGATGCTACATCATCAGGTTCATCAGTAACTGTGTTGAGGATTAGAACTCCTCTTCATCGAGACAAATTAATATATGCTGTGAACAGAACTCAAACCACTGCCCAAGATAAAATCATTTATTAGCAGCAGTTGTAATATAGCTGAACCATTGATCAGTCGTGTTCTTGTAAAGCCCACCTATTCTCACGCAGTGTATGGAGCATCAGTAAAAATAAACCTCACTTCTAATGACCAAATCCTGAATGTTACTCCTCCCCTCAGCTCACTTAGCCATGTCAGTCTGGCAGCTTCTAGACTGACTGAAAGTTGTCAGTGACATCATCGCATCCGCTCTACAAACCTCCAGAGATACGTTTCACCATTGAAAACCATTATATAGTCTACTGGCAATTCCTGTCACTACATTTAATCACTTGCTTATGAAACAGCTGGTAAATAGATTTTTTTTGTACTCCTCCACCATAGTAACTGTTCAGAGGAAAGTAACTATGGATAAAATTTTTCCAACTTTAGGTTCACTGTTTAGCCATGAAACTAGTGGTTTCGATTAAATTCACCAATGAGATTTTTATTACCAATTTTTTGTTTTTTATCTGGTAATCTCTCCGTTTTTGTCTGTGTGTTTGTTGTCTTCTCAGTTTCTGTAGTAGGTGGTGTTTCTAATGCAAACATTCAATTTGGATGTTCATTTGCAGGCACCAGGCCAGATGGTTTCCATTTAGACAAGAAGAAGGTCAGCCACAAGCCAGAGATGATGCAGCAGAAGTGAATCAAGATAGAGAGAACAATAATGATCTTCAAGAAATGGTTGGTATTCCTGGAATTGTATATATGATGTGCCACAGGTATCTACCGATCATTGTGACCTCTGAGCAGATGTATGCTTTCTTACCTATTTCACCCCCTTTCACCTGGGCTCCGTCTCCATGGATTAGTGCTTATTGAAAGCTTTGGGCTTTGGTTATTTTCATCCTCTGCAACAAGGAAGTATAGAAGTCTATGTAATGTGTAGGTGTGACTATACTGTGGCTGCAGATGTAAACAAACAGTTATAGCCCATACACATGCTAGATACCAGTTGCTTAAGGCAATCTGTCCTGATCTCGGTTGTCCGGAGGGGTTGTTCAGTGATTTGTCAGGGAACAACCACAAATCACTACAATAATAAAGTGCATAGAGTGTAAAATTATTATAGATTTATCTTAGTATACCTGCATGTGCATAACATGTATGTCCTATAAACTGTAGCTGTTTTTATGTCAAAATAATATCGAATTTGTAATCCTGTCACTGAGCACAACTAATCTTAACAGTATGGAATGTATGAAATCTAAAATATTTGATATATCTTTTTTTAATTAAAATCTTTTTTCAGGAGCGTCGTATGGATGAAGGCATTCAAGAGGAGGGAGTGGATGATGTGGCAGATGAGGCTGCCGCAGCACCTCGTCCAGGGATTGTGGCATCAGCTTGGTCATTTATTACCACTTTCTTCACTTCTCTTATACCTGAGGGACCCCCACAAGTAAACTAGATCTGAAACTGCAAACTGCAGCTTCTTGAAGTAAACAAAGATTTCCAACTTCACTTCTTGTCCTGTTTTGGATTTTTTGTTTTTTTTGTTTAAAGCATCTTCTAGTGCTGGACCCCCTCAGTATTCGTAATAATTTAAGCACAAACTTTAAATTTCCTCTGTTTACTCATTTTCTGTGTAGGCAACTTCTCTTTATGAAAGAGAGATAAGGTCCATGTCTTCCATTATTTACTTTAAACGTTTGTAGAGTGATACTATTTTTTTTTTATTAACCACCCTAAATCTTGTTAAACTATATATGTTCTTAATTGTTCTTCTGAATGAATCAATGGCGCTAGTACACATTTAATAGAATGCATTGGATTGGTGTGCTTCCATTTCTACTTGTGCTCCCCCCCCAAGACCACCTGTAGTGTGGACAATTTTTTTCAAGGACAGGTGTGACTGCAGTAAGCTTTGTCTTTTGTGCAAACTTGTGTGTATAGATCAGTTGTTGTTTGACTTCAGAGAAAAATATGGGGTAATTTGTTCCAGTTTAATAGAAAGTATGAACTTAAAGTATAAAAAATATTTTTGACTTAATAAATACACTATACATAAAAAGTAAACTGCCCACTACACCCACAGAACCCTTTATGTTCCCATGTCTATTAGGCTATTGGTGGCTAGTAAAGTAAATACACGTGTAGATAGCCACTTGATCGATTGGGTGCTTCAAGCTATAAAGTAAAGCCGTGCGCACCCATTGATCACGGAATCCTCTAACGCGGCCACCCCTGTCAATCAATCCTGCTCAAAGATAGTTTGGTCAAACAGGGAAAGGACATGTATGTTAATCCCGGTTGATTGTGGATGGGGACCACACAAGCAGTGCACAGAAAGACACCCTCCCTGCAGCCAACGCTGCCTGACACAGGCAGAGCCGGGACACAGGAAAAGGGGGCGGAGCCGAGCATGGGCTGCTGTGCACAGCGCGGGGGGAGCCCCCCTCCTTGAAGTCATCCTTTGGCCTGTCAGCAGCTTCCAGCCAGTGTTTTGAGATATTTTCCTACCCCTTCATATTTTCCTAAATATTACGGGTAGGAAAATATCTCACAACTCCGGGTGTCCACAAGATCAGGGTCCCTGTCATACGGGAACCGATGTGCAAAGTGACACACATGTATTCGCCATTCGATTGACCCGCGATTGAGCACAGCATGGTTACGTCACCGTGTTGCGATCGATCACGAGTCGATTGACCGGGTATCAACCCATGTATGGGGGACTTAAGAGCTAACTCACTGAATGTGTTTATTACATCCCATTCCTAATCCATAGGTATCAGTATGGAGTTAACCCTTTTGCATAACCGTATCCTTTTCTGTGAAGTCTTCCCACAATGGGTGTGAATTTTTGCCTGCTCACCCAGATGGATTGCACTTCATTATGTAAGGCTTTTCATGAAACTGCACAGCCATGGAGATCCAGTTCATGAAGCTTTCAAACCCACAGTTTTTGTAATAAGGTAAATGCTAGGAGTATTATATGATGCACCTGAATGAGATAAAGGTCTGAATGAGATTTGTAAAAACACCGTCGTAGGTAGACTGTATAATTGAAGTCTAGTTTAGACAGAGCAAAGGTAACATCAAGATTTTATACTGATAAGTATGACCTGGTTTTCAGTATTCTTTACAACATACAGTTGTGTTCAAAATTATTCAACCCCCACTGAGTTTTTTGGTTATTTTGACATTGATTTTGATCATTTCAGTCATCTTGTTTACAATGAAATTAAAGAGGCACTTGTAAGTCAGACAAATATAACATAACATTAATAATAAAATTACCACAAATGTCTTTTCTGTGCTCACACTATTATCAGTTTCATTCAACCCCCAAGTGACATTCATTCTTAGTACTTAGTACAACATCCTTTTCCAGTTATAACAGCTTTTAAACGTGAAGCATAGCTTGACACAAGTGTCTTGTGATCTACGGGTATCTTAGCCCATTCTTTATGGGCAACAGCCTCCAGTTCAGTCACAATCTTAGGCTTGCGCACTGCAACTGCTTTCTTCAAGTCCCACCAGAGGCTCTCAATCGATTTAAGTCTGGTGACTGCGATGCCCACTCCAAAATGTTCCAGCCTTTAATCTGCAACCATGCTCTAGTGGACTTGGAGGTATGCTTGGGATCATTGTCCTGTTGAAAGGTCCAACATCTCCCAAGCCTCAGGTTTGTGACAGACTTCATCACATTTTCTTCCAATATCTCCTGGTACTGAAGAGAATTCATGGTACCATGCACACACTAAAGCTTCCCTGTACCTGCAGAAGCAAAACAGCTCCAAAGCATGCTTCACTGTAGGCAAGGTGTTCTTTTCTTCATGCCAGAACTCCCAGGCGCACCCCCTTGCTGTCTCCAAAGAATAAGAAGAGTCGATTGCAGTATGCCAAAAGTCATGTGGACAAACCACAAATGTTTTGGGATAGTGTTCTGTGGACTGATGAAACAAAATTAGAACTGTTTGGACCCATAGATCAACACTATGTTTGGAGCAGGAAGAACAAGGCCTATGAAGAAAAGAACACCTTGCCTACTGTGAAGCATGGCGGGGGTCAATGATGCTTTGGGGCTGTTTTGCTTCTGCAGGTACAGGGAAGCTTCAGCGGGTTGAATAAAACTGATAATGATGTGAGCACAGAAAAAACCCTGCAGCAGCGTGATGACGTCATCACGCTGCTGTCAGATATCAGAGGAGCCGGGGAGAGACTCTGCTCTCCCCGGCTCAGCCGAGCTTTGACTGGAGACCAGCGGTCTCTAGGCAGAGCATCGGACATCGGACGTATTTACGGTTATGTCCGATAAGGTTGTTTTCGAGCGGGATTGATTTCTAAAACAGCGGTGGGCGCATATTATATGGGCCAGATAGATGGCCGTGAGCGGACATGACTCGGCCATTGATTTGGCCCATATCTTAGCGTCTGTACCCTGCTTTAGCCATTTAGGTGTAATATGCGAATTCCCCACCAATCTGTGTGGCAGAACCTATTAATATGGCCATAAATCCTTTTGAACTGAATTTGCTTATGATCATTCCCATAGTGTGACACAGTCATTTCATCTCATACAAAGAATAGATATTTTTGCCTACTAGAATAATTCAGATTCTATGAACAAATTATCCATTTTTTTCTTTGCTGTTAATGTTTTATGATTTATTCTGTACTGTAGTTTTGGTAGGTTTTCTAATCTTCATAATTCTTTAAAGCTAAACACCAAATGAATGCAGAGATATAAACTTAACTGCTGTTTAGCTTATCTTCACTCGTATTGTAACCGATTGCAATTAGTTAGTCTTTAATCCTGACCGGTTTGTGTAGTAAGAATAACAATATGGATAGGCTAATCTGGGACTTCAATCCTGTACTTGCTTGAGGATTAGCCTATTTAGGCTATACCATCGGGTGTAAACATGATGTACACTTCATGAGAAAAAAAAAAAACACTGACATTTTTAGATTGTTGGCCAATTAGAAGCTGTGCTTATGTTAGGGCATGTTATAGTAGAAAGATCAGGTGGATCTAGCACCACAGGCAGTGGGCTGCCTTTCATTCTCTGTATACAGATAAGCAGAAACCATTTGTGTGATGGTTTGTGGCATCCGGTGAGATGAGAACATGATGATGTCACAAAGCAAAGCTCCATTATATTTACTGAGCCAAAGCGCCTATTAAGTTATTAATGCATTTAAAATGCACAAATAGTCTGTCATTTATCAATTATTGTGCTTTCTGGTTTATTTAACACCTTATATCATGCTTGGATGGTTGTTCAGTCTTTAACCGCCCTAGCGGTCAGGACGGCAGCATCTCGTCTAGCGCTGCTATTGCTACTATAGCACTGGACGAGATGGTGCCGTCCAGTACACATCGGGGTTATTTGGGCGAGATTTAGTACATAGCAGCATGGCTTTGTGCCCTAATTTTTGTGTTTTCTCATTCATTTTATTAAAAAAAAAAATTTTTTACATTATTGTTTGTTTCAAACATTATTATAGTCAGGATGTCTTTTAGACCCTTGTACGGACAGATTTTGGGAAGTTACAGGCCTACAACATAAAGAAAAATTTCAAGCTTCCAGCTTCGCAATCTAGTGCTAGAAGCTTACTAAACGCCTAAAAAAAACACTTTCAGCCGCTGAGCCTAGAAAGCATTAAGAACACAGGTAAATAAACGGATGTGTGAATGTAGCCCAATGCTGCTTACCAAGAAGGAAAAAGGCACTAGCGCTTTTCTTCAACATTGGCTTATCTCAGGGATGAGCTTGTAACCTGCCTGATCACTACTTTTTTTATCCGACACTTAGATTATCACCAATCTCTCCAACAACCTTCTCATGTCCATGGCCACCTTAATCATTTCTTTCCCTATGCAGGAAGGGTATCTTTAGACAGCGCTACTGGATCTGGACCCGATCCACATTACCTGCCTACAGCACCCGCTGTTCCCACGGCATCCCCACTAAGGAATGCACTTTGCTCAGGGGGTACCCCAATAGTGCTGTGGAGACATAGTCTAAACGTTGAAACAATTCCCTGCACCTATTATTTCCAAAATCTTTTTTTTTTTGTATTTCTTTTTCCATTTATTACAAATTTACATTTGATTAAAAACTATTTGTTAAATAATTTATTTTTGTAAACCATAGCTGAACTCCAAGTAAAAACAAAGAAACAAAATGTATACATGTATAAAATGATTACATGTATTTGTACTACTAGTATAATCTAGTGATTATTTTTTTGCAGTCTCCTACAGAACAAGGAAAGCAAAGTGTTGGTAGGCCAAGCCAGCCAGGCTATAATGCGTCACACTGTGTTGTTGGTATAACACTGGGCACTTAATGACCAGGGGAAGAAGGAAGGTGGCATCATCATCATTCTGCTATTTTATTACTGTCCGATTAGCTAACAGGAGGTCGTCTGGCAACCAAACTTTGTTTCCTGACAGTATACTTTCTAGCCATTTGTGTTTATGGGTGGAAAAGTGCTTATAGGACTGCAAGCCTTCTCACACATGTGCTCCAGTAGTGGTGTTCTCCAGGTATGTGTTACTGACACCAGTGTCTGAGATTGTTTCCCTGTTTGAATGCATGGAACATCGCATCAAAAATGCATATCCTTCGTTTTTAATGTGGCCAATGCCACATGCGCGTTAACACATGTCAAAAGCAGACATTTTAGTACAGTGGAGCGGAACCCCTTAATTTAAATAAAAAAGTCCTCCAAGCTTAGCTTTGCACACCTATCAGGGGTTTCCATTTTTTGGTAATCTCCCTTTACTGCCTGTCCAAGCAACAGGAAGTGTTACTTCTTACTCTACTTATAAAAGTGAGGAGGAATCAAAACTCAAAACATGTAACATATATTGCAGTGTCGTTATCAACCCTTCAATGTGGTGTCTGTGTTCATTTTCTTTGTTATGTTTTAAATTTCTTGTCCTACCAGTAACACAATTCTTTGGGTGGCAACACTTATTTACTGTTCTCTTTGATGTCAGGCTGATGTTTCTTGATTTAGACAACAGAACACCTTCTGCTCTTAATCACTTACCGTATTTTTTGGACTATAAGAGTGCATGCATTTTATGGTCCGAATACGTGACCACCTGCAGCTACTCGGCCACAGGGTGGTCGCGCCTTGGGTCCCTGCCAGCTCTCCCGGCAAGAAGATTAGCCGGGGAGGTGGAGGAGCTGAGGTGATGACCCTTGAAGTGCTACTAGGGACATCTAGTGGCTGAAAATTGGCATTGCATTGATCCAATTGATTTTTTTTGGTTTTCCTGCTCTAAAAACTAGGTGCGCCTTATGGTCAGGTGTGTCTTATAGTCCAAAAAATTCAGTAATTGTTGGGAAAGTGATCCAGTGTTTTCACAGGTATCCGTGCATGTAAAAAAAGGTGGTATTTATTTAGATGATGTTATGTTGTGAAATACAAACCTTTCATGTAAGCTTTTCTGCCAACAAATGTTTCCTTATTTTAAAATGTTGGATAATATCTCATATAATTATAAAACTTTTTTTTTTATATGTTCTAGCAGTAAGAAGTGTAGTACATAATTATATGTACTTTAAAAGTCTGCTTCCTTCCCCAAACTAGAGGTCTCCTTAGAATCTCCTGACTCCAGTATTTTGGTTTGGTATGGAATATGTGATTTTTACATTGTGGGGGAAAAAGTATTCTAAGACGTGATATAAAGTGTTCTTTTATGTAAATTTGCAGTAATATACTTAGTGATGACCTTGTACAAATGAATTGACAATTCTGAGACCTTTCTAGAAGGTTTTAATTGTTGGTTAAACATAAATGTTATACATAACAACCTTTATCTTATGCACACTGTATGTTTTATGTAAATGAGATCATGTAAAAAACAATCTGTAATTAAGCTATTTTATAATGAAACAAATCTGTTCTCATAAATTGCAGTGACATTTGAATCTTCTATGTGTTGTGTGTTTGCAGTTCTGTGTGGTTTTCTGGATGGTTTTCTAGATGGCTACTTCACAAGTAAAGAATGGTATTGCCCTCTATCCAGTGGGAATGTGATGATGTTATAGTAGGTAATGTGCAGAAACACACAACAAATTTGTTATGTTTTGAGATTTATTATTTCAACCAGCTAATTTGTAAGTTAATTGCAAAGCTTTGAACATGATATCATCACCACATTTGCTGTAGGGAAGGGTAGTTGGAATATTGTAAAGACAAAAGTATTGTTCTAGCTTATGGAGTCTTTGCATAAATTCAGTTCAAAATATAGTCAACTTAAGACATTTTGACTTGGTTTTGAACCCTATTGTTCAGGGGCTTTGCAATTCACTCACAAAGTCCACCTACAAAATGCAGTGATATTGATTATTTGAACACATTTCAGGTGCTGAAAAATTTGGCTAATATTCAGTATATACCTTATCTATCTGTACAAAGCTTTAGGACTATTTCACCCTAGCCATGTTGGGTTGTATACTGGCAGCACCCACGTAACTGCTGGCATGCACGTTGCTGATAAACTTCACACTGCCTTACTATAATGCACTGGGTTATACTGCCCATTCTAGTATTTGGGAGGCGCTGGGTAAGAAATGTTAAATGTTAACACATAAAGCAGCACATTACACTGTGGCAGGTCCAACAAGGTTCCTGCGCTGGCAGGATGATGGAGAATGAGACCACTGCGCTTGCACATTTCTCTAGTCAAAAGTAATGATCCTTGGGTCAATTGTTTACTTCCAATCTGTTCTCTGATCTAGTCCATTAACAATTTGAATCTGAAGAGAATTCATTTTCACATTTCAGTATCCATTTCCATCCTATTTTTTTTGAGGAAGATGATGGGAAATTTAGATGAATGTACATGTGTTTTTTGATCAGTGCTCTCAGTTTGTCTCTTGAATACATAATTGGCAGGTGATCTGCTTGTGGGTACTAGGCCGTACGTATTCCTTAGATCTGTGGAGTTTTTCTATTGGCCTATCCTACAGGCCAGCAATGTGACTATACTGAGCATCAATCTAAAGGGAGACTACAATTTTCACTGTCTCTTAGCTTGTGTCCACTGTGTCTTTTACCCCACACCCCGGTCCAACACGGGGAAAAAGACGCAGACACCTCCTTTATAAGTGAATGGCACAGTGTCCACCTATGCCACTTTTTTTCAACAAGCTGTACCTTATTGTCCTTGCATGGGGCATGGTTTTCTTATTCAGATTAATAGGGTGTGTTACCACCAATGTGGCAGTAATGCAATTTAATCCACAGGGAATCTTCCTTCAAACCATGTGCAAACAGCGGGTGGGGGTCATGTCTGCATCAGCCTTATTTGTTTAATGCGCACGGAAATAAAAAATAATGTGGTCTTTTTGTTTCTGTTTAGTGTAAACAATACATTCCTATTTATTATTATTATTATAACATTGCCAGCGATGCGATCTGTAAACACCACATTAAGGTGAATTCCACTATAGAGTAAAATATTTCTGTGCCATAAACCCATAAGGAAGTTTTTGATTATGTTTTAATAAAGCACCTATATTTGTGACCCACAATTATAGGTAAACAAAGTACAATTTGAAATTAAAGAAAAATATTTGCAAGGTTAAAACTTGTGTTGCAAATACACTACAATGAAAGTTTCCCCAAGAAATGTAAGATTAACCTCCCTAGCGGTTTGCCCGAACTCAGTTCGGGCACAGTTTGATCGCTGATCAAACTGTGCCCGCACCGGGATCGGGCAAAACCGCCGTCTCCCTGTGTGCCGGTGGCTCTGTAGAAGAGCCGCCGACGCACGGAGCCCTTCCGACCCCGTGTCTTCGGCGTCATCTGTGATGCCGAAGGGGGCGGGGGGCGGCGCCATAGACCTCCATGTCAATGGAGGGGGCGCCGCTCTCCGTCTATTTGACGTCGGCGGCGTGCAGAGAGCTGGACGGAGAGCCGGCAAACACTGTACTCCGCCGCGATTGCCGGTGACATGAGGTTTTCGTGCCATGAAAAATGGCGCGAAAACCTCAAACCGCCCAGAGGGTTAAGCAATCGATTGATTGTAAGCAATGGAAGCTTGCACCTTTGCTGATAAAGTGTGGGCTTGTAAATCTATAGTTCCAGTAGGGGTCGCTGCACACCCAAAGGAGGAATACTTTCTGAGAACAGGGAATTGTGTTCTGTGAATCATTTTTAAAGCTGACCACAGACGTCTAGATTTTTCATGCGATACCTGTGGGATCGACCGCCAGTTGTGATCGCACAGAAATCGCTGCTTGCACAAAGTGTGCGATCGATCGCAAACTCACGGAATTGATCAAGCAAGTATCGGACCTGTCTGTAAAACGTAGTTGATCGCTCAGGGATCGTGGAACGTTAATGGAGTAATGCGATCGTTCCTATTGATCAACCTGTTGGTGTCTATCCCACATACATAATTTTAGATCTAAAAGGTGGTGAATGGTCGATCGATCACTGTCCTTATGATTGATCGCAACGAGGGATCGGCGATTGATCATTAATGCAATATGGTGCATTGTGCGATCAATCTCCTAATAGAAATAGATTCCGTGATCGCAGGCAACGAGCCCTTTAACAATCGATCGCAGGAAAAACGATACGTCTATGGCCAGCTTAAAGTACAAAATATATAGTTGCCTTCCCTTAATAATCCAGATATTTTCTTCTGCCTTCTGGATACTTGAGGCAAACCTACTGAAGATATCTTGCAATGCAAGCCACATACCTTTCTATATCAGACACACACATATATATATATATATATCTATCAACCTTTGACATGGTGAGAAATTATTACATATTTAATTTACTTTAGTTGCATTATGTAACAATAAATCTTTAAAATGTATTAGAAAAGTGGAAGAGCCCTATATGTCAGGCCTGCATTCTGCTCTTTTATGAAGTCAGATGGTTGATGGATGCCCCAAAACCGTGTGGCTGTGCAGCAGTTGTACAGGTTATGTGGCCAGTTGTCAGTCACTGGCAACCACCTTTATGTTATCCTTATGGGCAATTGCCCAGCGAATGGGGCATGTTGTGTCTGCTGCATGATCATGCTGTCGGAGTTAGCCCTTACTATGTGTTTACAAAAAATATGATGGGAGGCAGGCAACTCACTGGTGACAGAAAACATTTCAAAGGAAAATTGAAGTTTGACAATTTAAGTATTTTTATTAAGAAAAGGTAATTTATTTTAAATAATTTTAACCATTTGTTAAAAATATGTAAATACTAATTGTAAAAAAACCTTGCAGCAGTTATCTTGAACTGTAGAAGAAGTTGCATGGTACTTACCTTTTATGTAGAATTCATCAGGGCAAACCAAACATTAACATATACTTACCTTCCCCCCTTCCCTGCTACAGGCACTGCCTCTGTCAAGTTCTCCAGAATAGTGAGACTCTTTTTGGTGTTTCTCCCACTACCAATCTGGATGTAATCCTGCAACACTTCAACCCTCCATCCCCCCCAATAATGCATTGGGATGCCAGGCAGAAGTGTTCAAATAAATTTGGCAAAATTACTTTTAAAAGGTTTACAATCCTGGCAGCAGCAATTGCATTTGGGAAATGTTCCAGATAGTAAAAAAAAAACAGAACACGCAAATGTTCTGGGGCTGTTCAGAGCTGATAATGTGGCATTTCTCTTTGGTCTCTATGGGGTGATAAAACAAGATTCTATGTAGTTTGTCTACATTGGCTAAAGTTGAGATGGGCATACACGGCTCGACGACTCATGGAGCCCGATCTTGGTCGAATCTGTTACAAGATTTGAGCCATCCAGGTAACATCCAGGGATTGGTTGATCCTGCTTGAAGGAGCTTGGCCGAACAGGTTTCCAACATGTTGGAAAACCTTGATCGAATTCCATTACTTTGAATGGGGATGGCGGGTCCCTATCCAAAGTGCGGCTCGATATCGGGCCAGCTCATCTGGCTTGCTCGAGTTGCATTTTTCATCGAGCTGTGTATGCCCTGCATTAGTATCTCTCAAATCTGAGTATTGATACCATTAGAAAGTGAGCAATTTAGGAGGATGCTTGGTTTTGAAATTGGTTTCGCACATCTAAAATGTTTGATAAATCACCTGGAAATAGAAAAAAATTTGGAAAGAATGCTAAATATATATAATAGCTATAGCGTCTTTGGGGAAATTCTTTAATCTAATGAGAATGGATTTTGTGTGGAAGATTGTACAAGTACGATTAATTATGCATGGCATCCACATCATTAGGATTTCATTTTGTTTAAAGGTCTCTTGAGTGAGCAAGGAAATTGGGTTAAGCCAAAGTGGAGCCTCTGCGGAGAGGGAAAGCTTTCTATTATATTGGCTCTGTATAATATTTCCTAGATAAATATGAATATTATAAGAACAAATTGCCCTAAATTTTAAATAGTGTCTATTGGAAGTTCTGGACAACACTTTGCACTCAAGGCTTTACATAGCAAAAAGGTCCATGCAAGTGAATTAATAGCTAAAGTGCATAGGACAATAGTTTGTTTGTTTCCCATTTATGCATGACATCATAGTCACACAGTAGTATAACATATGCATCTTTTCCAAATGTCTATGTACAATTGAAATACATTAAGGAAGGACACACGCAGAAAGAAAAATGTTGCATGCTCAACTATACCGTATATTACGTTTAAAACAATTATTATTCTCCCTGGGGCTACCTTTAGTTTCAGTAAAATAGCAGTACCAAGTAATCAATTAGCATTTCCTCCCGTGCTAGCCTGCTGTACACATTCCTAGCATCATCTATGATGCCTATGCCTGTATATACATACAGGGCAAGGGCACCACCCACCTCCCCATCATCACTGACATTTGGGAAGTGAAACCTTTGAGCCGGGGACACCAATACTGCAGGCAACCTGGGCTCTACTAGAGAATGAAAGCTACCCCAAGTGTGTTACCAGTTTTCTACCCCGAGCCACACTGTGGAATACTACCAGGGAGGATAAATTATAAGAACAGGAAAACCCAATATTCTCAACAAGTTCTTTGCAACACACAGACACTCTGAAAGTCCTACTTAGAAGCCCAAGTACTATCATGCAGTAAGTTCTGGTGAATTTTATGCATTATGCCTTTGCCCTGGGTAATCCTACATGACTTTGCAAGGGCTACCACTTCTTGGCTGAGCCTCTCTTGTACCCACAAGAATAGTACTTACAGCCAATTTCACAAATTGACATATTGGAAACATGTGTAGCATTGTGAACTTTTAGAACAACCCATTCTTCTACTAATGTTTGCACATGCAGACTGAATTGCTAGGTGCTTGGGTGGGAATAGGCTTCATGTAAAAACCTGGACTCGGTGATTGAGAAAAATGAAGTAACCAGTTAGTATATACTGAGTTTCCGTAAAAATAAGAGGGTCGTGTCTTGATTTTTGCTGCAAAAGACACATTATGGCTTATTTTCAAGGGGTGTCTTATTTTTTCATGAACAAAAATCAAATTTCTTTTTATTCAAACATTCAACATTTATTCTAATAAATCATGTGCTCACATTCTGAGAAATCATCATCACTCTCCAAACCCACTTTGTGTTTCAGCTTGTTTTGGGTATTGTGGGGTCTTTTTTTCTTGGTTGACGGTCTATCTGTCTATCTTTTTTTTTTAGCTTTTATTGTTGTCTGGACACTTTTTATAGACTGTAACTAGGGCTTATTTTTGGAGTAGGTTTATATTTTGAACATCCTGAAAAAATCATGCTAGTGCATATTTGTGGGGAAACAGGGTAGTATATTGATGTATGCAATACTGGTTAGGAAGGACATTAAGGTGGCACTGTAAGCTAGTGGTAAGGGTTTCCTTAATTAAAACAAGAGAATATTTTTTTTTATTATTTTGGAACCTTCAGACTTATAACCAGTGCCGTTTTTAGCTTTCCGCAAGTTCTTGCTCAGGGCCCCCTTTTGACTGTGGTGGTGCTATTGGTAGAGCTGTTGGCAGGGGGTGGCGGTGGGTGCTATTACATGCCACTCTCCCTTCCCCTCCCCCACCATCTGCAGCTCGCATTGTTTAAATCTCCCTGAGGAGGGTGTCGGGTATGCATGCGAGGGAGGCTGCCGACTCATTATGGTTTGTGAATGTATTAATTGTTTCAATCAGTAAGTGGATGTTTAAACCTAGATTTACCAAACTTGTAAACTGGATTTAACTGAATAAATACTTTAAGTAAAACATATTTATAGTTCCACAAATGGCTTTGAAAAGTCCAGAACAAAATTCTTTCCCTTTTGATTATTTTTACAAATTAAAGATCAGAGGAACATATCATTGTAGAAGCTGTGTTTCATTGCTTGCTGAAATATGACTTTTAGAGGACCACTGTGCCTCAAGTAAGGGTAAAACAAATGAAATCAATGAAACATATATACATAGATTTCAGATAATACAGTGCTGACAAGTGTGATTTTAGAGGTCAGGTATAATCTGGTGGGAACCCAAATAAACACTTGTCAAAGCCCACAGCCAAGAAAACATCTGTGCATAATGATTTATCTAGCAAAATAGGTCATGACTGAAGTATCAAGAATGTTTATATGAGAAGAATCTTAACTGATTTAAAATTCAATTTGGCATACAATTTTTTTTTAAATGTTTGATTTAATGTGTGGAATTTCATATAGTGCCAGACAGAGACAAAAACAACAACTGGACAACAATGCCTAAATGACACTTAAATAGAGACTTAACAGACACCTACCAATAATGAATAGAAATTCAAAAGAATATTATTATGGAAGCCAAAAAATTTATGGAACTTAACAATAATGAATATAACCAATTCTATAGCACATGGTCCTTATGGGTTGACTTTTCCACACAACCCATATAGACAGGGGAATCAGGACATTCTTACATTCCTTCAGAAGAAGTGGTCATTAAAGCCATGCAATTTCACATAAATTGTCCTTTGTATACAAATAAAAAAAATTTAATGTTGACATTTTAAGAGAGAATAGAGGTTAGACGACTCTGATCACTTACACTGACTTTCCATAGAACCATGTTATTCCTTATACACAAATATTGATGCAGACTGTCATCACTGTTGTATTGTATAAAATAATTTAATAATGACAATCTGTCCTGCATCTAGGAGAGCTTGTTATTACAGCAATTATAACTGGGGGGG
>CM070036.1:97889648-97911407 GCA_036250615.1 Ptychadena robeensis | reverse complement strand
CAAAGTTGCTGTGCTAAGAAACTACAACTGCAAGCATTCCCTTCTGCCAGTTGCTGCAGAACTACACTGCCCAGGACACCCTGATGCCTTTACTGCTGTACAACTACAACATCTAACCTGCTCTGCAACAATTTCTTCTGCCTTCTCTTCTCAATCTGTTTTCTACTCTCACACACATCTTACATACACAGAAAGGTTTGTTATTGTTTGAAATTAGCGTCACCTTCTTGACTCTTTTCATTTTGCAGGAAAGACATATATTTTGATTCTAATTATTTATATTGTTATTGTTATTATTTATAATATTTATTGCTCTTACTCACTTTATACAGTGGATATAATATAAATGATAAAATGTCAGGTTCCTGTGCTGTAAAAAAAATGAGACAAATCATATCAGAACTTTTTCCACCTATAAACTGTACCACTCAAGTGAAAAACAAACTCTAAAACACTCCAAATTTGTCAGATTGCAAGGATTGTGCACAGCCCTCTTCAGATCACCCCACAGATTTTTAATTGGATTCAGGCCTGGGCTCTGGCTGGGCCATTTCAAAACTTGAATCTTCTTCTGGTGAAGCCATTCCTTTGTAGATTTGGATGTATGCTTTGGGCTGTTGTCATGCTGACAGATCAAGTTCCTCTTCATGTTCAGCTTTCTAGCAGAAGCCTGAAGGTTTTGTGACAATATTGACTGGTATTTGGAACTGTTCATAATTTCCTCTATCTAACTAAGGCCCCAGTTCCAGCTGAAGAAAAACAGCCCCAAAACATGATGCTGTCACCACCATGCTTCACTGTGTGTATGGTGTTCCTTTGGTGATGTGCAGTATTGTTTTTGCGCCAAACGTATCTTTTGGAATTATGGCCAAAAAGTTCAACCTTCTTTTATCAGACCAGAACACCTTTTCCCCACATGCATTTGGGAGAGGTCAGATGTGTCTTTGCAAAATTTAGCCTGGCTGTGATGTTTTTCTTTGTTAGTACAGGCTTCCGTCTTGCCACTATACTATACAATACTGCACATCACCAAAAGAACACAATCAAATGTGCCATGCTGATTGACTCCTACCCAAAAAGACTGAGTGTTGTAATAACATCAAAAGGTGCTTCAACAAAGTATTAGTTTACACTTATGCAACCACAATTTTTTTATATATTTTTTCTTCCCTCTGCCTAAAAGAGTTTAGTTGATTTTATTTGAGTGGCACAGTTTATAGGTCACATTAAAGGGGGAAAAAGTTCTGAAATAATTCATCTTTTGTCTCATTTTTGTACAGCACAGGAACCTGACATTTTACAGAGTAATTGTTTTTTAAAAATTTAAAAACAAAACAATAAAATATATTGAAAACAAAGGAGAAACCCTGTCAACCTATAGACCCTTGGGCTGCCAGTACTAGCCATAACATAACAAATTATTTTTCAGTCAGTGCCTATTAAAAGAAAATATTTTAGTATGTAGTCATAAGGCAAACCTGTTGAACTTTTATACTTCTGCTGTATCAAGAGTATCAGATAAGCCCCCAAAACACCTTACATTCTTTCCATACAATTTCTGGACAATCAACTTTTCTTCTACCAAAACCATGTAATATGAGGACCTTTCTAATCCTTCCAATCACTATGTATTCTATCAGGGAGGGCCCGGCACTACATAGTTGATGGTAGATCTAATGAAAATTGTATGGTGTATGGGGGGCTTTACTCATGTAGAGAAAATAGGTCATAAAATTATCACTTCATGTTTTAATACTTTAAGGGTATTTGTTGACACTACATAGTAGAGCCAATTGATTTAGTTTGAAAGCCTTTTCTGAATAAGATTTTAAAACAGCTTAGGATAATCCACCTTGGCCTTACCAAGGCGTTATGTTTCATAGGAGGTCCTTATCTTATGAATCTATTGGAATTAATTAAAACGGTCAAACAGTGCTTCATCCATGAACAATTCTATCATAGTAGTTGGAACAACTTAACAAGGATTAACAAGGAACTGTATGACAGCTTGTTGATTGTCTGAAGGTTTAATTATAAAAAGGTTATAGCATCACAATCACATCTTCTTATGCCTGGCATACACATGTTGATAAGCGGCCGATTTTTCACCTAACTGACGGGCGTGCGCGCTCGCGCCGTCGGTCAGTGGAAAAATCGGCCGCTTATCGGCATATGCCCACATGGGGCGACAGATCCCTGACGCCCCACAGCTCGGCTGGCCAGAGAACGGACATGTCCGATATTCTCTGGCCGATGCAAGCCGGCGTCTTCATTGAAGCTAAAGCCGACTAAAGCAGCCCCATAATGCACCAGGATGCAAACGTGATGACGTCATCACAGTTGCATTCCACAGCTCATCGGAGCTTGTCTGTCGGCACCCATCTGTAGGTGTATGCCAAGCATTAGTCAAAACCAAGTCTGAGTCAGCTTTTATGAAAAAAAAAATTGATGAACACAGAGACACAAATATAAATGGAACTATACTTAGCTTTTGTACTTTGTCTCTTGCATCCAAACCCTACATTATAGGGAGACTAAGAAAATAAAATTTAAAAACGTTACCTGTATTGAGTAATTCCTGATTGTCTCTCGTCACTTCAACTATCTTATAATGTTGAGGCAGGGACCAGATACCCAGAAGAGCAGTGACACTTGAGAAAGAAGTATTCCCACTTTGCAAATATAAATCATGGAGATTTGTTTTCCCCATTGAAAACCACTAGTGCCATTGAATGGTCACTCACAATACTGCAGATAATTAATAGATAATTCGCGATATTTCACAAATAATTCTACTAATATTCGATTCTATATTTGCGAGTAATTACCTTTAAAATGAATGGTTACATGTGCTATTTATTTTCGCATTGCAAATATATATTCGCTATCCATGCCCATAAGCATTCCAATGCGAATATTCAAAATTGCGAATATCTGCCGCCATATTTGCGAATTCTCCAATAGCCGATATTCGCCTAATATATTCGAATATTCGAGCTCAACACTAATAATTAACCCAAGAAGATTGGTAGCTAAATATGGAATCTCCATTATGAGAACCTCAGCTACATATAATTTTTTAAGGATTGTGAATTGCTTCTCAACCATTGTGGCAGCTCAGAGGCAAGTACAGCTTCTCTTTTTGCAATTTGCAAATTTGATTGCCAGATTTATAGCACCACATTTATAAAAGAGACATCAATGCTGGAAATCAGTTACGAACTTAATTCGTTTCATAGGGTTGGTTGTAAGTCAAGTTGGTTGCAACATTTTTTTTCAATAAGAAATTATGGAAATGTGATTAAACTGTTTCTTCAAGCAGGGTCGATCGTTCCAGCTTAAATTAACGGTAGCCACAATTTATTTGTGCACAATCACCATGGACGGGCACATATTCCAATAAAAAAATTGGCCCCTGTATAGCCAAACTGTGAATGACCACCTCTACCACTGGAAGCAGAAAAGAGACTAGATGATGCTGTACAACAAGTTAAAGAAGATCAATCTGATCAGGTGATCAAAATATCTCTTGCAGTAGATATTTTCTTGGGAGAACTTGCCATCCCTATTATTCTAATTTGCATCATAGAAGGCTTGGGCACAAGCATATGGGGCATGCTAAGTATAAAAACAAGATTGTGAACAAAAGAAAAAAAACACAATAATATGAAAGTTGATTGCAGTCTCATGGTCAGTAGATTTTCAGACAAACAAATTCCATTTAATCCCATGTTTAAAATGGCACTAGATATGCAAGGTTTTACAACTAGTAGGTGCCCTTGTCTCTCAGTATTCCTTGATAAATCCTATTATTTTAATTGCTCTCTACTCATGTACAACTGCAGAAATTACAACGGTGATTGCTTTTACAGTATCTAGTTTTAGTATACTCAAGTGTTATACAGCCATGCAGGTAACAGAGTTACAGTAAGGAAGATGTCAAGTTGGATGTTAATTGTCTATGAACAGGATAGTCTTAAAATTCTGAAGCCTTCCTGTTCACATCCCTGCAGCTCCAGAGATGTCTCATGTGCAGTGTCGTCTGGCATCTGATGCTGAGGAGCACAGGGTATATACTTATATAGGCCCTCTGTGCATGTGGGGCCTGAGGTCCAAATGTATGTAAATAGACCTGTCGCATAATACCAAGCAAGAAAAAAAAAGTGGAGTCCAAAGGGTTAAAGCAATGCATATAACCAGTTAGTCAGTACTCAGGTAATCATGTAACATAAGTCCTTGTTAGTCCCATTAGTTCACAAAAGGAATGGTTTGTTTGTAAACGAAGATTTTCAATCCCTTCACTCAAAGCTTCGACGTGTTTCGCCCTAGCGGCAAAGGGCTTCCTCAGGAGATGCAGAGCATACATTTGGCCCCCTTGAACTTTTCCACATTTTGTCACATTACAGCCACAAAAATGAATCAATGTTATTGGAATTCCATGTGAAAGACCAATACAAAGTGGTGTACATGTGAGAAGCGGAACGAAAATCATACATGATTCCAAAGATTTTTTACAAATAAATAACTGCAAAGTGGGGTGTGCATAATTATTTAGCCCTCTTTGGTCTGAGTGCAGTCAGTTGCCCATAGACATTGCCTGATGAGTGCTAATGACTAAATAGAGTGCATCTGTGTGTAATCTAATGTCAGTACAAATCCAGCTGCTCTCTGACGGCCTCAGAGGTTGTCTAAAGCTAGCCATACATATGTCGACTCGTGAGCAATCGATCGCCCATCCGATCGATTCCGGTGAAGCCACAGGCGTCGATCGATCGCCCAATCAAGTCTGTGCCTACCACCTTAGGCCACCGATTCCTGGACGATTCTGTTCCCGATCGATCGCTTCACAAATGTCAACTCCCCTTGATGTGTGCTCAATCGATCAGAAAAGACCAACAGGTTGGTTCTCTGGCCGATCCGATTTGGGGGCTAAGTCGATCGGGCGGGGTCGATCGGTCAAGGTGGGCTGCACTCGATTCCTCGTCAATCGATCGGCATGCACACGCCCGGTGATCGATCGGCCAGGAATCATGTGGGAAATCGACCCGTGTGGGAGCAACAACACCATGAGGTCCAAAGAACACACCAGACAGGTCAGGGATAAAGTTATTGAGAAATGTAAAGCCACTTCTCATGTGTACACTACTTTGTGTTGGCCTTTCACGTGTGAATGTGACAAAATGTGAAAAAGTACTGTTGCAAGCCTCTGTACCTGTATGCTCTGCATCTCCTGAGTAAGCCCTTTGCCGCAAGGGCGAAACATGTCGAAGCTATGAGCAAAGGAAAAGCAAATACATATACATATATAAGGGTTCATTTCCTCTAAAGCTAGCCATACACGTGTCAGATTCCATGGCCAATTGATCACTCCCCCGATCGATTCCGGCGATTCTGCCGGGAATCGCAGGTGTGATCAATCGGCCAATTAAGAGTATCCATCGCTGCATACCACCTTGTCCAACGGATTCCAGCACGATTCCGTGTCCGATTGTCTACCTCACAAATGGCAACTCCCCCTGATCTGGGCAGAATCAATCTGATGGAACCAACATGTTGGTTCTCTGTCGGATCCGATTCTGGGCCCCTGAACGATCGGACCTGATCGATTGGACAAGGTGGGCTGCATGCGATTCCGGCACCATCGTTTGGCGTGCACGCGCCCGGAATCGATCGTGCCGGAATCCGGTGGGAATCCGACACGTGTATGGGGGCCTTAAACAGTGGTAATTTTTGTCACAAAATCACTTTCAACATGATTCTATCCTCAACCTGTTTCACAAACTTACAATTTTGTTGGAGGACTCATGGGAATGTCCTCGTCCGAAGTTTCAAGGGTAATTTTAGGTAGGTACATCCACCAAGCACAGTGACAGATTGGGGGGAGAGGGCACACATGGACCAATACCACCCAGGGAACAGAGGAGCCCAAAGTCCCCAATCCGAGATTGCTTTTAAGATGGCCAGCCCACTTGTATCAACCCAGGGGCCGCCTGTCACAAAGCCAAGACTCAAGCCACCAAGTAAAGAGGAGTATCATGGGACTGTCCTCACAGATTTCCTGTAAGGGGTAAGGAATATGTTAACGTTATTTATTTATGGTGCTTCCGGAAGAGGCATAAATAAATGGGTGCTGCATTAGCTTCCCCGTCCTCAGGTGCGCTGAGGGTGCACCTAGTGCCCCAATTCAGATCACATTCCTGGGCCTGTGCGTTAAGTCCACAGCCCAATAGTGAGAGTTATTTCTATTATTTATCTAAGGACTAAGAGCATAAGGCTTCAAGTATATGGGTTTCTTACCTTAAAAAAGGGATTCCTCCCCCCACGTGGGTGGCCTGGCTGGCACTGCACATGGGCAGATATAAATGCCCCTGAAGTCACCCAGTGGACTATTTTTCGATTTCAATCATTTTTATTGGGTTTTAGTTCACATTGAAAATAAAACGTACATTGGACTATTTTTAACATGTCACAAAAAATCAACTATATGGTTTTAAGCCTTTTTGTGCAACCGGTTGCCTTCACGCGCACCTTTTAAAGTCCCAAGTGGGCTGGTCATCCCTTTTCTCGAACTTTTCTCTTAGTAGAATTCGAGGTATTGTGTTGTTGTATCTAGTATGGGATGTGATGCAAAATTTGGAGTAAAAACTGATTTCCTACATCTAAACTTGTAATTATACCTGCTGAAAATACATCAAAACAAACTAGTGCAATACTGACATTTGTAATAAAAAAGGAGTTGGTTAAAAGCTCACATGGTAGTGGATGAAAGCAGATATTAACCTCCCTAGCGTTCTGCTTAGGGTGCAGATTTCTTTACCAAAAGCGCACCATAGACTTAAATGGAATTTTTTTATGTTGTAGGCCTGTAACTTCCCAAAATATGTCCGTACAAGGGTCTAGTAGACATCCTGAATATAATATGTTTGAAACACACAATTATGTAAAAGAAAATAACATTTAAAAAAATTTGTGTTTTTTTTTATTTTGAATTATATTGAATACAGTTATCACTGTATCCAATACAATTCCATTTGGCACCCTCTCTCCCCTGGTGTGATGGACCTGGTGACATCACACCAGGGTAGAAAGGGTTAACTTCAAAGGGGTACATCTGGAATCACACTGAAAAGTTCAGAAGATCGGAGCCACCGGAACTGCGCAGATCAGGTGGGGCAGTCCCGAACGCCAGAAGGGTTAAACAATCATGCAGCACGCAAGGTCCCTGAGGCTGCTCAAACACCCTTGCCACAGGTGAATTGTGGTGTCCCCAGGAAGTAGCTGACAGAAGCCAGAGGAAGTTCAGGATGGTCCTGGATACTTGTGTCTGTATAATGATGACATCACTTTCAGGTTACAAGATGGCACTAAAGACGAAAGTGGTATCGCTGGATTCAATGTTTAACATGCTGAACATAGCTTAAACCCAATAGTGGAATATATATATATATATTTATTTATTTTTTTATTTAAATAGCTCATTGTTCTCTTGTTGGTGATCTTGATCAGGATATAACCCTAAAGTGTCAAGTACAATAATGCTTCTGAAGGTCATTTGTGCAAGTTTGGTTTTGTTTTAATGTCATTTTTTGTATTCTTTATCTTTTCATATTGATTTGGATGTCCTATGGAATATGCTATTTAACGGCCCTAGCGTTCGGGATGGCACCATCTCGTCCAGCGCTGCTACTCCCACAATCGCACTGGACGAGATGGTGCCGTCCAGTGAACATCGGGCACTGACAGCGCATTCTTACAGTTTTGCGCTGTCCCGGTGTCCCCAATGCAACATGCCTGCTTGGATCCTCCTGCTCTCTCCCCCTAAATGTACTAAATCTCGCCCAAATAAAGTCTCTGGTGCCCCATATGTGCCCATTTGCAGTAACCCTCTCTTCCCTGGTGTTATTTTACCACATCCATCACACCAGGTTAGAGAGGGTTAACTGCAAATGGGCACATCTGGGGCACCAGAGACTTTATTTGGGCGAGATTTAGTACATAGCAGCATAGCTTTGTGCCCTGATTTTTATGTTTTCTCATAAATTTTATAAAAAAATAATATATATATATATATATATATATATTATTACATAATTGTTTGTTTCAAACATTATTATAGTCAGGATGTCTATTAGACCCATTGTACGGACATATTTTGGGAAGTTACAGGCCTACAGCATAAAGAAAAATATACCATTGAAGTCTATGGTGCACTTTTGGTACAGAAATCTGGACCTCAGCAGTGCGCTAGGGAGGTTAAATTGGTTGCAACCACAAAGCAAATTTTCTTGGAAAACAATAGCATGATCTATATAGGGTGAAGGTGCCAATTATGCATGTAGATAAATGGTTAGGAATAATTGGAACAAGACATTTTTCTGATGAATATTTCATGGGAAAATATTAATAAAAAATTTGTGAACACCTATGTTCATCAATAAAATGAAAGCTTCCTTCCTAATGGTAGTATCTACACAGATCTACATGTTACAAGGTTGAAGTTTATTATCCCTGGCATTACCATGGGATGACCCATGATCTTATGAATATTGGCTCCTAATAAATTATTACTGTTATTAAACGACTATATTTCGTGATTAATTATCACTGCCACACTTTACTCTTCATGTGTTACTCAGCAAGACACATCTGACTTTAAACAGTTTGCTGTGATAAGGCAAACTCCAGATGTTCTCATTGGATACATTATTTTACAAGTTTTCCTTAATAATTCAGGTTTGGAATTCAAAGCTGTATTGAAAACCATTGTAGGAATTTAGAAACTTTATGTTTATCACTCCCATTAAACAGGAACTTTCATGCAAACAGAGTGTTTAAATCTGTGTGACCGTTATTTGTTTGAAGAGATCCTGTCTTCACACTTGTACTGGCCACAGACTAAGCAGAGTAATAGGTTCTTTCATCACCTCAGAGAACTGCCTGCTGTGGCAATCATTTAACAAGCTCTGTGTCTAGGCAAACAGCAGCACTGAACTCCACTTTCAATTACTGGTTTATTATTACAAGATGCTCAGGGGCCTGAGTGATGAGTGCTACATGCCAAGGCAACTATGGACTTCTTGTGAAGTTTCCCTGGTGGAGACATGGAGGGCAATGAAATATGACTGTGGCCCTCTCAAGTGATGACAAATGGACATTCACGATGGTCTAAATTGACCACCTCTCATGAAAACACATGTTCTTGTCCTCCATTTCATTTCTGAGGCTAAGGTGTATATGGGCTGGCCATATACAAAATATTAGTGAATTATTATTATAACACCATTTACAATTACAGCTCCAATGTATTGTCCTTTTTTGTATATCAAATCAATCATTGTTATTATTTAAAGTACAATTTTGTTCAACATAAGATATATAATATAGTCTATTGGTAGCATCAACACAATGGTTTCTGAAATATAGTTTCATTACCTGTTGATCCAGTCTTGAAGTCCTTCCTTTTAGCCTTATTTACCAAACCAAATAAAGTCAAAATAACATGGTTGAGGCAAACCATTTAACCCTGACATTGATGCTTACAATGACATTGGGGACAATGCAGCAGCATGATCATGTGATCATCCTGCAACTGTGTCATTCCCATAGAGATGTGAAGATGGCATTATTGTGGACAAGCAGAGGGGAAGGAAGTCTGAATGTAAGTGCAGTTTTCCTATGGATAGCATGTGCTTCAGCATTGCTTCACAATAAATTAATACTGTCAGTCTATCATCGATGGGACTGCCACCTGTGATCGGTCGATTCCTTTCCCAAGCCTGTGCACATGCTCCATAATACCGTTGGATGCAATGTTTTCATTTTAGGGAAAAGCTAACATACTGTTAATATAGAAACATAGTATTGTTAAAATTAGACAATGAAGTTATAATGCTCACTCTAGTTGGAAAAAAAAGTCGGGGCACCTCTGGACACTTTTTTATACCAAGTACAAGCTGTCAACTGCTCACCTCTGACCACTGGTTCATCATTCACCTCTGTACTCCTCATATTTTATAAGCCCCTTTACTCCTTCTTCATTGCTGTTTACTGCTTACCTTAAAATGTATGTCCACTGCTCATCTGTGCACCCTCATTCACTAGTCCCCTCTGTAATCCTGGTCTACCAATCACCTTTACACTGCATGTTCACTACTCACCTTTATAATTTTTGTTCACTGCTTACCTTCAAAATGCATATCAACTGTCAACTCTGTGTTTCTTTTTCACTGATCAGTTGTACACTTCTATTTCACACTTCACTTCTGCACTTCCCATTGATTTATCACCTTTGCTTTCGTCATGCTCATCTACTACTCAACTCTGCAGCCTTCTATTATTGCTCACCCTCATAACACATGTCCTCTGCTCAACTCTTGACGTATTCACCATTCACCTCGCCACTCTTTAACCATCAGCCACCTTTGCAATCCTGGTCTACTTATCCCACTATGCCTTGTTCAATGCTCACCTATATATAGCTTCAACTACATTTAGCTTACCGCTCACCTTCACAGTGTATGTTCCCTGCTCACCTCTGCATCACCTCTTTACCATTCGCTCTGCACTCCTCTACTTATCAACCATGCACTCTTCATCCACTGATCAACTCTGCACACCTTCTTCATTAATAATCTCTGCACTCCTCATCCACTAATCACCTATGCAGTTTTTGACTTCTGCTCACCTTCACAACACATGTACACTACTCAACTGTACACCACTTGTTCACCATTCACCTCTGCACTGCTCATCTACTACTCTCTTCTGCACTCCATCCACTAATCACCTATGCACTCCTCATCCACTACTCACTTATGCAGTCCTTATCCACGCTTCAGTCTTTTTTTACTGCTCACCATCATTAAACATGTCCACTGCTCAACTCCTCACCACTTGGTCATTATGACCATCTGTAAATAACAGTAGAAAAGAAACAGAACTTCCAAAAAAAAAAATCAGATTCTGAATAAAGCATAGTTAGCATAAATGACCATAAAAGTCGTTTTTGTGCAATAGGATTTGTCCTTTAATATCTAATATCCTAAAGCGTATTACCCTGTTCTCTTGCTGATTGCTGATTTTCTTTACAATTACAAACGCATAGGCAATAACATAATTAGAAATTTGACGGCATGCCTCTAACTGAACAAAAACGGTTCCGTTAGCTTAACAGTTACTTGAGCCATATACAAATATATGAAGCTGCTTACTTACTTAATTGCTGTTGTGATCTGTAAATGTAGTTGGATGAGACTAATGATTAGACAATCAGCGAAAACGGGACTGTGAGGATCGGAGTTTATCTGTCTGTACTGAAGGACACTCCGTATAGCCAGTTTTATCCGTTGCATACATTCAATCAGTATAATTGGCTTTATCTATATTGCTGTAACTTGTCATCTTATGGTACTAAATGTAGACAGACAAACTAATGCCATCAGCATCTAAAAAAATAGATTTCTTCACCTGGAAATCACCAGTATGTTTTATTTAGCTGCAGCTGCCAACAGATCGGCTAAAGCCCCCCATACACGTCTAGATTTTCTATTCAATCAACTCAAAAAGATACATTTTTTGGGGTCAGGCAAATTGTTGATTGGTTGTATGTTTGTCAACTGTAATAACAGATATTTGATCAACTTTTTGGGGATCGACTGAAAAAATTTATTGAATTAAGTTGATTGGATGAAAAATCTAGGCGTGTATGGGGGCCTTAAGCTGCATATATAAAAAGATTTTTCTCCATGTCCCCATTCCTCCAGCAATCCACGAGGGCTCACAGATGCTGTAATATTGTTAATGGTACCCAAACTTCGTTTTACATTTTTGAGTGATTATCCTTGAATATTAATAAGAATGATGTTATGATCTAATTTACAATATTATGAAGACATTAGACAAAGACACTATAGACAGATATTAGACACAAAATACTGAACAGGGCCATTTTCCCACTATGCGAAATATGAGGGTGTATAGTGCCCCAGAACCCCTGCGCAGACAGCATTTTCTCGTACCCCCCGCGGAACAATTTTTGTGCTAGCACTACCTCCTCTCCCATTTGACAGGTGTCAGGTGGCCCCCCAAATGCTAGAAACACCCCTGATTGTAAAGACTCATGACAAAGTGTAAACGTTTTGCCAAGGGGGTGCCATCAGACCTAAATATATTCTTAGGCGAAAACCCAATGTGTCTTTTTCCCCATGTGTCAAGTGTCAATGACATGCCTGTACACATTGTTTACCCTGTTTTTATGTACACGACGCAGCATTATAGTCATCATCATGTTTATGGTCTTTGTGTCAACCAGATTTCTTATTTACACATCATGATGAATGATGAGGGAGGACAAAAAGTTTTTTGGTAGGATTGCAACATATTTGTTGCAGCCTATTATTTATTGAGGCTAGGGCTCCACTACGGACTGACAGAAAAACACATGCGGAAAACCCCCCAAAACAAAAAACCCAACCACCCTAGGGCTGTAAAGTAACTCCACTCCGTCCCAAGCTAAAAAAAAAGCTAGCAGTTTTTATATCAAACAATGTTAGATATTAAATATTGTTTAACTGCAATCTGTGAGATTATGTAACGCAGCAAACTTTTTATATTGTTAAACAAAATAAATGAAACTTAACATTGTGGATCTAAACCATGGAAGTGAAAGCGGAAATAGCTTGGGTGCCAAAATACCAGAATTTTGGCTCATTAGATACTCTTGCATCTCGCGCTCTTAATTCTTGTACATGAGTGCAATACGTCTGCATAAGCAATCTCTGTGCACAAAACACTCCCAAAGATGTTTACCCCAAGTAACTGGAATCTGCAATTTTAATTCAATGCTGTTTACTTAACATCTTCTTGTTATGCAGCCAGCATTCACTCAACATAATGGTTCCTACCTGCCAATGTGCTTTGAGGGATATTGTTACCATTAAATTTGCCATTTACATTTTCATGTTTGACATAATTGAGGAATGGATGCTCTTATGAAAATTAAACTTGTGGTCCTTCTGGGCTACTGTAACCCTGTTAAAATGTAATGAGATTCTTGATGCATCTTCTTTGGGTTATTATTAAATAGAATATCAGTATGACTAATTTCTCTGGCCTAAATGCAGGCTGGGAAGGAGCATTATTGATAGGTCTGAGCACAAATGGTCTTCTTGACTCAGCCTCTAATGGCCTAATAATGCATTATACTTGAATCAGAAATACTTTGAGTTGTAGTGCTTATTGTCATTATTGGAAACACCTGGGTGCATCATTCATCAAGGCTACAAGAAAAACATCCCACTTGTTTATTATTCTGTCACTACACATCTCTATTTAGACTCATGTTCCTCTCATTTGGTTGGCTGCAACAAAGACGGGCCAGGCAGAAATTGCTCTGTGGTTTCTTCATTCTCTTGCTGAAGCATTCAATAAAGGTTTGCAAAATTCTTCTGCTGGGATATCAACTTCCATTTAAGGTTATCCATACGCACAGAAGTTTTGTCTCCTACCTAATCCTTCCATACACCTTTAGAACACTCCATACAATTTCCATTAGATCTGCCAACAACTATGTAGTGTCGGGTCCTCCCTGATAGAATACATAGTGATTGGAAGGTTCAGAAAGGTCCTCGTATTGCATGGTTTTGGTAGAAGAAAATGGTATTGTACAGAAATTGTATGGTGAGATTGTAAGGTGTATAGGAACCATAAGTCTTAAGGTATACTTCAAAAATGTAATTTGTTTTCTGATTTAGACTGGAAACTGTATCCCAAAGCATCCAATTCATGGAAACTATCATCGATCATCATTTGGATCAACTAGTGGATAACTTTAATGTAATAAGCGTAACCCCATGATAAGATAAGCTATGTTAAAAACAAAAATTTTTTTTTCACACTACACAAATCAACAGTTGAATGCTTTTTAGGGTCTAAGAGGTGGAGGACAAGAACCTTATGTGATTTATCACTCCCCTGGTGGTACAACTTTGATCTTCTCTAGCAGGTCCTGGGTGTGGTAAGGTCTATGTGTCCTCTCTTAAGATTCAGAGCTATAATTCCTGCATTGCAGATGTCATAGGGGATGGCATCACTGTTTTAGTTTGTTGATGAAAGCCGTTTAGAATGTAGTATCAGGTAATAAACGCCATAATGCAAATAACAGACAAGCTTGTCAAACCCAGTTCGGATCATTTTGATCCGATCCCATTAGTTCGGATGGGGACGGCTGTTCCCAGCGGAAGTAATGGGTGGCACACAAAGGGTTCCGGCTGATTTTCGGCACTAGTGGCTGTGTGTGATGATGTCATCACGCCCGCTATGTTGGGTCGGCAGTCAACGGGAAATCGCCCCGTTTATGCCCAGCTTTAGCATTAGCTAGAAATAAGACATTTTGTTGAAATCTGCTACAACTTGATTATTTCAGTTTTAACTTTAGAAGGATCGTTCTTCAATGCAATCTTCAATTATAATTATAGAACTCTTAATTAAGGTGAACACATGGGGTAATTTCAATAAATTTTTTCAATATGCTTGTAAGTTTCCTAACAAGCATAGACACAAATTATTAAGGGTGAAGAGAAAAGAGGAAACAATAACAGAAATTCTGAAGATTATGAGGCTTGGTGCTGCTCCCCAACTTTACTACTTGGATGAAGAAAAAACGCAGTGAGCACCATGTTATTTCTAAAAATGTGATAATATGGCATTGTTGGTAAACAAGGGTATGTCACTGAAATACTTTTGTTAATAGATGTCATCCAAAAGTAAGGTCATTCAGACCTTAGACTGGAGCCTTTAAAGCCAATTGCAACCTTAAAATTGCTAAAAAAAAACAAAAAAAAACCTGTGTAATGTAAACTAAAAAGCAACAACGTAATGCAAACTACCCTATATACCTATGGCCCAACTTTCAGCAGATATATAAATGTAATTTCCTATCTGCTATGTACTGCCCTACACATGCCATTAGGGTGAAAACTGCTCTGCAAGCTTTATCCATTTATCAATGCTGTTTAGACTTTTAACTGCTGTAAATATTAGATCTAAAATGTATTCATCTTAAATTTAAAAATAATATTTAGATTTATACATTTTCATATGCAAATGTTTTATTTATATACTTATTTATTCATTAATTGTATACATAGAAAGGAAGAAAAAAAAAAGAATGCATTATGCCTTCTGTTTTTGCAGTAGCTGTGCAATAGATTGAGCAATCACTAGAGGGCACTAATATAAAATAAATATTACCACTGCCCATACCTTTTCTCACTCAATGTATTATATTGTGAAGAGCTAAAACAAGATAAAAAGGGGTTAACTAACAGCGCCATGTATTTTGTGCAATGAAATAAAAGAAGTGAATAAAAAATAATTAAATATTAATGTGTGAAAAGTGTCTGAAGTTAAAATGACTTCAATATTTTAACAGATAGAAACTTCAGGAGAAGAGACAACTTACCTTATTTTTCGCACTATAAGACGTACTTTTTTTTTACCATTAAAATCAGTGAGAAAGTGCCCCTGCGTCTTATAGTCTGAATATGTAAAAAAAAAATTGTGTTAATCAGCTGCCAAGAAGAAATCTTATCTGCATGAGCACGAGCGGTACCCATTTTCTAAACATCCTGACCAACTTATGGAGAGACATTTTCCAAGTAGATAGCATGAGTTGTGTATTTACATTAACATTCTGTATTTCAATGAATACATTTTGTAACAAAGACTCATATCTCCTCCCATATGTAAAAATGTAAATGCTACTCAAGTTGTTCAATTCCAGATTTTAAAATTTGTCTCTTAATAAGTTGGTAAGTGTGTTCAGAGAATGGGTAATGCTAGTGTATAGACACATAATAAAGTTAAAACTGTGCAGCCAAGACCTCCCTCCTGGCACTGGCATTTTGGCTGTAAGAATATAGAGTGAATACTGCATGGTCCAGACCTGCCTACCTTGCTGGAACATATGAATATCTATGTTTCTGTTTTTTTATTTTCTCCAAAACTTTGGGTGCGTCTTATGGTCCATGCGTCTTATAGTGCGAAAAATATGGCAATAAACTAACTCTTTTAATTAAAAATGTGGCAGCATTGCCATAAAGTCAAGACATTAAAGTAGACATATTATAAATTTCCAGTGCTGATAGCAGTCTTAAAGCAGAACTCCACTTGACCACTAAAATGTCTTGATATATAAAATACATTCTGCCTTCAGTTATGTTCTTTGAAGTTCAAGTTTTATAAAAAAAAAAAATATTTGAGGTAGAAATAATTACATTACAGCACAACAAACGCAACAAAGTAATTGAAAAAAGGCTGTTAAAAATATTAGTTCGGCTGTCCAATTGCAAACAAACATCTATCTCTCCTTTCTACATTTTCCATCTTTTTCAATCTATAAAATATTTATATTTAAATGTTTTATAATAATTCTTTTATTTTCATGTTCCACAGATTTAAGTATCATAATCACTGTCCACGTAACAGGAAGTTACTGTATGTGTATCTCTCTGTCGCTGAAGATCTTGTTACCTTAAAAATGTGATGCATCCATGAAAAGAAAAATTTGCACTGTGTAATCTCCCTTTATTTAATGTTTTATTTCCTAAATGGGGTATAGGTGTAATTGTAAAGCTGGTTCATGGCCACACAATCTAAATCCATTTCCCTATGATATCATTTGTTTACCTGGACTCTGTGGTGCGCCCATCACCAAAATGCTTTTGGCAAACGACAAGTTACGATCCATTGAAATCATTGAAATGCAAATCTAGCACTTTATCTTTACATGTCTGATCTATTAAAAGAACAGTTCACGTAAACTGTAAAATGCTGCTCACACAATGTTAGTTGTACATAGATTAAGAGTAGATGCCTGGTGCCTAATAGTAATGTTGGGCATGCCTAAACACTACTAGGAAGCCCATATAATCACCCATAAAAAAGGACTTGGATTTGGGAAGGGACATGAAGGCCACTAAAAATGCATTATATGATTGAAAGTATAACATTATATGATACTCCTGACCATTGCATTTAGAGAATATTTTTAAATTGTATTCTATAGTCAATCTCTTTGGGAATGCCTTCTACAAGATTTTGGAGAGTATCTGTAGGATAAGATTATTTGTCTATTCACCCAGAAGATGATTAGTAAAGTCAGCCTCTGATATGGTAAAAGGAAACCTAGCTCCAAATCTCCATAAGCACCCTAAGGATGTTCTGTATAGTTTAGGTAAGGGGTTTGTGGGACCAGTAAAATTTTTATCACACTACTTTCACCCCACCCCTCTTGGACTTTGATTTGTCATCTGTGGCACAGTCAAGGCTTATTTAGACAGACGGTTTTTAACCACTTTTTATCATATAATTACTGCAACCACCCGGCAAACACCTTCTGTCTTGTTCTACAGACTTTCACCCGATAAACCTTTCAGTGTGGCGTTATCTAAACCAAGCAGACAGGAGCGTCTGGTCATTTTGCAGCGTAAGCTTAGCTCCATTCTGCTACAGAAAGTGTTCTTCCTTAAACTGTTCCTCAAAATTGGAAGCACAGGATTGTGTTAATTGCCTTGGTATCCTGAAGTTTTAGGTTGCCCTTTATTGAAAGTAAGGGACCTACCACTAAAACAACATCCCTAATACTGCTCAATTAACTTAAGCTTGTGTGTTCTGGTATCCCCCAAACCCATACTTCAGACAGCATCAGATTGCTGAGTAGTGAAGTATGATTCATCACTTTCCATTACTCCAGTGTAGATTGGTGGCTTGCTTCACCCCACATTCAATATTTTGCATTTCTTCTTGATGATGTAAAGCAGGGGTGTCAAACTCGAGCACACAGTGGGTCAAAATTAAAAGCTTGTACAAAGTCAACGGCCTACCTTGATAATTGTTGAAACAAATTTCAACAATTGAGAATGTTTTTATAATGTTGATATTTTTTTATAAATATGGCAAACCAAATATCATTACACTGCAAGGCATATTTCGACCTACGGTCTTGCATTCAGCTGCTCTGTCGCAGAAAGCCATTTAAAGAAGCTCCTGGTAGGTTTTGTGCTAAGGTCTATTGGTCTATCAATCACTGTAGAGTTCCAAACTTTCTCTCGTAAGTAAATATTTGATAAAAAGCATTGCATGCTACCTCATATAGAGTTTTAATAACAGTAATAATAGTAATTATGATAATGTTTCCATGGCTTAGTATTGTATATTGTATTATTTAGCCCTTAATTATGAAACACTAAAGAACTCTGAAAAATATGTTAAATAAGGCTTTCTTGTTTATTTTGCAGGTACTTAATATAGCATAAAGCTTGTGTCTATATCAGTATATATTGAGAGCGTAGAATTTTTTTTTATTATTTTAAGAAAGGATATCTAATATAAAACTAAAAGCATTGCTTTGTACCCCAGATATTTTTTTTAAACATTACAGTAATGACTAATTACACAAATGAAGGCCAAGTTTACAATGTATCATTTAGAAACACATTCCTTTTTGTTTAATTGAAGTAAGTATAGATTGGATATAATCTTTATTCAGAGTTCAGCTTTCTGAAAGTAAAGAAAGTTGTATAATATTATATAATATCTCAGAGCGGTCAATGGTTTCAAGATAATTTAACAAAAGCTCTTAAAGTAAACTCTAACAAAACATATTTGCCCAACCACTTTAAGTGATTTATAATATCAATGAGAAATATAACCACCTTTACCACTATACGCATTGAGACTGTAAGTAGCCTCTAGGTGTTCCTAACCAAATGCACTTTGTTAACTGATCATGAACAAGTGTGAACATCCTTATACAAGCTGACATTTTATAGTTTGTTGTTTGTCTGAAGCAATTTTTCAAGCATTTGTTATTTCCCATCAGTTTGGAAAAGGCTATAAGGCCATTTCCAAACAATATAAGGTCCAATAGTCTAGAATGAGAATGATTATTCACAAGTGGAAAACATTCAAGACAGTTTGGAGTCTTTCAAGAAATGGTCATCATAGCTAATTAACCCCAAGGCCAGACAGTGCTATTCTTAGAGAAATGTAAAAGAACCCAAGTGTAACAACTCAGGCCTCAGTTAGCATGTTAAAGTTTATTAATCCATAATTAGAAAAAAATTAAAAATAAATATAGTTTGTTATATATAGATATAATATGAGGTAACCTATTAACCAGAGCCACACTTGGGATGGCTAACCTCCTTCAGCTGTGCCAACCTCCAGCATCGGCTGGACCACCAGGGGGGTTAACCATAGTGGTATGTATTGAGTTTGCAAAATTGGATATGAGCAAACAACTGGTCTTCTGGTACAATAACCTTTAGAAAAAATTACACTACAGTGGACATGTTGGGAAAATGTACAACGCCAAGTTTATTGAAAAGTAAATTCAGCATCTAAAAAAATGCAGCATACAAAAAAAAAATCATGAAAATGTTGCAAAGGGCCAGTCAAAACCCAGACCATAACTGGATTAAAATGCTGTAGCATAAAGCTGTGCGAGAGACCAACAAACCAATGCACAATGTTATTGATGCTACAGGTTGTTTTAACTATTAATAAAGCCCCCCATACACGTTCCGATTTTTCGTACGAATCTTGCCCGACCGACCAACGTGGTCGGGAGATTAATCGATCGGGAGATTAATCGGATACGGAATTATGTACCCGACCGATCCCGATTTCTCAAAATCAGCCTAAAAATTGGTCGGGACCGCTTCAGACCTGTCCGTAAATTTTTGGTCGATCTGCTGTTAATAAATAGGGTCGGGCTGATGAATCGGTGATAATTCGAATTCCGATTTTTCGTGCCAGCCGGATATTGCCATATCCTTATTTATATATAAGAACACTACTATACAGCACAATCAATGTGTACCTGACACTGTGTGCATACACTATTCTGACTTTAAAACTTATGAATGGCTGGCATGGAGCTGTATGCTTAGGCTTTGTTTCCATTGTACGCCGGGACCCGTACGCTAAGCGTATACGCTAGCAGGGGTCCCGACGTATCTCCGACGTATCTCACAGACCTTTGCCTGCCGGCGGACGGTCTGTCTTCATTGCGCTGAGCTCATCCGCCGGTGTCAGGCTGAACGTAGTCGAGTACGTTCAGCCTTTACACCGGCGGATGTGTAAACAGACCATCCGCCGGCAGGCAAAGGTGAGATACGTCGGAGATACGTCGGGACCCCTGCTAGCGTATACGCTTAGCGTACGGGTCCCGGCGTACAATGGAAACAAGCCCTTACTCTACCAGAGAGTGAATGTGCTTTACAGAGAAAACCATCCGTCATAGGTTTCCCCTAATCTTTGCACCAGCCTATAGTCCAGAAAAGCCTCTAGGCTCTATGTCACATCGGAGCTTATAAATGTATTTGCTTCAGCACAGATTTTTTTTTCTTTTCATGCTAATGTAAAATGTGACAACTAAAAGGTTCTTTAAGACATAGTTTATTTTTCTAACTTAAATATAAATAGTTTTCTTTAGCATTGAGCTAAATCTCTGCTATAGCATTTCAGCACATTTAAGAATTCCTCTGTGCAAGCCACATGATCTACTAAATGTGGTTCAGTTCCAAAAGCATATGAAAAGATGTTTAGAATAGGAAAATTGTATAGAAAACGTTATTTATCTATCAGTTCTTTTCACAAATAATTGTTTCCTATAGATGTGCAACATTAAAAATTTTACCCAGGTTGGGCCTCTTTTTCTAATGCCAATTTGTTTTAACAACTTAGTATACCAATCCATTGAACCAGTGCTATATAAGATTTATATTTATTTTGAGTTGTGAATGGTTACAGCCTTGGTCTGGCTTTTATTGCTAACTATGTCTCTGGTAGAGATATCCACTTTATCTAACTATATACACTGGGTTTCCAAAACTATAGGGATGCCTGGCTGCCACACATGAACTTTCTAAAACATCCCATTCTTTTAATATGTTTTTGTGTTTTATTATGAAGTTGGTTCACCATATGCAGAAAATAAATCTGGGAAGGCTTCCCACAAGGTTAAGAAGTGCATTCATTTGAATTTAACCCTGTTTTCAAAATTACATCGTGAGGTTAGGAAGTGATGTTGGACAAGAAGGTCTGGCTCACATTCTCGAGTCCAGGTGTACAAGTAGAGGTAAGGGCTTTTTGTAGGCTAGTCAGGTTTCTCCACACAAAACTCATCAGAGATATAAGGATTTCAGGGAATCTCAGTGGGCCAAAATTAAGAACTTGGACGTTGACATTTATTGAAAAAATAACTTCAATTGAGGTTTTTTCTTCTCATCAGCTATAACAAACCTCTGGAGACAAACTTAGGTCTTATTTAAACATTAAATCTAGAGCAAACAAAGTGTAATACTATAATATATGTGATATCATACAGTGGCTTGCAAAAGTATTCGGAAGTATGTGAACTTTTCCACATTTTGTCACATTACAGCCCCAAACATGAATACATTTTATTGGAATTCCACGTGAAAGACCAATACAAAGTGGTGTACACGTGAGAAGTGGAAGGAAAATCATACATGATTCCAACCATTTTTTTTACAAATAAATAACTGCAAAGTGGGTGTGAGTAATTATTCAGCCCCCTGAGTCAATACTTTGTAGAACCACCTTTTGCTGCAATTACAGCTGCCAGTCTTTTAGTGTATGCCTCTACCAACTTTGCACATCTAGAGACTGAATTCCTTGCCCATTCTTCTTTGCAAAACAGCCCCAGCTCAGTCAGATTAGATGGACAGCGTT
>CM070036.1:97846724-97889548 GCA_036250615.1 Ptychadena robeensis | reverse complement strand
AAGGAGGCAGACGGATCCGGGGGAGAAGGGGACGGCAACAGAGCGGGGACCTGACAAATAGGGGCTAAATAATTACACACACCCCACTTTGCAGTTGTTTATTTGTAAAAAAAATTTGAAATCATTTATGATTTTCCTTCCACTTCTTACGTGTACACCACTTTGTATTGGTCTTTCACATGGAATTCCAATAAAATTGATTCATGTTTGTGGCTTGTGGTTTGTGTGTGACTGTGTTTGAGACACATCTGTGCCATTCATTCATAAAAAAAAAATTGTGGACCACATATAATTACACCGCAGACCACATTTGGTCCCCAGGTGGAGTTTGCCACTGTTGTAGACCCTTGCCAGTCAATAGTTGTAAAATCTATATATCAGTTTTTAACAGAATGATAGTTGAACTTTGGACTTACCAACATATCATAAGCAGGAAAAAAATATCAAGATTATTATTGAGTAATTTAGCTTTAGTGTGTATAACTAAAAATTTGAAATGAATGTTTTAACAGTAAGTTTAAGATTTTAAAAAACAAATGTTTAATTATTTTATACCTTAATATGCATTTGCTTTCATTTAAATAATTTTACTTGTGGCTTGTGTATGGTATTACAATACTCAGTAGGATTTATAGGTTATTGTTCCCAGACAGTAGGAAGTTGTTTAATGCAACTCTGGTCGACTGGAATTTCACACATAAAAATAACAATGTCTAGTGTCTATTTCCTTTTCCATAGTCGGTGTTTATCTGCTGTATCTTATCTTTGGTTATATTTCCTAAAAATTTTACAATACTGTTAACATTTAAGCATTGTAACTATGTCTAGTTCTTGATTTACTATACTCATGTGTTTTAAAATAAAGTTTAGGCATGTTGTAGGGTGTGTTGGTAGGATTGTGTTCTTAACACAATCAGATTCAGCTACACGTGTTACGTTATAATGGCTGATTTTTAGTTGTGCAAGAAGAAACTAAACTGTTATGCTTACTGAACAGTGCGATGCTATCGAATATTTTAATTTCTTGGTAGAGCAGTGGGAAGTGCATGATACATTTTGCCTTGGCTTATGTCTCATGAGACCTAAAGTAGACTTGTGGCCAGACATTGTACACTAATATGTTCCAAAAAACTAAATTCACTCTAAAAGAATATTATTATTATTATTATATTATTTGTGTAGCTGAAAACATTGTACTTTATTTTAAAATCCCCCGGAAAACGCTCAATAGTTGATCTTGTTAATCCAAGCTCAGGTTTAAATACCTAAATGTGTATTATTAACATTGTCTATCTATCCCTAACGTTAATATCATGAACAAAACCCACTGTTGTCAAGTCAACATTTATTTATACTTATCTAAATAAAAAATCACTTGTGCCCATACACTAAGTGTTCTTACAAAAAACATTGTAGTAATATCCAAAGGTTTCTTCCAATCAATATAAGTGATCCCTTTTATATCAGTGTCCATACAGTTCAAAAATCCAACTGAGGAAAACCCATGTGACCCCTTATTTGTAAGCAGGTCAACAGGTGCTTTATTGGAGCCACCTTAGTAAGTACTGTAACTTTTTTTTAGCTGAGTTTAATTGAGCCCACATATGTCCATAATTAGCCCATAATTAGTCTAGTAGCATTTTATTTATAGATTTATTACTTTTTGGACATCATTGTATGGTTATATTTTTATTAAAATATGTAAACCAAGTATAAGGGACATGACATGCAAAGGCAAACTGATTCATGAAAAGTCCAGATATTTAGATATTTACTGTAATTTTCTTTTTTTTTCTTTTTCATTTTTCAACCGCAACAATTTCTATATTAGTGCTTGGTGCATGATGACATTGCCTCCTTTAATGCTAAATGCTCTTACTGCAGCCTTTTATTACACATCAACCGAAGTGGTCCTGTTTGAGTCATTTTGGCAGCAACAAGAATGGTCAGAGACTGGGATGTAGACTGGGATGTAGACAGGGCTCTGTGGCCTGCTTATCACATTCCACACTGGAAAGCATGAAGATCACATGTATTAGGGTAAGTAAGAGGAAATAAGACTTTGCTTTAAAGTCAACTTTAGGTTTAGGTGATGCATGATCCCCATAAGTAACATGTTGTCCAAAATATGTACCATTACTGTAATGTCTCATGTATAACTGGTTTAGGGTGCCCTAAGTAGTTGTATCCTCATCCTCAAAGATTCTCCCACCCACAGAACCTCAATCATTTGCAGATGCTCTTTGCTGATCATCACCAGCAGATCTGGATATTAAATTCCTTATTTGAAGAAAACATTAAATTATTTCTGTCTTATAGTTGTGATAGTAGTTATATGCTTAATTTCCAAGATGTCTCTCCCAGACATTCCCTGCCTCATCCTTCGATAGCCTTAAGCTAGCTATACAAAGATAGACTTTTGTATGAGTGATCTTAGATTCAGTTGTCTTGTGCGACTACAATATAGACTGTCAAACTAAAATCGATTGATAGTACCAGCATACAGTGTGATCGATTTAAAACTGATTGATTCCTTTACTGTCTGTACTGCTGATGGAAGAAGTTAGCAGGACGCATTGCTGAAGGACCAATATGTCCAATGCCTTTCCTATAGCCCCGACCCTCAAAAAGAACATACTGACCACTGTGTATAATGGTTGTTCATCTTCTGGTTCACTATCATTCCCAGTGATGAAAATGGAACATATGTACGTATATATGTACAGCTATACCCAACCAGATTTCATGAAAACCACACTTAAAACTTGCCCACTCATCTTCCTCTTTCTGTGTATACTATGCTCCTCTTATTTTAGATTGTAAGCTTAATGAGTTAGATGGCTTTTCTACTGCATTCTAGTTTTTACCTCCCTACAGCACTGTACAGGGTGGGCCATTTATATGGATACACCTTAATAAAATGGGAATGGTTGGTGATAGTTATGGTTAGGGGGGAAATTTTCAAGATGGGTGGTGACCATGGTGGCCATTTTGAAGTCGGCCATTTTGAAACCAACTTTTTCAATAGGAAGATCAGTGTGTGAACAGTAGGAGAAGAGGGTTGCATTGACAATCCAACACAATGGGCAGCACATTGAACACATTTTAAAAGTGGACAGAAACATGTAAATAACTCATTAAAGAATAAAAGTAATGCTAAAACCAAGCACACCATTGTTTTTCTTGTGAAATTCCCAATAGGTTAAATATGTCACATGACCCTCTTCCTATTGAAAAAACTAAAGTTGGATTCAAAATGGCCGACTTCTAAATGTCCGCTATGGTCACCACCCATCTTGGAAAGTTTCCCCCCTCACATATACTAATGTACCACATACAGGAAGTTAATATCACCAACCATTCCCATTGTATTAAGGTGTAAGGTGCAAACAGTTAACATTATCTGGCTTATTAAATAAAGTGTAAAAACTTTAGTAGGTAGGCACATTGATTTATTATCAGATCTTACTTTCTGCTACTCTTGCTCACTGATTGTATAGATTAGATAAACACAAAATATGGATTCCCACACCAGCTGTGGTTCTCATTTTAGTGTTTCATCTACAAATACGTAATAAAAATAAACACAGACATGACTTCAATTAGAATTAATCTTCCCCAAATGAGCTGCCATATGCTGAGATGAGTTCTAATGTCTTACCCTGCTATTTGATCAGACACTGAAAACAAAATACTTGTGTTAATAAAATGTCTGATTGATTCTGAAGTTGGGGAGGGAGACAAAAGTATAAAATAGCAGTTAACCCTTCATCCAAAGATTTTGATTTTATTCCAATGTCTTGCACATACATTATTTTTAGTCTTTAGTCTTTATTGTCCCTATGTAGGATAATGTTTAGTTTAAGTAATTGGTATATTTAATTCATACCAACGATCTGCAGATCTGATGTAAGTATCTGTTTAGGGAAAGCATTGTGCGTCCCCAGAGAGCATTTATATGCTCGGTTATTTAGTATAGCTTTGTATATCTTTTGCAGTATAGGCTTAAAGCTTTTAATTTGCTTACACGCGGGTGCAGTAGCCTGCATTGCGTGCATTGCTAGATCAATGCAAATCTGTTTATTTGAAACTGGTTCAATTTTAAAAGAATTCCATTAACTAGCAATAAAAGAGCCACCATAATGTTATTACTATCGAGTTGTTAGTAGACAGGGATAGAGAGAGTTTGGTTTGGTAACGATCCTAACTATAGATATTTGTGGATATGTTTAGACAGGAATGTGGCTTAGATGTGAAGGGTGCGCCATTTTGTAGCCTTTTAGCTTCTTAATGAGCATTCTCATCTGACATCTGAAGGTCAGTACAGCTTATCAAGTAAGTTGGGTACTACTTATTGTATGCGTTTTATTATGTGCATATGTTAACCACACATTTTTCTTTTTACAGGACCAGAAAGCGTTATCAATACAAAGGAACATGTTAGTCATTATCTGTATTTTTTATATTTAAGTTCCTTGCTAAAATAATGCTAAATCATGTACATACACTGACCCTTGTATTGCTTGTGTGGGTCTCTTGGCAGTTACTACATTTGCTCTTGTTTAAATAAGCCGCACAAGGCTCTTTCTGTATTGTGCTGTCTACCTTAGCTATTGGTGCTTTATTGAGCCCCATATGTAGCCACCACAGTGTGTGCACCCAGAATCACTATTTCATATGTGTATGTACAGGAAGTAACTGACACAAGTACACTTGGGACATGTAGTCCCAGGGAAGAAGCCTTTGAATAAACAGGAGGGTGCGATCCCCATACAGAAAATTAGGGCAGCACTGGCACATGAAAACAGAAGAAGAAACACAGGATAAAAGTAATAATGTAATAATGTTGATGTTAATATAGAAATGCCCTTTATGTGTTAAGTATTGCTTTTAGGTTGGAATAGTTTATTTACTACATAAAATGTAAAACCTTCAAATATAATTTCAGTAATGAGAGGATCATGATTGAGCACGGGCATTAAATTTTAAACTTTAGGTTCCCCAAAAACCTTGTCTTGCAGTAGGGCTTACTTCATATTCCAAAGTCTTCATGTCTTCTTCCCTCAACAACTAACTCCTCCATGTTATTGGTACCTTCATGTGCTGATGTTCAAAAGACAATGGCTATGCATGGTATGGGAGAATGCCAAAGACCTAACCACAGCACAGAGTATTTACATCTAAAGCCCCCATACTTGCTTTGATTTGCAGCCGATTTTGCAATAGATCGACCACCGTGCTCACTCACGGCAATCGATCTGCAGCTAAATTAGCCAAAGGTTGTGTGGCAGATTCTCGACCAGCCATACATGATGAGGGGGGTCTTAACATATTGTATAGTGGATATAAAAAGTCTAAACACCCATGGTAAAATGTCAGGTTCCTGTGCTGTACAAAAGTTAGACAAAGATAAATCATTTCAGAGCTTTTCCTCCCTTTAATGTGGCCTTTTAACTGTACCACTCAAAGGAAAAACACACTGAAATCTTTTCGGTGGAGGAAGAAAATATAAAAATAAAATAATGTGGTTGGATAAGAGTGCACACCCTTAAACTAATACTTTGTTGAAGCACCTTTTGATTGTATCACAGTCTTTTTGGGTCTATCAGCATGGCACATTGTAACTTGGCAAGATTTGCCGACTCTTCTTTGCAGAAACACTCTAAATCTGTCAGATTGCAAGGACATCTCCTGTGCACTGCCCTCTTCAGATCATCCCGCAGATTTTCGGATTCAGGTCTTTTTCTGGTTATTCTACTTCTGGTGAAGCCATTCCTTTGTTGATTTGGATGTATGCTTTGGGTCGTTGTCATGCTGAAAGGTGAAGTTCCTCTTCATGTTCAGCTTTCTAGCAGAAGCCTAAAGGTTTTGTACCAATATTGTTCATTGTTCCCTCTATCTTAACTAAGGCCCCAGTTCCAACTGAAGAAAAACAGCTGTCACCACCATGCTTCACTGTGGGTAGATAATAATTTAGAATGGCCTGGTATCATCGGTACAAGGTAGTTGCCAATACACTTAACATTGTGCTCTGAGGCACACATTATCTAAAACACCAAAAAATCATTTGTAATACAGATTAGTTTCAGTAGTCATAGGGATAAAATATAGGTAAGGGCCATCAAGATTTTCTTGGAAGTGTCAGCATAAGACATTGACATGTGGTTAGTGAGTTCCCAGACAGTATACACATGTCTTTAGATTCATCAGTGTTGTTATGTCTGCCTATCTCTATATATATTTGCACACTTTGACAAGTACAGTCTGCATTAGTGGAAGCTCATATTGTAAATGACTTTATTTATATATTCTGAACTAAGACAAACATACTTTATCCAAGATTCATAGGTCAAAGCATTTTCCACAATTTCACAGGTAAACACATTCATCATGAATATAAGGCCTATGCCAATTATATTATGTATATTATTATTATTTAATTAGGTATGAGTGTTATTTACTTAAGAGTATAGGAAAAATCATAATATAAATCCGTTATAATAAAATCTGTAAAATCTGTAATATTAAAATAAACATAATATTTTTAAAAGTAAATAAAAACTCTCATCTAAGAAATGAGGGGAGTATAAAACAGAGTTTCTTTTTAAAAAATTGTTCATCCTCTAACATCCCTGTTTCAATATAATAGGAAAAAAAACCTTGCAGGGTGCATGAATTCTACATTTGTTCCCATTTGTCAACCTTGCTGCATGGAAACTTCCCAAGAACACCCCATGGGCAAAGTATGGCCTGCATGTCGTATTCTGTCTGTTCAGTGTTTAAATGCAACCACTAATGTGGCCACTAGAGAGTCGGTTTTTCAAAGATTTAACCATTTTGAGTTAATTGCAAAGCCCCTGAGCATGGTATCATCACCAAACCTGCTGGAGAAGGGTTGGGGGTATACTTCATAGACAAAAAAAGTATTGGTCTAACACAAATAGTTTTTGCATAAATAAATGTTGACTTTTGATGATTTTAAACTCAATTAGTGCAAAAACTGCATGTGCAAGAGCAAAAAACAATGTCAAATGTTCCCACAAACCTTTTCTACATCTCCAGTAATTTTCAGGATTATATCATTTTCAGAGGCTTTGCAATCAGCTTACAAAGTCAGCTAAAAAAAATCTACCATCTCTAGTGCCCACCTTGGCACTGCGCTGCCCTCCACTTGTTCACTGGCTGGCAAATTCATTGGCGTTCGCATGTCACATAGGGGATGATTTAGCTGTGTGAGGACGGCAGAGGCAGGGTCGCTGGGCCCTCTATAGTTTTGTCCATGACAGAGCTATAGACCCAGAGCAAAAGAATAAGTATGCAATGTAAGTATCAATTGCCTACCCTACCATTTTTAACTTTCCCTGCCCAAACCCCCCTTCCTAGTTTGCCAGTTCTGTCCCATTGATGAATTAGGGCTTCTTCCAACTTCCAATATGAGTTGCAACACATGCAATAATGCTTACGTACGCATTGCTTACTGTCTATGTATCAGGCAGTTAGTGGTGGGGTGTGAAATGACATCTTGCCTAGCCCCCCCCCCCCCACTTCACTTCCACTGCTTGAATTGCTGAAGATCACTGGGTGCTAGTGATCTCCCCTGAGCACCGCGATTCAAACCGCAGGCAAATGCTCTAGTGCAGTGGTGGGCAACTGAGTTGATATGTAGGGCCACAAGTGTGGCCCTCGGCATTACTAAAGGGCCGCTATAACATCGATCCAGACCCTCCCCCCGTCGACATATCTCAGCAGGCAGTGGACCAGATCCCTACAGGCAGTCAAAACCCAACAGCACCCACCCCCCTCCTGACCTGGTTTCCCCTAAAAACATTGACAATTTTACTGATGTAGGAGCCAAAGCAGATTAGAAAAGCTGGGTCAGCACGTGACCACTTCTCAGGTGAGTTTCTATGCCCTATGCATTAACAGTTAGGTTTTAGGGGCCGCATGTGGAGGACCAAGGGGGGCCACCAAGCAATGCCCAAAGAGCCGCATGAGGCCCCCGGGCCGCAGGTTGGGCATCTAGGCTCTAGTGGAAACATAGCCTAATGTTCTAATGTGCAAAGAATTCCTGGACTCCTTCCAGGACACAACCGAACAGTCCATATGATAATCTGATAAATAAGGCTGTTATAGCACAATATATCACAATCATTGCAAGACATATGTCACGGCCTGCTTATACCTATGGTCTTTACATAACCAATAAACTGCAAATAAAAACACATTATTTTATGAGAGGTTTACTTCGAATAGATCTAAAACATTTTAAACATACATCCATTCAGCTTATAAATCTTTAGTAATTGTATATATAAGTGTTACAAGAAACAGTATTATTATACATATGACAGTTCGTTTGACATATATTCTTTTCTCTGCATAACATTGCACACTCAGAGTTCAAGGATCACCTTGTTAACTTTACCTCTGAGTAAATGAGATGGCACATACCATTTTTATAGCATTTTATACATCCGTAATACAGTATATCATGCATATAGAGATGGGAAAAAAACGAAAATCCTTATAAATGATATTTGTCATTGTTACGCAAAACATCTAGGTTTACATCCAAATTGGTTTGTTTGATAGATATTGTCTTGGCAAATCATTGCACATTCACAGACCGCATTATTTTTAAGTAAATTTGATAGCATGTGGCATTTTAGTATTTTATATATTTGTGATAAATTATGACAAGGTAGCTCACAAAGTTACCTATGCTTTGTCCATTTCTAATGCAGTAACATCTCAAATTTCATGCTTTGGTCTCCAGTAAAAAAAAGTTGTAGCATTGTTGGATGAAACACTGCAATGTAAACAGCAGCCCAATTCACATTTTTACAACATTCAGGAAAATACTTTTCCTTTTTTTAAGTGCTCTTTTCCTGGTGATATCCTATGTGGTAGGAATATCCTCCTGTTGCAGGAAGTATGTCTGATTGGAAACTGTTAAATGTATTCATTGTCCCCTTAAGAAGTTAGTGTGGGAAGACGGTAGGCATTAATCACTGGCCATAAAAGTGTCATGTAGGAAAGCTGCACATCATCATTTGAGAAGCAAATAGTAATTAAGAAGTAACATAAAATTAACACTGTACAAAAATATTGTAAGGGATATTGATCAACAGTGGATCCTCTTAACAGACAATGTTGGTACATTTTTTGCTGTCTTTGGCCCTAAGGAAATGTAACCACTCTTTTTCTCCTGGTGACCATTATCACTATTGGACAGAAAATGGTTTAAAACCAAGAATTACCAAGATGAGGACAACCTTCCAAAGAGGACTACATGGCTGATGGCTAGAAAGTTGTTACTAGAAGTCTTAAGGTGCACATACATGCATAGATATGGGCTAGATCAATGGCCGCTTTGAGCTCACAGCCATCTTTCTGGCGCATATCTAAAACAGGGTTATAGGAAATGACTGTAAATCACAGCAGTCCCCATCCATAGTAATGGCCGGAACACAAAGGGTGCCGGCCGATCTACTGAGGTGCCTGCTGCAGTGTGATGATGTGATCACTCTTCAGCCGGACCCTCATCTATCGAGGGATAATCTGCCATGTATGGGCAGCTTTAGATAAAAAAATGCCCTCAAGGCATTTCAAGGATCAGAAAACTTATATAACTGATTCTTAAAATGTGTTTCAATTGTAAATCATACTATAAAGTTGACCCATCAGTAGAGATGGTCGAATTTTTTTTCAAAAATTCAACCATTTCGCCGGTTTTGACTTAATTGCAAAGCCCCTGAGCATGGTGTCATCACCAAACTTGCTGGAGATGTAGAGAAGGGTTGGGGGTATACTCCAAAAAAGAAAGTAAGTTTCTAACACAAATAGTTTTTTCACAAATTAAGTTCAAAATCAACTTTAAACTTAATTTATGCAAAAACTACATATGCTACAGCAAAATCTTTTTTTTTTCAAATGTTCCCCCAACCCTTCCCTACATCCCCAGCAAGTTTGGTGATGATACTATTTTCAGAGGCTTTGCAATAAGCTCACAAAGTTTGCAAGTCAAAAAATTCGACCATCTCTACCCATCAGATAAGAAATATGAGGAAAGATGATAATGAAAGATTGTATAATTTTTTTTCCACTAGTTGACTTCAGAACAAGCCATCATCTCCAATATGAAGGGACTTTTTCAGCTCCAAGAAACATTATTTGAATTTAAGCTTAATTTATGCATTATAAGAATTATTTTTTTCCCCAAATGTTCTACAACCCTTCCCTACATTTTACTTAATGAGACTTGTGCATCACATTGGAACTGCATGTTTGGGACTAGTTGCACTTTATGGTGCCAAGTACAACATGTTGCTCATAAAACACCACTTTGGTATGTCTGGTCCATGGCAATGCAAAAAAAAGCTTAAAACAGACAAAAAGAGATGAACAATGTGTGTGCAGCTAATTCTGGATGAAAACCGACAACAAAATCACTCTTTATTTGCAAATACAATTTGTCCTTATATTGCCTCCATACTTGTTTCAAAGTACATGGTGTATTTAGGCATATAAGATGTTTGGACTATTGTAATGCTCCTTACTGTCACTATGAGCTGTAGCCAGCTTGGCAAAACTTTAGAAATAAATGATAAGGGCAGTCATTTTGCATTTGGAAAAGTTAGGTACATTGTTTTTTTGGTAGAAAACATGTAAATTGCTTATTATTTTTTGGATGGCTTTTAAAGCTTGCAATCTTTATTTTGTCACTTCCAGCCACCAGCTGATTTTAATTTTATTTAAATGCAGTGATTGAGCAAGATTGTAAATAAATCAGCACTGTATTAAGATAGGTTGACAATAATAGATATATCAATATAACATTATTTAAATTGAAATATTCCTTTATATTTCATATGAGACAGCCTTTCAAATAAGTGATGGCATTGGAAAGCTTGCATTACTTCACAGAATAAAAAAAAATGGACAATGAAAAGATTTAACTTTTTGGTTTTTAAAGTTAATTTTAATATATTGCTTCTTAAAATAGATGAAAACCTGAAGATATGTAGCATGAAAGCTAGTACATACACATAATACAGTAGTGATTATCAATGGTGATTGATGGCCTTGCTCCTATACCATTTGGGGTGCTTAAGCCGTAATGTGAAACCATCAATCACAACAAATTAAAGAGCAACTTCTATAATCGGAGTGAGCCCTTAAGAGGGAGAAAAAACCTATTCCATGTCTGAAAAAAAGGCTAGTGTTAATTTTAACAATGCTAAGCAATGAACAATTATTACAGACAGTAGGCAAATGGCTAATACGTATAATAGGCTTTTCATAGGCTCTGATGTTATTTGGATATAATAGCTCGGAAAGGGAAAACAGTAACTAATGTACAACAATGTAATAAACTGGGCCTTAACAATTTGCAATAATTTGTATGTGATGGTATATAGAAGCGTGGATTCCTTGCTGTTAACATTCACGATGCAGTAGAGGGACCTGCCAACTGTGGCCTATTTAACTTTAAGAACCCTTGCAAAAATAAATACCATATTTTTCAGACCATAAAATGCACAAAAAAGTGCCTGCTTCTTATGGTCCGAATGTGTGACCACCCGTGGCCATTTGGCCACCAGTGATCGCAACTTGGCTCCCCGGCAGCTCTCCCTGCAGATAGGAAATCAGCTGTGTGATTTCCCATCTGCTGAGAGAGCTGTGGGGAGAGCTGTGGGGAGCTGAACGGTATTGGCTATATTTGCAGAGCCCCGCACATATAGCCAATGCAGAGTGTGTGTGGGGAGAGCCGCACTCGCAGGCAGCTTCCTCACACACGCAGCAGAGAGGAGATGTGTGCAGATTCCCCTGCAAAAGTGTGCTCTCTAGTGACATTTTTTGTGTGGCTGAAAAGGGGTACTGCATGAGTTTTTTTCACATTCATTTAAACACATGAAATATTTTTTTTCTGATTTCCTGGGTGCGTTTTATGGTCAGGTGCATCTTATAGTCCGAAAAATATGGTAAATATGCAGATTTTCAGATTAGAATTGTTGTGGTTTATTGCCACAAATGTTCTGCCTGAGAGCCATAGGTCACAAAAGGGGTGAGAAGATTTGCATTACTAGCTGATTGACTTTTTGGATGAAAAAAATTAACATAATAACAGTGTTTTAGGCTCTATACAGGGAGAAGGGAGCATATCACCTAAATATTATAGGGAGATAAGATTACTTACGATTTTGACTGCGAGTATAAGGTGTATTGGATTCCAACACCAGAGAAACATGACGATAGGATTTGTAGGTAATTTTGCGTCACCATCCCTACCCTACTAAAGTCGCTCTCATCAGCCTCTGGGTACCGGGTCATGGAACAAGGCAATTGTCAGTTTCCTCAGTTTGGACGATTAGGAAGGGGTAAAATCTTGATCCCAGATAAAAAAGACAATAGGAGGTGCCCATAGTCATAAAATATCAATTTATTGAACATCAATGCGTTTCGTGGTACCAGGCCACTTCTTCAGGATGATAGGGTATGCAGTATCCTGGCTCTCTATTATCGTGAAGAAGTGGTCTGGTACCACAAAACACGTCGATTTTCAATACATTGATATTTGTAACTACTACATCTTCATAAACATAATACAAGCTTTATACAATCAACTGTTCTAAAATACTACTCTTAAAGTGTGACTAGAATCTAGATCAAAGCTAAAAATTAGACGTATATGCTCACATACTTGCAGTGGAATGTCACTTGTATTAGCTGTATTGGCTACAGGATACATTCATGAAAACTATAATGGCCATTATAAGTGTGGACGGTGCCCTTTTTGTGTGTGGTATTGTAGATCTAGCCATCAGACAGGACCTCAGCCCTCCAGTCCTGTTATTAGATAGTGCTGATGTAATAGATGGGACAAAGAAAAAAGGCCAAACACACCTCACTGACATTCTCTTCCAACACTAGCTGTCTAAATGGCAAGCAAATAAGGTAACAGTAAGCTTTTCTACATACACAGGTGGGTTCTTCTCGTTTTAACATGAATTGTAAGGTTTACATTAGTGATTTAGTGTATGATTTTTATAACTGCAACATCTGTATAGGCTAATATATTTTAGGATTTTCTGCCTTATCCCCTCTGGCATTTATTGTTTGTGAGTTATTCTCCTATACTGTTTCTGGGGTTCTTTACCCACTGTCCTTATGGCGCTGCACTGCTCACTTGTTTCTGATCTTAGCTTGAGTCCTGACCCTTTATCACTGAAAAACTTCATCTCTTTTGTTATTGTAAACCTTTGACACCAATGCAATAAAATTCCTGTGAAACCGAATTAACCGAACATTGCTTGTACTACTCTGTTTCTATAATCACCATCTCTCCATTTAATGGCATTTGGACTGGAGAAGTAAAAGGCATCACTCTTAGGCTATGTTCCCACATTTGCGGCTGCCCGCCTTTCTATTCTAATCGCACCCATGTTATTGAATGGGCTCTTCCTTGGGCCGCGATCGGCCATAGAGGTGAATGTTCGCGGTTAAAAACTGCATCTCAATAATTGAGATGCGTGTTTTAACTGAGGCCATTCAATCACGCTGCAGACGACCGCACATGTGGAAACATAGCCTTATTCTCTTGGGTTTCTTATGTATTCTTTTATACATTGTATCTTGTTTCTGATGGCAAGCCATTTATTTAAAGCGGTTTTACACTCAAAATAAAAAAACGGACATACATTACACAGACACAATACTCACATGTCAGCAGTTCAGACGCTACCGAGACTCGTAGGGGAGGGGTTCGTAAAGAGGGGGAACCGTCTGCTGACGATTTCCTGCCTGGCAAAGATCTCCCAGACACCACTTCGGCTGCCTAGGTGAGACGTAAGGCAGTGGGAGGGGAGCACTGGTAACAAGCTCCCCTCCAGCTGTTAGAAGAAGATTCGTGTTCTTCAATCAAGGATCTCAGCATTATCGGCTTAGCTGCAGCTGATAATGCTGAGTGACCTCCCAGGTGGTTGGTCCGCTTTAAGAGTGAGTTGGGTATTCTAATGCTATAGCATCTAACAAAAATGAGAACACCACTGACATTGTGGTAAATCTTTTATATCTTTTCATGGGACAACACTGAAGACACTTTTATACAATGTTAAGTAGTCAGTGTACTTGTATAACAGTGTAAATTTGTTGTAATGTCTAAACCTCTGGCAACAAAATGGAGTACACCCGTATTGGAAAATGTGTACTGGTCACTGGTTATAGGAGAAATAGGGTGTAAAAGAAAGTGGGAAGGTGTATGGACAACTTGAAAGCACAGTTCTGGGATGTTACACTCAGTGTAATGAAAATTGGAGAACTGTTAATTTAATTGGGTCGAAAATTTTTAAAAAAGCACAACTGTCTGTTTTAACTGGTGAACCTTTTTTTTGGGTGGTCAGTTACAGTGGCAGTAGCAAGGATGTAGCCATTAGGTCCTTGGTTCACGTCTCAAGTAGAAGAAATAAATCTAAGGGCTTGTTTCCACTAGAAGCGGAAGCCCGCGGTGCGGCTACATCCGCGCCCATTCATTTCAACGGCGCTGGTCCCCTGTCCGCGGAATTGCGCGGACGACCGCCTAAAAACTCGGTCGACCGAGTTTTTAGGCAGCTGTCCGCGCGATTCCGCGGCCGTCCAGCACTGATCGCGGCCATAGGGATGAATGGCCGCCGCTAAAAACCGCATGAGATGCGGTTCTTAGCGGCGGCGGTCCTTAGCGGCGGCAGCCGCGCCGCGGGCTTCCGCTCAAGTGGAAACTAAGCCATAGTGTGGACACATGTATGTGGATAGGGCATTTTGATCGTCTTACTGTACTTTGCAACAGATAAAAATATTTGCCAATACCATTTTATTTTTAATTAGTTTGAAATATTGTGCCATAATTTAAGGATTTGTTCAAACAAGCTAAAACTTCAACAAGGGTGTATAGACATTTATAGACTTTTACTGTACATCCATGATGGAAATAGGTGGCAGCACAGGATTATAAATCTCTTAATACTGTTCAGTCTTTCAGTGCCCAAGTGCCTCCTACAGGAACTAATTACATATATTTAAGCAAACAGTATAACAATGAGCTAACAGGAAAAAGAAAAAAATCATCACTTCAATATCTTACACCTCTATCACCATCTGCAGAATTAACAAATTGAATGTCGTCAGCAAACAGGAGTTGTAGATGATATGAAGTTCATTACTAGCAGCTCTGGGCTGTCTTCAAAGCTCATTTTAAACAACTCTGCTGATTAAATTCCTTGCAGAAACTCCTGCCAGAGACGGTTACAAAATACTATCATCTAACAAGTTTTTTTTTCTTGCTTACATGTTCCAATTATTTGCCGGTTACATGCAGGTGCTGGCAAATATCAATGTTGTAGGCCCCACTGTCTACAGTCTTATCCACTTGGCGCCTGATCCAGGCCTCTCACATTACCAGCAGTAGACTCTGGTCTGAACTGTGAAAATAGAAGAGCATTACTCTCTCACTTTCTCCGCTGTCTTTCTGCCTCCACCCCCTTCCTTTGCTGTTCTTTCAAATAACTTGAAAGTGCCAAAGTGCAGTGTTCTCTCGGCTGTACTCAGACACATTGTTAGATGGAGACATTAATAATCTTGGCGGCTGCTGCACTGAAGGAGCTCCATGCTATGTTTGGAAAGTGATAATTTGATGATGGTTTTCTGGTTCACAGAGACAATACATTTTAACAGTTCCCTAAGAAATACAGTTTCAGGTGAAAGGTTAGGTTGAAAAAAAAAGGATAATTTCGTAAACCCATATTTTTTTACCCCTACGCAGCAAGAAAGGAAAATTTGCCAACATCTGAGAATGATTTTTAGGGATACGGTAATTCTAAAGCAAAATGAATGAATTTATCCTGCCTTAATCGGATTGATATTTGTCTGCTTTGGGGCTTTAGAAAGACTACTGACTCTTTTTCATAAAATGTAAAAAAGTTATTGATATTGTCATTTCAAATGTGGAAATTGAGCTAGGCACACACGGGTGGATTCCCGTGCAATCGACCCCCGATCAATCACAGCGTGGTGACGTGGTGAGAAATCCAGCCTGCCTCACTAACACAGCAACAGCTTCCGAGTGAGGAGTGCTGGCTCCGCCCCTTCACACTGACAGCGGATGGCTGTGCAGGAAGGAGGCAGAGCAGCAGCTGTTCCAATACTTTGCATGAAGATTCTTGTCTCCATGCAAAGTAATGGAGATTAAACAGGGTTTTTCAACATGTTGGAACCCCGTTCAATCGAGTATCTTCAAGCGGGATCAATACAAATCACACACCGGTAGCTTTGTAAACAGATTAGAGTACAATCAATCACTGTGAGCGCGCACGTTGATTGATTGTACTTGAATCTTTTCACAAATCTACCCGTGTGTGCCTAGCTTTAGTCATCTAAAAAAAAGAGCTAATTTAATCTGATAAAGTACACACATCTATGTGTTATACTGCCCAAATAGTATACAATGTTCTCTACCCAATGTACATTATACAATTTTAGATATGATGTGAATGTTCATTGCTATATTTGTTCAAATCCTGCTAATGCTGGTCTTATACCAATTGGCTATTGGACTTTGCTATCTAAAAACACAGGTTCTTTCTAACAATAACAGTCCATGTAAACACAAATTATATGTTATAATTTAGAAAAGCATCAAAATAATTACATTTTCATTTGATGTTTGATCTATGTCAATTAAACATTGATTGGCAATTGTTGCATTACAGGGTGCATTCTGGTTGTTGGGAAGAACTCCCTGTATTAGTAGGATTGGGTACTGGCCCATAATGCCCTCAAACACTTAAAATGATCTTTTTTATAAATTTTTATGGTCACAGAGAGCTAAACATCTACCACTTTCTTTCAAGAAAAACAGAAAAAAAGAAAACTATGAATACATTTAGTGTATTTGATTGTATATTTCCAATGTCACTAGCTGTCCAAAGCTGTACTTTTATTTCCTTAATTAAGGTATCTATCAGGTAATTGTGAGTGTGTGAAAGCTCTCCATGCAATTTGGGTTTTTATAGCAGTGTAGTTAAATTTTATAGCCTCTCCAAACTGACAACAGTGGTCCTTTATCATCTTTACTACAATTAGAATCTTAAATATTTTAGCTTTTACTTATGAGATTGTGGTTGAATAGAATTTTGGCAAATTCACTTCTTACAAACGTTTACATGGGCTTTCCTAAATTCAGAATGTGAGCTCTATTTGACCAGGGGCTTTCTTTACCACTCCATAAAGTTACTGGTCACAGACCATTTATGTAGTAGTGTCAGGGTCCGGCTAGCCCTGGGGGGAGTGCGGCGCCGTCGGGGTCCCCAGTCTGGTTAGTGGGGTCCCCGGGCGGCGTGGCTGCTCCCCCTAGATGAGACATACCTGGGAGGTGACGGGGTAACCCCTACCATGGGGTACCCCGCTCCGGTGATGGCTCTGCACGCAGCCAGCGTGCAGAGCGATGGCCGCCGTGGATTAGCGCATCTGCGCATGCGCGGGCACGAGTGCTGCGCGGGCACGCGCACGGGAGTGCACAAATTTTAAGAAACATACACCCCTCCTCTCTGCAGTCATTTCCTGTAGAGGGGAGGGGTGGATAATTGGAGCAGTATAAAGCTTTGGGTCAGTCAAGAGAAAAATGCTGAAGGTTGCAGTCCAGTTAATGTTATAGTGCTCCGTGCGATTCCTCATTTCCCCTTCTGACCGACTCCCTGTGTACCGAACCTTCGCTTGTATTCTCGTTGACCCGATTTGGATCCGACTTTTGCACTGTTTACTGGACTTTTCTCTGATTGCCGCCTGCCCTGACGTCTTACGCTTGAACTGACTACGTTGACCTTCTCCAGACTACAGACCGTGGAAGCTGGCATTGACTACTCTAATATCTGATATCCCTTTACAATTGGGGGTAGTCTCACCCATACCGCCGTACACATAGGGGTGCTAGCGAAGAGGGAGGACCTGTCCTGCCTGCCGCAGAAGACCACCGGTGCCCCTCCTGGGACATCGGCCCATTCCCCATTAGGGGGGGGTATGGGTTGAAGACCAGGCCTCCAGGGACACCACCCCTTCCCTTTGTCGTTGGTTCCTACGTTCATTACCCCTGTGGAGGCGTAACAAGTAGTTTTATTGGTTAAGGAGTCCAAATGGTGGTCAAATGATATGTTCATGCTCAGTCTGTCAGTTTACCCTCCAACAAGAATTTTTGACCTGCAAAGAATCTGGAGTATAATCTTGCCTAAACTACTAAATGTCTGTAAGTAAAGGCCTTACGGTCACTTCACATTATCTATTCTGCAGTGCAATTTTTGCCTGTTGCTAGTAATAAATCCCAATTTTTGCCTGTTGCTAGTAATAAATCCCACGTTTTGTGTTACAAGTATACAAGTATAGGAGATGCTTGTGCTGTGACATGCTGCAGTGTGTTTGCTGCATGGCTAGTGGGAAATGGCCCTAACCCTAAAAAGCAAAGTTCATATTGTAGTGGTCCATTTTGATATACCTTCAACTTTGAACAAGGAGTAATTTTGTTACAACCCTATTAACATCCTAAAACATCTAAGAACTGTTGTATGTTTTGGCAGTATGGGAAATAATGTATTTGTCTTTATATCCTATCTTCCATTTTATTACATCATTAACCCCCCTGATGGTATTCCCTAGTGTGGCTCAAGGTAGATTTCCTTTACTGATATTGGTAACACCAAGCCACACTCAGGGTAGCCTACAATCTCCAGCCATTAACACACAGTCCTGCTGTGTCTGCATCCTCCTGCTTTGTTGCTAGACCCACCTCTCTAATGCCAGTGATGATGCTTGGGAGGTAGGGGGCTGCCCTTGCCACATGCCTGTATTACAGGCACAGGTGTCTAGCATCCTCTCCCCCCAGTGGCAGTTATTATGCCGGGAATGTGGGAGGCTAGGCGTGTGGGTGGTAAATACAAACCCATTACGTCCGTTGGTCCGCGGCAAAATCGGCCGCCGTTCGGGGGTGCCCACATGGGGTGACAGATCCCTGTCGTCCCACAGCTCGGCCAGCCAGGGAATGGACATGTCAGATATTCTCTGGCCAATACCGTTATTTTCAATGAAGACCTGCGTCTTTATTGAAGGTAAGGGCCAGCACAGAAAGGGTGCCCGCCGATGCAGTCAGCTCGGGACTGCGGCGTAATGACGGCATCACAGTGCTTTCCAGAGCTGATCTTAGCAGCTCTGTCGGCCCCCACTCGGTGTGTGTGTGGGGGCCTTTACTATGTCAAAGTACCTTTGTTGACGATTGCCTAAAGACAATGGCAGATTGGTTTAAAACCGATCTGACACTGACCATGAAGACAAGGCTCTTGAATAGTGATGGCCGAACCTCGGCCATGTTCGTCCGCGGACTTTTAAAAAAGTCCGCCGTCCGCCCGTTCGCGGACAGATTCAAATTCCCTGCTGCTAGGCGGGGAATTAGAATCTGAAAACCCGGATGTGACGTCAGTGATGTCACATCCGGCACCTGGAACGCATAGTTCCTGGTGTGCTTACCGGATGTGACGTCACTGACGTCACATCCGGGTGTGCGAGCCGGCTTTCCACTGAAAGACCGGGTTCTCTACCCGGTCTTCAGTGGAAACATTCTTCCTGCGGCGGGATCTCGCTGCGTATGATCCCACCGGCGGAAGAATAGAGGGCTCCTTCACGCCGGCGGACAGGGCGGGTCGAACACCCGTACTGTCCGCCGGCGGGAAGGAGGGCGAACATGCTTGTTCGCGGCCGAACTGTCCGCCTTGCGGGCAGTTCGGCCATCACTACTCTTGAACTATTGATTTTATCAAAATTAATTCTGCCCATTTGTCCTTTAGTATTTCCACGGACAGCTGTAAAGCCAGGAACATCCTGAAGGTCATCAGTGGCAGCCTTGGTATTTTTCTAATGCTTGTTTTAATTTAAAATAACTAAAAGCATGCACAGCAACCTATTATAGTGCTACTCCTCAACAGTTATTCATGCAACAAATTGACAACATTATTCTGTATTGTATATTTTTTAGTTTACTGAACCATGCAAGCATTATGCCGATATCTGCATAGGTCTCATTCATTTTTAGCACCCTTGTTGGACACATGTCTTTCAAGAGAGACTGTGTCCTTTAATACAGATAAGTACTTAGTATCTCCATAGTGTGACCTATATTTATTATGCGGCAACATTTATGTTAAAAAAAAACATGTTTAGAAAATTGTCAGAAAGAAAAAACAGCAAATTGCCTAATGGTTTCATCCCTTATAGGATTAAACAAGACCTTCTTCTTTAAGCCTTGTCCCCTTCCCCCTTGCAATTGCAGCACTAATTTCAGTAATGGAGCATTAATAGAGTAATGGGCTGGTGAAGCTAGCCTGAAGGAACTGTAGTGCTCAGCAGAAATTGAGTAAATAAACCATATATTAGATTTTTAAACAATACTTTTAGCCTAGCCCTGGGGAATAGACAGCCAGCAAGATTTACTTATGTTAGACCTATGAAATGTATGCAAACAATATCTTTATTTGCTCCCATTGAAGGAGATGGTTGAGTTAATATCACATAAATCTTTTGAATGTAAAGAGTATGTTCCCTCAATGTCCCTTTCAATTCATCTTGCTTGCATGATTTACCAGCCGTCTATATGGCTATGCCTATCTCTCCTAATTGAAACATTGTATGGTGGAACACTGAAGTGCACATTCTCTGCATTGTTAACTTGTTTAAATTATGTTTGTATTATGCTTCATTCTAAGTATTCTCAAATGGTATTCTACAAATAGCATCTACCTCTGCCACTATAAAAAAAACCAACAAATTATTTTTATTGAAAGCTGTTTTCCTGCTTTGGTTTAAGAATCTGTTAAAGCGTTTAGTAAAACTGTTAGCCATGATCAGCTTAAAATAAATATATATACAAAAGTAAGTACACCCCTGACATGGTTAATAAGATAGTTCATAATATATTTTAATGGGACAACACTGAAGGTATGACACTTTGATACAGTGTGAAGTAGTCAGTGTACAGCTTGTATAACAATGTACATTTGCTGTTCCTTCAAAATAACTCAACACACAGACATTTATGTCTAAACCTCTGGTAACAAAAGGGAGTACACCGCTAATTGAAAAATGTCCAAATTATGCCCAGTATAGTATAGTATAAAAAATTTTTGTGGCCACCATTATTTTTATTCCCCTGTACCTACAATGTAAAACTGTTTTTGTGCGATTCACCTTTGAATTTCCCGCTGCTGCCCCGATGTGACGTCATCACATTACTCCAGGGGGGTCCACTCTCCTGCAGCAGCCTGCTCGTTAGATCGGAGCAACCGTAGCAGCGCGGAATGGTAAGTTTGTGCTGCCAGGGCACCGATCTCCGCCAGACGGCCCCATCTCTTCCAGTGAAAGACTAGGACAGGACAGCGCTGGATGAGATGGGGCTGTCAGGAATGCCAGGGGGTAAACATTTAATCTTTTGTTGTTGGGAACAATCATTCTATATCACTCCAGAGAACAAATGAGAGCTGTGTGCAGTGTTCCTTCTATTCTTGCTTGCTGAATTAGGCTAAAGGTAAGCATAGATAGATGAGCGACAGACTGCAGTGTGATGACACGCTACAGCTGGCCCCTCAGAGGATCGGCCGACACCCTTGGTTTGCTGTCCAAAGTAATCGGATCGGCTGGGAATCTACCAACACTTTGAATCACCGTGCGATCCGACATGTGGGAGATTCCTGGTTGATCTCACCAGGTGGGTGCACCAGATTTTCTGCAAAGTGACCGCTGGGCGATTGGCAGGAACGCGAATGGCAATCAATAGGCCGAAAAATCGGACAGGAATTTTTTCCTGCCTGTGTATGGCTACCCTAAGACTCCACCGTGTCTATTCATTCAATGTGTGCGTCAGGCCATTATTTGTGCATCCTGTTGTGTCATGCTTTTTAGAATGTGGGACCTGTACAACGCAACCATTGAAAATTAAAAATCAATACAGGCGCGTTTTTAGTGCATTTTTGCAAAGACACAGTGCAGTCTTAGCCTTAAAAAAACTTCCTCTCTCCATTGCAGATAAAAGCAGACCTATAATAAGTTAGAATATGAAAGTTACTCTGGCTATTAATATAAAATATATACTTGTGTAGGTACCAATATATTTCTTCAATGCTGAGAAAGCTTTTTCTCCACAGTGACCACTAGGTCTTCTGTGTTCACAGCCTGTCAAAGCCTGAAAATCTGCCCCCCCCCCCCCCCCCCCCCCCCCCCCCCGTCTCCTTTTAGCTCACTCTTATGGATCGCCTGGTAACAAAGCTCCCACCGGATGTTCTAGGGAGGAGACCGGATCGGGCGATTACTGGGCCTAAGCAGTGGGAACCACCCACCTGGACGGTTGGGAGAAGATTCTCCAAAGGACGAGGGACTTTTTGTTCCCCCATTGGTGCAAGGATGGTGAACAGTGGCGCTTCCGGGTAGGTGTTGAACTAGGGTAAGAGGAGGTGGGAGGTACCCTGGCCTAGCATCATGTTTTTGGATTAATTGGGGCTTAGGTGTCATATTGATCGTGTGCCTGTGATTCTAATTCTGAATGTCATTTATGCCTATATATTATTGTCTACATTGTTTATTTGGCTTGTATGTTTTTAACACAGATCACCGGACCCAGAGGTACCACCATGTGTGTGGAACACCTCGCGGTGCCTTACACATTTCCCCCTGATGATGCCCCAGCAGGGGTGAAATTAGTCAGCGGGTTACTGCATCTACCCAGGCGCTGTCGCACAGGCGCTCCAGACTGTTCAGTTCCCATCTAGTGGTACCAGGGCCGCGTGTGATCATTGTCTTGGTTGTATAAATGTATATGTATTACCCTCAAAGCTTACAATAAAATAATGTTTTACTTTACCTTGTTGGTAAAGTCCCTAGGGCCTAGCCACCCCACTTCCAGGATCTAGTCCACCACTGGATCCCTTTGTTTGATTTTAATGTGCTATGAGATGAGGCCTTATTTTTTATGGTGCCAATCCAAATATTTCTTTATTTGTGTGAATACCTACCTATGAGTGTTTTATTTGATATAAGGATTTTAAGTTGACTTAGGTTTAAGCATCGCGTAGTTGCTGGATAGGTAGTCGTTTTGTCATACATGAGACTTCCGTTACTTAAAAACATGTGCACCAGGAAGATTCAGTACACTGGGAAGAAAGTTAGTCATGGTTTCATTTACAGCTTTATATATAGTGTTGAATCAATGCCAGGGGCAGTCCTAGCCTGTCAGGCGCCCTGGGCTTTTACCCCCTTGTCTGACACCAGGTGATTGCGGTTGGACTGGGTGGGGACGGTGGTAGCAGTCTGACTGGGAGGGGTGTCTGGTTTTAGTCTTGGAAGTTCTGCAGCAGCTGAGCTGGCTAAGCTGCGAGAGGCACTTATTCTTCAGCCTCCACTACAATGTCACCTTGGGCAATCCCATGTTGCCCATGCCTTAAATCAGCACTGTTCCCTGTTATCCAACTTTAGTAATAATGTGAACATGAAAGATAAGCAAACCAGTTTAAACATTTTAAGCTGTGGTGTTCATGCACTGTAATGCATAAAGGGATAATATAGTTAAATAATGGGGTATATTCTATACCCCAGGCAGCCTTAAAAGTAAGCATATGTAAGAGTAAAATCTGACAAGAGAAAAGTTGCACTCCTGAGGTATGAGATCTGGGGGTTCAAATCGTGTTGTACCGTGAGAGGTACATTTAACCCAAAGTCAGCTGTTGACCTGTGGATGGAGCTAATCGGAGGCTCAATCAGGATCAGGAAGTCCATCTACAGCAGAATCTTCAATGCAGCAGGCTAAAGCAGATGACAGTGAGGAAGACAGCATTTATTAAAACCACCATCTCCTGGTGCTCATCTGAGTAGCTCACTAAAAAAGTTATGCGCACCCCTTGGTAAGCATCCTTTCGAACCCTCAGACTGGTAGGAGGGGGCCCGAAAAATTACCTAGTATAGGTAATTTCTGATGGCAGCCCTGTACTGTACTGTGATATGGTTGACTGGTATTTATTTTAATTGATTCTCAGGCAACCTGAAACTACATTTATCCAGAAACTACCAAACCTGTGGGTCTCAGATAACAGAGAGTATACTGTGCTCTATTTTTATTCATTTGTGATAGTGAAGTGATGATACAGTGCTTTGCATCTACTTTCACCCAGTGCCATAAGCCAACAGAACTATGTATTCATACAGTTTTTTATGCTGTATATCACTCTTTCTTTTTTTGTACCTTGTTTATGCATAACTGGTTTATGAGGCACTGATATGGAATCCTCTTGTATAAGTATTTGGTAATCTTGTCTAAGATGTACAGTTTCTTCAATGGTATTGAAAGAGTGCACTGATATACAAATTCCAAATGACAACCTTCCTGATAACAAGGATTATGTGCCCTGTCTGTGCAGACTCCGTTCCTGTGGGCTGTACTTTGGGTGCCTTTCCTTTAGATAATCTAATGACTTGTTGCGTTCCAACATGAGCTGGTCTGAAAAGTTACAGGGATAGAAAAAAATCCAAAGCCAAGCCTAATCTTTAGTCTGGCTCCATAAACACTGGGACACAGAGCTACTAGACCTCTGCTCTAATAACTAGGTTAATGTTTACAGCATATTTGTGTCTATAACCAAAGATTTGGTGCTATTGAGTTAAAAATGCAGCAACTGAGCATTAAGTCATTCCCCAAGGGCTTTCAATTGATACTTTATCATTATAAATGTTAGACATTACACTTAGTTCTGATATTTAAAGCTTTATGTTGATATTCCTTGTTATGTAAAAAATTTAACTTTTTCTATAATGCTTTGAGACAATGTTTTATGTAAATTTAATTAAGTTTTCTTTGTTTTGAAGGGTATCATATCTCTCTACAAATTGAACCCATATCATATCTCATATCTCTGTTTAAGCTGTAGCTCTACCCCATTTTGTACAAACTTTTAAGCAGTGTACAGACGTGGAGATATGGGTCAAATCGATTGCCATTTGAGCGTTGTGCGCGCTCACGGCCATCTATCTGACCCATATAGTCTGCCCCTTGAGCTGTTTTCGAAAACAGCCGCTCGAAAACAGCCTTATCGGACATGACCGTTAATACGGCAATGTCCGATGCTTTGCCTGGTTCTCCAGGCAAAGCTCAGCTGAGGAGAAGGAGCTGGGGAGAGGCAGTTCTGCTCTCCCCGGCTACTCTGATATCTGACAGCAGCGTGATGACGTCATCACGCTGCTGCAGGGTACATCGGACAGCTCAAATATCATGCCGTCTCTACCCTGCTTCAGGGCAACATAAAATTTTTGACTGACTTTGAACTTAATGCTCCCACAACCCTTTTCAGCGGCTTTGCAATAATAAAAACATTGCAAATCACAAATAAAATTTCTACCTGTCAACCATCTTTGCCAAATCTAATAACAGAAAGGGGCAGACAAATTAATGAAGTCGAACCATAATGACAAAAAGTAAGCTCTAAGTCCCTTTTCTATTTATCTCTCCTCTCCCTTACTTACATATATATATGACATAAAATAATACACGCTTTTATTTGCACTGTTGATGCATAATTCAGGTAGACCAGATTGCAAACAAATGAATAATGTGTCTACGCTGTTATAACTAATATAGCACATAGTAAATATCTATTTATACATGATTAGTTGCAGCAGACTTCCCAGTTGCTCTTCCCATGCCATTTATGATTATGTTTTGGAGCATGCAGACAAAAATAGTGTAATTATCTAATTGGTTCTTTATTGCTATGCTAGCAGACATTGAGCTATGTATTGCTCCTCTGTCTACATCCTTAAACACATACCCTGAGGGCCTCTATGCCCCATGTTTAAGAAATGAAATTTGGAGAGCGAATGAGACATGAGATCATGGCTTTCTGCAGGGTGACAGGAAAAGTGTCTCTTCCATTCATCTCTTCCCTATTTTTCCCATGGATCATGCCTGGTGATAGCTCTGTCCCAAAGAGTGAAAGACATCAACAGACAGAGCGCTCCTGTTAAACCCTTAAGAGTGCTGATAAGAGGTCTGGTAGAGGAGCCATCACAAAACATCATCTAGTGCTTTATGTTCTTATCTTTTTATATTCAATCACGACAGAATTCACCAACTCAGCACAAGGATTTTAGCTCATACATAATGGCACATCAAAATCTCTATAATGTACCCATACAATATGTCTACATACAATATGAAACCAATGTATATGTGTACGCTTTTGAAAATGCTAAATCTGTATTTATTCAGTAAAGAAGCACTACAAAGTATTAGTATATATTATGTCTCACAAACCTTGGTCAGATAAACCTCCCTAGCGGTTGAGACGAGCCTAGCTCGTCCGAGCTTTAGGCTCGCCTCAACCGCCCGGGAAGCCGCGGATGGGGAGACTTTATGCCTCCCCGGAAAGCTGCGGCGATTGTTTACATCGCCGTAGCATTTCCGGGTTGGCGGCTCCGCCCCGATCGCGTCACGGTGATGACAACAGCTGCGTGTAGAGCTCCGGCGGGATGCCGGAAACGGTGGGCAGTGTACTTTGTACACTGCCTTGATCGCCCATATCGTGCCGTTGTAAACGGCGCGATATGGGCGGTGCGCTAGGGAGGTTAATAGAGACTGCTATAAGTTATCTTCCCAATTCTCAAAATTTTAATTGTTTAGCTGATTTGCTGATCCACTGGCTTCTTTGGTGGCTAAAGCTAGGAATACACGTGCCGATTTTTTGACAGATTTTTAATAGCCAAGCGCTGTTCACGGTGCTCAGCTGTGCTACAATCTGTCCAAAAATCTACACGTGTATTTTCTGTTATCTATTGATCTCACTCGGCCGAATGGGGGGAGAGAGAGAGAGAGAGATAACGGATTTAAGCTGGCCACCAACAACTATGTAGCATAGGGTCCTCTGCGAATGAACACAGGTAGATTGAATGTTAAGAAAGTCCCTCATCTTACATGGTTTTGGTAAAAAAAAGGAGATCTAAATTAAATCTAACAGTGCAATCTAAAGGTATATGGGGACCCTTACTTTTGAAAATAACATGTATTGTCATCTTTAAACTGAACTCCAGGCAAAACGTCAATTTCTAGTCTGTTACCTTCTACACTTTAAGGGTTAAAATCTATTTTCTTATTAGATTTGCTGGGTTCAGAACTAGAAATAGACCTACCTAAACCTGCATTTCTTTGGTGGCTCCTCCTCTACTACTTCCCCAACAAATTGTAACCTAACCTTTCTCTACTTTTCTGAGTAGTGGTCTGAGACAGTAACATCAAACTCCGCAATGCAGACAATGGCTTTAGATTGTAGAAGGTGGATACCAAGGACCTGACCAAAGTACTGTCTGAGGAGAGAGGACATCAGAAGAACAGAATGAGATTGATTGTTTTGAACCTTAATGCCACAGACTGAAACAAGAATTTAACCCTCAAGTTGAGGACCCCCTTTAAAGGTTAAATAAATATATTTTCTGGACTAAAGGTTTATTGAAGTTAGTAGGTAGGACTGACAGCCAAGCAACTGCCATTTCTAAGTTAAGAACTCAGCAATAGCAACCTTCATATTTTCTTTCTGACAATCCTGTTGTGAATTTACTTTCCATACTTATTAGAAGACCTGCGAGCGACAGTGTAAATTAAACCTTAGTCTTTCCAGGATTCTTCTTAAATAATGTGTTGAATACAGGTCTGGTGGAAAAGGGAACCTTCCAAATGTTTGATCACAAAATATGACTCCATAAACATTCATTTTGTTGTATTATTTACATAATTATTATAATGTTTTTATTATTGCCAATGAAACTGAGCTTTGCAAATTTAACCAGTCTTTTTTTCTAATTTCACAATACTTAAAAGGAAATTTTCAGCTAATATGTTTTATGTTTTGACTAATGTGTGGAAAGGTCAGAACTGCTGTTAGGATCCTATTGCTTGTCTCTGTAACATGGGATGACAGGCATAGGAAGCAATATGTGACATAGGAAGCCACAAAGCTGATATGACTTACATTTCTAGCTGTACAATGAACATATGTAAATCACAAGATCATGCAGAATTCTGAACCTGTATACTACCCTGTTTCCCCGAAAATGAGGCACTCTTACATTTTTGCCTCACACTGAAATATAAGGTATCCCCCCCAAACTAAGGCACCCCCGAAGATACGGTACTGTAACTCTGGACAGGGGGGATCAGAGGGGGCAATCAAAATGACATAAGAGGATCAGAAGGGGTTACTAAAATGGTAATTGGTAAATGGTCTGAGTCTCCTGTGCCATTTTGATTCCCCCCTTTGATGCCCCCTGTGTGATTTTAAGACATCCCCGAAAATATTTTTGGGGGAACGTCGTAGTTGTTTTACTGGACTTCCAATTTTACATAATCTATTAATATCCCAATTAAAAGTCAAGGAGATTAGCCAAGGAGCTGTCAGGTGTGAGATCCGACAACAGCTGGATCTCCCATCTGAACTATATAATTGCTTATGCCAACAGAGCTCAGAGCCCTGCTGGTATAAGCAATGAAGTAAGAGATAGATGAACTGCCATCTATCCCTCTCTCCGTGTCCGTGAGAACTGCAATCACTGGAATACCTTCGCCACCCCCAGGGGGCCCGCCCCATAGTTTGGGAACCACTGATTTAATCAATTGCATTAACCCAATTGATGTTAACACTTTTATATATCAAATATTTTTTTTCCTGGTGGGTATTGTGGGCTACATTTTAATATACAGTTACAGTTTGAAATTTTTTTAAATAGTTAAAAAAAATCCCTTTAGCAAAAGTTATGGCTCTGTACAAAGTGCCTTAAATATAGTTATTGTGAACATTGTCATAAAATGACTTCTGCATTTATGATATGTAATATTGGTTAGTGCACAACCACAAACGAAGGTCTGTAGGAGAGTTGTATTGTCCCCATGCTACTGTATATTATGTTTCTAAGAAACCACATAAAACAATCAAACAATGAGAAAATTGAATCTACGTGCCATAAATTATATTAAATAGTGTAAAAAGCATATCATGTTATTGGGGCCATCTGCATTTCTTCACAGCAAATTTCACTTGGCCCTAATAATGTGATATGATTATCCAATCTGGAATCCATCATTTTGTATTTCTACGTGGAGTAAATCAGTTTGTGAAATATAGCGACATTTCTGCAGTGCAGTTTTAGCAGAATATGTAATAATATGCCATTTGCCTTTAGGACTACCTTCACTTGTGAACTGATCTATACCTTTTTCTTCAATTCTGTGTCTACTATAGTGTGTAGGAAGGAAATGTGTTGTGCCAGGTTTACTATGCCTGCAAGATAACCATTAATTCTTGCAATAACTTGGGCTAATGAACTTTTTTGTACGTTTTTAATCGTTAAATTAGCTACTACCTATTTGTAGGTCTAAACCACAACATTTTTAAAGCTAATTTTCTGTTACTTTACTATCTAATCTAGGTCAGTGGTTCTCAAACTGGGGTCAAAAAGGTTTCAGGGAGACCATGAGAGAAGCACTTAGTTGAAATTTTGGGCTATTTCAGATTATTGTCACTGGTTGCCACATTCCTTGGAGGAATTCAATTAAGTTTCTCTGAGATCCCTTCCAACTAAATGTTCTTTTGATGGCTAAGATTTGAATTTTTTTTTTTATAAATGTTGTGCATTTAGAAAGGTCCACAAGCAGTATAAAACATTGTAAAGACCACCAGAAAAAAATAAGCGACCTGAGTTTAATAAAAATTGCTGGTCATATATACCATGATGGTAAGTCTGTATCTTGTTGTAATATGAACCTATGACCTTTGGCATTTGGCTTAAGGTTTCATTTCTTTATGGGAAGTTACAAACTGGGCCTCAGATTTCATTTAATTTAGTTTATTTCAGTAGTCCAATGGAGAGGGTTTCTGGACCAGAAATGCATTCTTTATTATGTTTAAAGGAGAAGGATTTTTGTAGGGGAGAGGGACAGATTAACAGAAGAAATTGCAACAAGTTATGCTCTTTTGAGATAAGATACATACATGGAGTGCAGCCTATTGCTAAGAGCTTCGTTTTTATATCGGTATTGGCAGCTCACCAATCTACTTCAGGTCCAGGCTCATTTAGTTGATAAGCGGACTATCCCCTGGTAACTTCTATTTGTACTTAGAGGGGTTAGATTTTTTAATCACAAGTATAAATCCAATGTTCTCACAAAAATAGCTATAAACAATAACCTCCCTAGTGGTATGGCTGTATTGTGCCATTAGAGTACAATGTACTCTGCCGTGATTCCCCACCCTACACATCACAAGCATCATCGATGGGCTGGGAAAACTACATGCCTACATTAACATAGAAGTCTATAGCACTGCCTCCATGCCTTTTCGGTGTCTCCAAAGACACGGTGCCAGAAGCGATCACTGGGAAAGCAGCAATGCAGAATCACTGCGGGCTCGTCTAGCATAGGCAAGTATGCCCGATACCGGCTTGGGCAGTATTTGTTTTGTATCACCCTACTTATTTTTAACTGTACAGGTTTCTTGTTACTAAGTTGCTCTTCAGGAAATGCTATTCATTTGAGATTTATTTTTAAATTGTTACATGCACTTAATACTTACATATCTAATATGTATATATAACACATCAAAATATGACAGAGGTTTCTAAAAATATAAATGGGAAAATTTTCCTTTAGAAACACATTACAAAGATTGCTCACATTCCTTTCCACATCTTGATCCCTTAGAACCAAAGAGAAAGATTCACGATGACACTTCTTTTTCCATGGAAGGAAACAAACGTCACAGACCACCCAAAAGACCAAAATAAAGATAATGCTTAGGCACATGCCAATTTTTTGTTGTACAAATAAAGATTTCCTATGCAGCTGTACTTTCATTCTCTACTCCTCTCTCTATAAAAGTCCACATTCACTCCCTAAGAATCAAATACAGCCTGGATTTTGGTGTATTTTTCTGACCCTTTGTAAACCATTACTTTCTCTTTTTTTCTTATAATAAATGTATAAAATGTATGAATATTTTGACCCTATAAGCTTGAAGTTTGTCATCTAAATATATCAGGAAAATTGTTATGGACACTATGCCGGCATACCATTGGGGCCCGCCCCCCTCACTCCTCCCTCAGGACCCCTTATCCCATATATTCTAGGTGGTCCCAATAGCCAGTGTTCTATGTTAGAACTCCAAACAACGGACAGAGAAGGAAATATATTCCGGCATAGTGTCCATAAGGAAAGGAAAATTACAGGAATTATGATAAAAAAATTTCCTGTTCTCCTGAAGGACCCTATGCCGGCATACCATCGGAAGTAACTAGTACGCTCTGGTGGGAATGCAAATAAAACATTTTATATCAAAGAGACACAGAAGAAAATACAGCACAGCCAAAAGCCACAGAGGTAAGAGAGGCTGGCTCTACACAATAGTGAGACATAAAGGTGTTGGGAGTCGACCAGGTGGCAGCTCTGCAGATTGTTTCAATGCCCTGATAGAATTAGCCAATACTACCGCTGAAGCAGCTAGGTCCTGGGACTTGCCATCAAAATCAGCTTTACCATCCATGAGACTGAGATCAGCCGGGAAGATGGGGGACCCCCTTTGTTTCTTCCTGACAGTGTGATGAACAAGTGGTCTGTCTTCCTGAGCACTTCAGTGGAAGTCACATAGGAGGAGATACAATCGCCAACATCTAGACGCTGGAGCCTAGGGTCCTCTTGCTGAGGGAAGGTAGGAGGACCACCGGTTGTAAGAAGTGAAAGGCTGAGGCCAGTTTAGGTGCAAATCTCAGGAGGGGAGTGAGGACCACTGTATCTGGGAAGAACATCAGAAACGGTTCCTTTGCGCCCAGCGCTGCAATCTCCGAGACTCGTTTGGCCAATGTGACTGCAACAAGAAAGGCCACTTTCCGTGATAAAAATAATAAGGACTTAAAATACCTGCGAGAGACCAGACCCTGCCACAATGGATTTGGGTGAAGAGGAATGTCCAATGGTGGTCGTACACTCATGCTCATGACCAGGGGAAACCAAGGCCTTTTTGGCCATTATGGAAGTACTGTCATGACTGTCCCAGCGGAGACCAGACCAGAAATCTGAGTATCAGCGGAACTGGTGAGAAGGCATATACCTTCTTGAAGGACCAAGGTGCCATCAGCGCATCCATTTCCAGAGCTCGAGAAGAGGGAAACCTAGTGAAGAACTTGGGAAGCTTGTGGTTGTGGATGGAGGCAAAGAGATCCACCTCCGGAAGCCAGGACCAGTGGATCAGAGCGCCGAACGTCTGAGGGGACAGTTCCCATTCGTTGTGGTCCAGTCGATGACGGGAGAGGTAATCTGCACGCTCATTGAGAGGACCCGGAACATAGGCTGCCGTGAGAGCCTGGAGGTTGTCCTGCACGCAGGTAATCATAGGAGAGACTTCGGTCAAGAGAGAATGACTCTGGGTACCCCCCCTGACGTTTCACATAGGAGACCGCCTTGGTATTGTCCATCTTCAGGTGGACGGATTTCCCCATCAAAAATGTTGCCAAGGCTAGAAGGGCCTGGTAGCTCCAGAACATTCGAGACCACTCCCTTTGCCGAGAAGTTCAAAGTACCCTGAACGAAATGTCCTGAATGGGAGCAAGTACTTAGTCTCTGTGGGACAGAAGGGATGATCGACACTGATGGAGCAACAGCAGATCGTCAAGATAATGGTAGAGTCTGAGCTCCCTTTGTCTGAGGAAGGCGACCAGAGCGACCAGAACTTTATGGGCGAAGACATTAACCCGAATGGCAGACAAGTAAATTGAAGATGCAGAGGCCCTACCAGAAAACAGAGATACTTCTGGAAGACGGGTCTTACAGGCACGTGAAGATAGGCATCTTTTAAGTGTATTGAGACCATCCAATCTCCTGGCCATGTTGCCTGCACAATAGAGTGCAAAGATTCCATCTTGAAATGTTCTTTCTTGATAAATGAATGTAACCATTGCAGATCAATGATAGGTCTCCAATCTCCCATCTTCACTAGGAATAAGGGGGAATAAACCCCTTGAAACTGTTCCTCCTGAGGAACGGGACATGACTGCCCCCTGAGACAGAAGAGTGTGGACATAAAGCCAGAGGATCTTTGACTTTTGTAGAGATGTCGGTGCAGAGGTGGCTGAGGCCCAGACTCACTGTTCAAATGACCCAGGAGTCTTTGATGTGTTCTGTCCAGATCTCCCTGAAATATAGTAGTCTGGCCCCCACTTGTCAACCTGGACGGGAAGGGCGTCAAAAGCAGCTCTGACCCTCATGGCCGGAGGGCATAGGGGCCTTCTTGCTCTTTGCAAACGATGAAGAAGACTGTTTCCAATTGTGGCGGAATTCTCTCCCTGGCCGATAAGTACACGCCTCCCTGTTCCTATCCTGCCGAGGCCTGCCGGCGGAACTGCTGTGATTTTTGACGCAGAAGCCTCTTGTCTTGGGGATGGAATCTTGACCATTCACCTGTGGCCTTGGCTATAGCGGCATCCATTCGATCCCCAAACAGAAAACCTCCTTTGAAGGGGATCTTGCACCATCCTTGTTTTGAGGCCGCATCAGCTAGCCACGGTTTCAGCCACATGTCTCTCCTGGCTGTAACTGTGTTCAGCATTACCCTACCAGAACGATAGAGGCTTCTGCGAAGATTGCAGAAGTCAGAGACAGATTACAGAATTGGTCTGGGAGATCTTCCTTGCATGCCTCAGCTTTCACCGCATCCTCCAGTTGGGTAACCCATACCTCATGAGCTCTAGAAATGGAGCCCAAGGCTATCGATGGCCTGCAAGCCACGCCTCCAGGAGGTAAATGCGTCATCTGTGTCAATTCTTCTGTCGAGTCCATCCTTGAACAAAACTGTTCAAGGACGAATCTGCTCAACCCGGTCAGCAACGGGCTTCTCCCATCACCCACCCTTGGCCGCGACCTGACAAGGAGACCTCATCCAGCGTGGAGTGAACAGTTACAGTGGCAGCTTTACCACCACCAGGTAGGAGTGGACTGCAAATCCTTCTAAAATGATACTAAATAAGTTGGCAGGTAACAAGAATGTCCCAATGTCTAATTAGTATTGTTGTTAGTGACTAAATGGCACAGGAATTTAAAAAACTAACCCTTTATACCACCTCCTAAAGGGTAAAAGAAGCCAAAACAACTATGATTGAGAAGAGTTGGGTTGTAGATGAGGCTTTATATTGGAGGTACCTGGAATTAAAATGATGATTGAAATTTATTAAAACTATTTTTATAATCTAAAATTTCCTCAGCTTTTTTGGTGCTGTAGAAAATGTTGATAAGCCTGGGTCATTATCAAGCAAAAAATCTGCTTATTGGAAATCCCATTTTCTTTTGGAAAGGATAGAGAGGTAGTAAAAGCACCTATTACCAGAAGGGCTGGAACCTTTTTTTATCCATTTTCTTGAAACAAAGGAATTGGATTTTTTTAACCAGCACTATGAGGAATAAAACTTAAAGGCTCCATTTAGGGATATGCTAAAAAATTTTATTATTCATCAACATGGTGGTTGAGGACTTGTTCATCATAGAAGCATTGTTTTTGGATGGATGGTGTAGGGATCAGATAAGATGATGGTAGAGTCTTATTTAAGCTTTAGTTTGGCCTATTTATTTATTTTCCCAAACTTTGCCAGCCTCTATGTTTGAAAAAGGACAGCCTAGTAACCCAAAGAAAAGGCCTGCCAAGTATCAAGGATTTCAAACTACCCAGAGCGGTCCAGTGGCCAAAGATGATGCATATACTGTTTATGATAAAGAGTATTAGTAGATTGTTATGTTTTTAGGATGTTATATAATGTTTTTTTCTGAATGAAAAAAAATATACTGACTGGCTGCCTAAAACATGCAAAGGATCATCTGTGAGGATACTAAATAACCACATATTCTTCCAGTAGAAAACAAATGTGAATTTCAAAAAGTATAGGAATTCCCATCATCCGCAAATCAAGTCAAGTCACAGTGTTGTGTATCTCCTGGGCTGCTAAGAACTGGGTCTACTTTCTCTCATGCCATCCCATGGAATTGAAACTTGCTTGTAAATTTGATTTGGGTGCTATAAGAAAATTGCATTAGCAATAAGGACCTGTTGACAGATAAAGAAAAAAAAATACAGTAGTGCCTTCGGTACAATTTATTTTGATTTCCTGTCTGTGTGACTAGGTTAATCCCAGTGCAAAGGTGAACAGGCTCTGGTTTCTTTGATCAGCCTCTGATCATTTTCTTCTTAGATTATACTATTGAGAAACATCTATGAGTGTCATGTTAAAACATTTATATTGGAACTTGCATGTATGAGGTACTGGATACAAAATAAATGTAAAACTTTTAAAGAAAAGGTAAAAACTGTATTTGTGAAAAACAATTCGAATTCGAATTGATAAAAGGAAAACAAAATAAGAAAAAAAAAATAAGTTGAGTATTTAAACGTAATTAAATGAAATAGGTTAGCTTAAAGTTAAGGAATTTATAAATTGTAAACTTAAATTATGAACTGATCTGACTGAAAGAAAATGTTATTGTGGAAATATGCTTACATTGCATGTCAGTTATTTTCAAAAGAGCACATTCTATAAAAAAAAATTTTAACCATCAAATTAAAAATTGCCTGTGTTGGTCTAGTTGGCCAGCCTTATGTCCACCGCTTTCTTCACATTAAGGACCATCTAGGAACCCCCAGCCAATAGACAGCACTTATGTCACGAAGATCTGACATAAGAAATGCATATTGACTTTTAAATTTTTCAAATCTGACAAATACCAAAACAAATCACAGTTTTAGATTGGTCACTAAAGGTAGTCATACACCACTGGGATCGGCCATAAATTTACCGGCATGTCGGATCAGCGTGCGATCCAACATGCAGGAGATTCCTGGTCTATCTCACCAAGTGGAGAACGCATGGCGTTCGATCAGACAAAAAATCGGGTGCAAATCGGGCTGGGTATGGCTACCTTTAGCTATATTTCAATAGGTATGATAAATGTTATATTTAAATATATATATTTAAATATATAAATATATTTACTCCTGGAAATTATTTGAACTAATGACTGATTTACTATCTATATTTAGAGAGTGTCCAAATGTGTATTTATTCTAGTCCCTATTGTCTGTTACATATGCCATTTGTACCATTTTGTTGCATTTCTTTTCATTTCTTACTGATGGCCAATTGACTGCTACGAATATATGATGCATGTATTTTCTGTTACTATAGTGTTGTTCCTGAAGTATCCCTGATGGAGCCTGTTTTAGGCAAAAAGCGTTGGAACTGTTGGAACACACCGATCGACTCCTGTTATATTCGAATATTGTAATGTAATGTATGCTTTTGTTTTGTGGATGCTTACACATTAGCTCCTACATGAGTAATTTGCTTATGCTTTCACCTTGATATGAGGTGCATTTGTGGTCTTATATGTTTTGTATCTTATAAAGACCATTTAACTGATTACTGACTAAGTCGTGCCTTTAAAACCCATGTTGTGCTATTTTCCTTATATCTCTTTATCCTGGAGGGTGTGGCACGGATGTATGTTCTGAATAACGGGGGAGGGCCCAACAATTTGGCTTTAGGCTATTTTTCCATTTTGTTACATTTCTTTGTTGAAAAAATTTAAAAGAGAACCAGAACCCTATACACAACAGTAGATGAGCAGTGTCTCTCCAAACCCAAAATGCTGACATCTAAGAATTTCAACCTGACTGTATTATGGAGTGGCAAGGTAGAAAACATGAAACGTAATAGTGTTGGGTTGGGTTTTTTCTTTCTTTTTAAAGGATGGATATAAATATTAGTATAAAAAATAATAATACAAAAATATATATTTTGTTAGTGGCTTGTTGGTTTTAGAGGCTTTTTGCATGGCTGAATGCAAACCTGTGAGCAATTTAAAATTACTCAGAATTTGATTTGATTTTGGTTTGAACCTCAGCATTTATAGACCTTATCTTCTGTAATGATATTATTTATGTTATTCCACTAGATTGTTTATAAATTTTTTGTTACATTTTTTACATTTAGTTTAAAAAAAATGATTCAACAGGAAGTTGGAACCAGTATGGACCTTGTAAGAATTTCTGCCATAGTATACTTTCTGTTAATTCACTAGATTTTCTTTACATAGCCTAAAAAGTATTTTAACTCATAAAAGCTAACTATGGTATATGACCACTATAAGAGGTAAATTATATTTTCTGTAGTGCTTGTCAAATGCAAAATATGTCTAGAAAAACAAAATCAATTTTATTGGTTCTTAACAGAGGAAAGATCACATAAAACATATTGTTGTGGTACTTGTGCAAATCATGGCTCCATCAACTTTAGGATTTATTATCTGCTATTTCCTGTTAATGACTAGCCATGTAGCCATTATGGCAATCATTTCTTCAATGGATTGCACAATATTAACTGATGTTTACTTGTTTCTGCACATGTCCATAACAACAGTTTAAGCAAATATAAAGACCACAAAGAAGTTTAATAGTCCCTCAAGAATTCTTTGTGCAAAACTGCAAATTCTGTACTAATTTTTTTCCTTTACAATGTCTTACATTCTGGTAAATGTTCTGAGTTAAAAATTAAGGTACTTATCTTATGCAAGTGTGAGGACTGAAAACGCTAGTTGAATGTTTCTAATGGAAATCTATGGACATGAAGGGCTTTACCACTTGGCTTATGTGTGCTTTGCAACTCCCCTTTCTGTTTCAAGTAATAATCCCAGGAAAGCTGAGATCTTAGGAGAGGTTACCATCAAAAGACTTCTAACATGTGTTCTCATTACTCTGTTTTGATCTTATCTTGATAATGGTACTGAAATCTGTATCATGTTTTTTGTTGAGTAAACAGGCCTGCTTGTAATTATTGGATCTCATAAGTACAGTAGCCATTAATAGGATCATTACCTGTATACCATATTTAGGTTGTGTAATAATCTTGGTTATAAAGGGTCAGATCTGTCGTCCAATACAACATCTTCTTATGCACACCTACCCCCAACAACATGTTATTAAATATAGTCTCTTTGTTTTCATTATATACATTACTTTTGATTGGCTGGTTGGAGGGGCTAGCAAGATGTTATAATAAGCTTGATGAAAACATGGACATTCTACTGTTTTGCTGATGCTAACCAATTAGGGCCAGTGAATGAAAGGGGTAGCTAGTAACAGTAAAACAGGAGGGCATAGGGCTGCTAAATATGTTTTTGATCAGCCATGATATTAGCTGGACTTTACCTGACTCAATGTAATATCTAATGAACATTGTAATGACACCTTGATATGAGTGTGAACAATTTCAGTGGAGGGATATTGATTGAATCCTAAATGTTTGCATATCTGTAACTGTCTTGGACAAATAGACTCTCTCTATATCAAATGTGTCAAATTAGTTTTTGGGTAAAAAAGTAAAAATGTACATAATGTTTCCAGAAGTTATAGTCCCCATGGACAGACTACCTAAAGCCTGAAGGTATTACCCTGCACTTTCCACATCTTACTAAATATATCTTTATATCTTTATATTAACTAACTTTTTTGACTGTTTTTTCCCAGACAAAATGGTGAGAACATGCTAAAAGTCTTTAAGGGACAGACATAACAGGGATTAGAAGCTGGATAGGTCACAGCCAAGCAGCTATAGAGCCTCTAAGCCCAAAAGTATCTGTTTGTGGATGAACTCCAGTTACTACAAACATCCTTAGAAACAAAAGTAAATATCTCTCTACATTTTTTACTCTGTAAGCACCTATCTATGTGCTAACACCTCTATATACTGTAGTTCATTAAGATTTGTATGCTAATCTAGTAAAAAATCAAAACAGGACAGTGGCAACATCAAAGAGGAGGAGCAGGAGGCGGCAGAGGTTTAAGTTGGCTGCCAACATGTAGCCATTGAGGAGCCGCAACAGGAACATCAGCCAGCACCAGCAGTAGTAGCAGATCCTTTGCAGTGACCTCAATCCCAGAAAACAAACGTGAAGAAATGGCATTTGAAAGGAAGAGTTACCCACACAAGTGTTGTGTGCATGTCTTGAATGCATGCTTTTAGTATATAGTTTTATAATGTTGGTTGCCAAGGTAAACACCTCATCTACCACCCACACAAAACGAAATGGTTGGCCATCCTCTTTCATAGGTGTTGGCTGGGGTATGTTGAATGTTCCTGCCTCAAGGCGCTTTTCCGTTGGAGATGAGCGAGATACCTGCAAATCCCTGCTGCTCGCATTGCTACCAACATCAATAGCCACAAGAATGCTTCTCTTATAGCCAAAAACCTATGGGGACATATAAATAGAAATACATACAGGATGTTTCCCAGAATTTATTTTCCTTTCAAAAAGATGATTAAATAACAAGGTGAAGCAGAAAAGGTCAAATATATAGCGCATACTGGGAAATTTTGTGCCAGACAAGAAATCCCTGTGGCACACATTAAATGCCAAGACATCTCTGGGCCACAAACTGTAGAAATTGGGCATTGTATGGAAGGGTTGCGGCAAAAAAGAAGTATTGCTCCAGCACATGTAGTTTTTGCATAAATAAAGTTCAAAGTCAAGTCGAAATTTTACCATTCTCTATATCTCTAGCACTGTTGGTAATGATACCATGTTCAGGGGCTTTGCAATTAACTCACAAATAAACTAGTTAAAATTTAGCAAAAGGGAAAGAAAGGAAGCAAGAAAGATAATAAGCTGATAAAATGTTAATGTATATTACATTTTAGCATTTAACAAAATAAAACTGTTTTTAAAGAGGTAAAGAGGTTTTAGGATAAATAGTGGGATTTTGCATCTGAATAATCAAACTGGTTAAGCTTTCTTCGTTTTATTACAAACGAATAATAATGTTTACTATCCCTTGTCCAAATGTCTGTATCATTTCAAGTTACTCAACAAACAGCCAATCTGAAGATGGAGCAGGGCATCTGTGTTTTAACACTCCAAGAATTGTAGCTGTGTTTTCTAGAAAAGATGGAGTTATGGCTCCACAAAAATACTTGTTTAAAATGCCTTTGAAGTGAATGTAATTTATGTAGATATTGTGCAAATACATGTACAAATGCAAAGGATCACACACATATTTCACTTTGCCTGAACTGATATGCACAGTCAAATAAGGGAGAATATATGGCTACAACACACCTGCTCTAATCTCTGTGAGACTGTTAGAAATGGAATATATATCTAATTGCATGAAATTTTTTAGGATAAATACCACATAGGTGTGACTTGGGTGTTTTGTAATATATACTGCGTATATATGTATGTATATATATATATATATATATATATATATTTGTACATCAGATATGAAAAAAACCCTCATGTAAAAATATATATTCATGTACATTCAGTTACACTTACTGTATTCCTTCCTAGAGTTTAAAAAGCAGCCTTAACATGTTTACCAGGTGCTTTTTATTATTATTATATATGCAGTCGCTACCTTAAGTTCTCCATACACGCTTATATTTTCACCCGATTTTTCGACCAATTGACCGTGGACCACAGCGGTTGATCGTCCAAAAATTTGGGTGGAAAATCGGGTGTTATTCAGGCTGAAATCGGCTGCCAAATCGATCTAAGCCATTATGGACATGTCTGTAATTTTTTAGATGGATATAATTACTTTGGGTGTCTCCATTGCGTTCACAGCGGAACCTGTCTGCAGCAGCAGCCGCATCTCGTTCTGCTGATCCACCAGCTGGAAGTTAAACTTCAGCAGTATTTCAGTCACCGGCTCTAGATCAGCAGGGGGAGACAGCCGCTGCTGCAGGTATGTGGAACGGCTCCTTTGTGTGCCAGCATCTCCACTGTGTTCTCTGCTCCAACAGCCCCCTTGGCGCATTCCTTTTGCGGGGACCCGACGGAGCCGTGAACACAGTGGAGACGCTGGCACACAAAGGGTGCCAGCTGATTTTTACTCTACTATTTTTTGTTTAATCATCGTGAATGGTGACGTCCTCATGCGCAGTAGGATGAAAAATCAGGTAAAAATGTAAACGTGTATGGGGGACTTTAGCTATTATGACTCTGTGGAGCCCTATATGCAGCCACCACTTTGGGTGCATATAACTGTTTTGTACCTCCATGTATCTCACACAAATGCTCTTGCAGAGAGGGGGCATTTTAATAGACCGTTAGGAGTGCACCTTAAACATAAACTTGGGGTAGTCCTGTCAAAGGAAGGCAGAGGAAGGACCATAGAATATAAGTCATTAAGGTAAGGACAGCTATAACTTAGTTAGAAGGATGACTTGTCTAGAATGTTCTGTAGACTTTAAAGTCAATGTTTGGTTTAATCTTTCTGCATGCTCATTTTGCCATGTACAGATCTTTTGAAAGCATCTTTGTTCTGGAATGGATGGTATTTAGACAAAAGTTCAAGAAGGAACACACTTTTAGCTTGAGACAATTAAGTCTTAACAGATTTTTCATTATACAACGTACGTTTCATTGTACGTCATAAGACACCAATATCCCTGATAGTTGCAAAATGTATCTATTTATCTATTTTGTTAATTGACACATCTTCAGAGTTCTAATTATGGTATATTCTGTTGTCATCTAGGGTTTTAGAGATTGTAGAAACAATCATAGCAATGGTTTACTGTATGTGAAAGAGTAAATGCTGCTAGTAATTGGTTACTCTAGGCCATAGGTGTCAAACTCTGGGCCAATTTTTTTGGCCCACGATAGATGTGGCACATCTGGTACATATGCCTTGTTCGCAGCCCTTCTGCCTGCTACAAAGCAACTCTTATATGCCTGTGTGTAAGAATCCATTGCATAACATTGGCCCTCGACTTTGTCCCACTGTGTGTTTTAGTTTGACAACCCTGTTCTAGGCCTAGGGTGCCCACACATTTTTGGCTACACACATTTTAAGTTACATTAAAGTGACTAGGTTGGACTTCCGGTTCCGGCGCCCCATGTAGCGGTAGCTGCAGTGAAGAGCTCCCTCCCGCATCCGCACGATCCCTCACACTTGGCGCCCGAGCACCCCCCGCAACCACACCAGCTTTTCCCCCTGTGCATCCTGCTCCTGGATGGACCGTTTCCTGGCGCGATCGGCGCCCAAGCTGACCCCGCAGAAGCAAAGGGGTCGATATTTGGCACGGCTCAAGATGGCGGAGGCGGAGAAGAATAAGGGCGCGCGCACGTGCCGCCACAGTGATGGGTCTGGAGGGGAAGGAGACACAGCCGACACGCACATTAACTACGAGCGCCTGGCCCAAGCAGTAGCTGTGTACTTGAAGCAGGAGCTGGGGCAGCTTATCTCTGAGGCTATCTCTGCCAGGGTAGCCCCCATCCAGGAGGAGCTGAAAGGACATGCGGACCGGCTGGATCAGCTAGAGCAGGCTGCCTGCGTTACATCTGATGCCATAGAGACAGTGCAATCCACCTCCACCACGTTGGAACATGAAGTGGCTTATTTGCGAGGTAGGGTGGAGGATCGAGAAAACAGTGCTGTACCTCTGCAACAGTGCTATCCCAGAGGCACTTGGCATACCAGCCCCTTGCAAGGTGGAGCGCGCCCATAGGATTGGACCCCCCACTCCTAATCTTAAATCCCCGAGGCCGATCATAGCCAGGTATCTTGATTTTAACGACCGCACAGAGATCTTATCGGGCCAGACGCAAGCTGCATGTGGATGGACTCAAACTGCTGATGTGTCAGAGCCCTGGGGGGAGTGCGGCGCCATCGGGGTCCCCAGTCTGGTTAATGGGG
>CM070036.1:97824502-97839769 GCA_036250615.1 Ptychadena robeensis | reverse complement strand
CCCTAACCTTGACTCCCAAAATTCATAAGATTAAGTCTGAAATTATGAAAAACTAGGGCTTTCTGCACATGCACAGTTGTAGGGGTAGGAATATATCACGAATCACGAGGTAGGAAAATATCTCAGAACAGGGGAGAAAATACAAAATCCGCATCATAGCAAAATTGTATGTCTATGTACACAACTTGTAACTCCTGATTTCTCCAATCAGCTTTCATACATTTTCATGCTTTTCATGAAATTGGATCAATAATTTTTAGGAATTTTATGTAGATCTATATAAGGGAATGATTCATAGTATGGATATATTAACTTTAGGAGTCATTTAAAATGGCTTCTAAAACACCGCAGGTTGTTTATTTTAGGATGTTTTTTTCGTTTTTTTTTCCAAACAAGCTTTATTGAAAAAGTATTCATATTACAGCATTTTTGGGTCAAGATGAAAAGGTAATAACCGCTGGCAAAGGTATACAGGATGTTTTTATTTTCACAACTACTTATGCAACCATGCTTTTTACAAATATGGATAGAACAGTTAGTCTTCCCTAAGCCTTCTATCTATATTTTGCTTTGTGCTGCTAGGTTACCATCACCATTGGACGTCACAATCACTTAAGGACATGATGAGCTTTGTACCTGGATCATCTTAGAACTTCAAAGCATGTCATGCACAAACAGTGATGATTTTTTTTAACTCTTTTTATAAAATGTTTCAACACATTACAAAGTATGACATATTTTTATATATTTTAGATTTCAAAAAGATACATGTCCACAGATATCCATAAAACAGAGTCAAAAGTGAGGGTAAAAGCTAATTCAAAAAAACATATAGTTTAATGTTGTCAAGTCTATTTTAGAACAAATTACTCAGTTACCTGCCTAAACACTCAAAATATTTTTTTAAATATAATGAAAGAATAAGAAACATTCAGTATTTATTTTTAATTTTAAGCTAATTATTAATAATATTTATTAAGCTAATATTACACGTGCCATGCATGCTGATGGGTAGATGAAGTCTGAGTGATTACAATTTGTATGACATTTCACTTCACACTTTTGGAATTGTGAAATCAAAGGTTCATTCTTAGAATGAACATAGTAGAATAAATCTAGAATAAGTAGAATATTTAGATACAAGGACTATGTTACAGAAATAACTTAAAATGAAACAGTGCTTAATATTTGGACAGAGGGAATAATATAGTCAAGATTTTATGACTGTCAGTTAGCTTGTATAACATCAGGACAAGAAATGTATTGATGGTTGTCTTGGGCATGTAGACTTGAATGCTGATTGTAAATGATAAGAATATGAACTTAACATAGGTTCTAACCCTTCTCTATTATATAGAAAATAATGTTTTGTTGCAGCATGCCACTCTGGAAGATAATTTCCTTCATTACTGTATAGGTTCTCCTTCATCCAGGTCCTGGTATATCTGTAGTCAAAAATCAAGGCAACTTGACCTGCTGGGTCATCCAGTTGTCTTTCTTAGTTCAGACTGGCTTGTACAAATGTATTTCCTGTAACAAATTGCTGTGGGCGTAAATTGATTATTATAACCATTTCACAGCAATTCAAGTGACTTTAAAAAAAATGTGCACATACTTTACACTGTGCAAGTGGGTTCATACCCTCAATGAGCCTAATTTGTTTACTGTAAACACCATCATAGCATAGTATTTGCATCATTAAACATTAAAGCTATCAGGTGTTACTGAACTACTCAGGGAATTGTCTGCCTCCTAAAAAAAATACCTACATCCATCTTCTGGTTTTTTAAATGTAACTTGTACCACCTGTCTTACACTTAAACTAATTCTGCTCTGTGTCAAGAATGTAAACCTTCAAGTCCCTAAACAAGTGTCCTTTGTCCTTTAGATGCTAGGTAATATTTTGGGGCCTCTACAGCTAGTACCCCCCATCTACCCTCCCCGTCTGATGGCTCCAGAGGATGCTTACCCACAGATGCACATAACTTTTTTAGTGCGCTACTTAGATGAGTACCAAGAGATGTTATTTTGTCTCCTCACTGTCTCACTTCCCTCTGCTTCAGCTTCCAGCATGCTAGATTCTGCTGCAGATGTACCTCGTTCTTGATTGAGTCTCTGATTAGCTTCCTCCATCCACAGGTCACCAGCTGGCTTTGTGTCAAATGTAACTCTCACAGTACAAAACCGTTTGAACTCTAAGATCTCATACCTCAGTATGTCAAAGAGTAGTGATTTTCCCTTGTCAGATTTAACTCTTACATATGCCTACTCTGACTTTCAACTCCCAGATCGCCAACACCCTTTGAAGCCCAAACTTTTTATGGGATTAATAATTTACATTGCCAATTCCACACCCTTACTGCAACCTTTCATAGTTTAATGAAGTTGTTTAATATGTTTGAGCTTTAGACTCAATTTTATATGTAATACCAATTTCAGCCACAAGATGTCACCAATGAACATTTGCCATCAATGTACAGGTCACATCACGAATACATTCTCACATGATGGGGAATACAGTTTCCTGGAACACAACACCCGGCTGCAGACCACTGGGCCCCCCTAAATGGTCGGGCCCGGGACAGGATTCACCCCTGTACCCACCTGACGATGGCCCAAGATTAAGGTATACTTCTGAGTCCTGGTAACAGTGTTAGGTTTACAATAGAAGATACTTAACAAGCTAAAAATAGAGCTCTTCAGGAAACCAACTCATACAGACCAGCATCCATAAGATCCTTTTTTTGGGGGCAGAACCCTACGCCCCCGCCACACAGTTATGGTATAGAAATTCAAACATCTCAAATGTGTCCTTAAACCCTGTGTGTATCTAAACTAGGCTTTTGTTTAATCTGAAAAAGTAAAGTAGAGGCAAAGACTAAAGCAGGGTACAGACGGCTCGATATTAGAGCCGTCCGATGTTCCCTGCAGAAGCGTGATGACGTCCTCACGCTACTGTCAGATATCGGTGGAGCTGGGGAGACAGCTCTGCTCTCTCCCCAGCTCAGCCGATGTTTTGCTTGGAGACCCGCGATCTCTATGCAAAGCAACTGACATCTTCCTTATTTAACGATATGTCCGATATGGCTGTTTTTGAGCGGGATTGATTGACCAATCAATCCCACACGAAAACAGCAGTGGTCGCAAATTATATGGGCCAGATAGATGGCCGTGAGCACGCACGGTGCTCTAATCAGCCATCGATCTGGTCCATATCTGCATGTCTGTATCCTGCTTAATGCTAGCTGTACACGGTTCAAAATCAATCTTAGATTTGATTGTCTTGTGTGATTTAGATATTGATTGTCAATCTAACATTGATCGATTGTAACACCACACAGCGTGATCAATTTAAAAATGATTGATTCCTTTACTTAGAAGGAAGAGCATGCTCCATAGTACAATCAAATACAAATCAATTAAAAAACCTAGAAAATCCATCAGATACTTGTACATTCTACAAAAATTTACCAACATTCACAGCTCGAAGCGATTTTATGTTTGATTTTAATCACTTTTGGTACTTAAAACAATATATATTTTGGTTAAAGGAATGGAAGTATTGGCAACCTTTAGAGTGATGCTGAGAAGGATTACAGGCTTACATCTAATATGTAACTATATACACACAGCTTTGGTAATGAAAAAAATCAACACTTAAACATGAAGAGCAAAACTTTGTGTGTAGAGCAGTGAAGAGTGCACTGATATTTACGTTGTAGACATGGACATTTAACAGCAGTTACACCTAAAGCCCCCCCATACACCTTTAGATCACTCCATACAATTTCCAATATATCTAACAACAAATATTTAGTGCCGGGTCCTCCTGATAGAATACATAGTGATTGGAAGGTTTAGAAAGGTCCTCATATTACATGGTGTGACAGGGTGAGCTCCTGTTACTGGTTAGTTAGGGGTTAAAGCCTGAGTGATATGGGCTCAGCTGCTCTCATCAGAGAGAGAGATCCCAGAGAAGGGGAGGCTGGGAGACAGAGAGACTGGGACTGCTGGAAGTGTGGTTGGTTTTTCCCTGCTGAGGATCCAAGGCTGAAGTAAGCTACCTGATTTTTGCATTCATTTGTTTGACTTGGACTGTTTTGTAAATAAAACCACTCACTACTGGAACCATTGAAGTGCTGGGTCCTACATCATTCCCCCGATCCCTGACATTTGGTGGATAATGCTATGGGCACTTTGTGACAGGACCCAGCTGAAGAAAAGAGTAAATCTGTATGTCCTGGGTTAAAGCTGCTACTGCAATGACTTCCCAAGCCGATCAGATGGAGGAAGTGTTAAAACAATTGATAGCTGCTCAGGCTCAAACACAGATCCAACAGCAACACGCTCAGCAGCAACATGAGGCGGCCATGGCACAACAGCAGGCAGCAATGGCCCAGCAACAGCAGATAGCCATAGCCCAGATGTATCAACGCCAGGAGCAGCAGATGGCAGCAATCCAGGCAGTTTTAGGGAGGAAAAAGTAGCAGCAGTACCAAGCACCAACAGTAGCCCACGCAAGTGCGTACAGAGGTCCCTACAGAAAATGGTGGCCTCAGATAATGTGGAAGCATACCTGACTCTGTTTGAGAGAGTGGCGGTCAGGTAAAGGTTACTGGAAGAGAAGTGGGCAGACACTTAAGCACCCTTTCTGACTGCTGAGCCACAGCAAGTTTATTATGATTTGGATGTTGTACAGGCGCGGAGCTACCAAATGGTGAAAACGGAGATCCTGGCCAGGATGGGGGTCACACTTGCCATACGAGTTAGGGACTGGACTTTTGAAGAAGCAAAGCCAGCCCGTGCGCAACTACACACTCTACTCAGACTGCTGAGGGAGTGGCTACAGCCAGAGGTTTTAACCCCAACACAGATAGTAGAACGGGTAGCTCTGGAACGTTTCATCTGCAGTTTACCCAAGAAAATCTATCCATGGGTTACACAGGCAGACCCCAAAAACTTGGACGATTTGGCAGCTGCAATGGAGCGGTACACTTGTGCGGCTACCTACCTAGGAGAGTCAAGCAATCAGAGAGGGGTGCCTCTTAAACCCAAAAGTCTGGGAAGATTCCCAAAAGTTGGTGAGGGGAAGTCCCTTAACGGCTCCCAGGGTCGTTCTCTGGGTCAGGCCACAGATGCCCGATGGTTGGAGAGAGGACCCAGAGAGGTCCGCTGCTGGACTTGTCACCAGACTGGACATCTAGCAGCGAGCTGCGCGAATAAAGAGGAGCCCATGGAGTGTGGCTGGATCAACACCCCGGGAAAAAGTGGGTGTGCTCTATATTCATGGCGATGTAAGGGACTACCCTATGGCAAGGGTGACTATTGCAACTACTGTGGGGAGACTCCGCTTTAAGTTGGCATTGTGCCAGGACTATTTTGGGATTTGTATGACTCTAAACGAATTTAGAGCATGGGTAGACCTTCAGAGCTGTATAAAGGAGGCCCTGAAACTGAAATAACATCAACACGGAAGAGAAGAAGAGAGGGAAGATCTACCTCAAGAGGAACAGAAGGATAACAGCATGAGTAGATAGAATGAAGGCCCATCTCACATGAAGTACCTCTGCTCCTCAGAGATTTTGAATAGATAATCATTTTTTTTTAATTATTAAGTTCAATTTAAACTTTTAATTTTGACTTGAATTATTATTATTTTTATTTGGCGATAATAACATTTTCAGGATATTTGCACTTAACTCAGTAAAATTTGAAACAATTTTTTGAAAAATTAACCACCATCTCTACTCCTCATGCCAAGAAAATTAAGTAAAATCATGTCTGTTTTATCTGTTTGGTATGTGTAAAAGTATTGTACCCTATATTTTTCCATGAATGGCAGTGATGTAAATTGATGCTGTTATGCTGAAGAGAGTCCTGCTTTCAAGTAAAAGTTAATTTTCAAGAAGGGATCAAAACTCGTTCATGACATCTATGGCTAACCAACATCCCAGTATAAATATCCAAAAAAAGGCCTGGAGGTCTAAACCCCAGGCTTGCCAAATTCCCTTACCTAAGCAGGGGACAAGGGAACTTTAACGGTTGGCCTCAGATGTATAACTGACATAGACAGATAAGTATAAAAAGACAACAATAGGTCAACAAGTATACCAAGTAATGCATCAAATAGGTATCAATAAGCACAAGGAAAAAGAATGTAGCAATGGGCACATAGGGTGAAGCTCTCCCAAAGCTTCATGCTGCTGGGCACCTGGAAGCTTTGGGAGAGCCACCTCTTCACCCACTACCTATCTACTCATACAGGAACCTTTACGTTATACTAGAACTACCAGATATTGCAGCGGCTTTTAGGGGTGGCCCTCCGTTCCTCCCCAGCTCTTTGATTGCTCCTCCCCTTGGGACGTGATGTATTGGAGTTGCCTGTCGGTATCCACCTGACCAGCATGTGGGGCACCCTATAAACAACTCGGTTGATCTCCTGAAGAAGGAAAAGTTTTTTTCCGAAACATATGTCGAAATCTCCTCACATGCTTTGCATACGAACTCCTTTTGGTGTCCATCCAGGTTCTATCATCGAGTAACAAGGACAGCTCCTTGCTTCAAGTGTACTTGTATCTGATTTTATGTTCTATACATACCTTTGATAAAGATTCACCCTATGTGCCCATTGCTACATTCTTTTTCCTTGTGTTTATTGATACCTATTTGATGCATTACTTGGTATACTTGTTGACCTATTGTTGTCTTTTTATACTTATCTGTCTATGTCAGTTATACATCTGAGGCCAACCGTTAAAGTCCCCTTGTCCCCTGCTTAGGTAAGGGAATTTGGCAAGCCTGGGGTTTAGACCTCCAGGCCTTTTTTGGAAGTAAAAGTTAATATTTGTTTATCTGCATTAGTGTGGACTGTTATTTCAATTATGGGGAATGTTTTGAAGAAAATATCCTGTGTGAAGATGGAAAGGACAGCACCTGTGATGTTGACAGTCAAAGTTGGCAGGTCACATATAGGGCTCCATTGTAAAGTGTTTCTCGTGGGTCCCTTGAGCTCTGAAGTGGTCCTATCTGGTCCCCCTTACAAAGTTACTTGTGTTCTGTCTTTTAGCCATGCTATGTAAAACATTCTTCCCTAATCCTTACATTCTTTGCCTGTATGAGGCTATTCTGAAGAACAGTATGGAATGTTCTAGCCAAATCCAAAATAAACATAAAATGTAAAGGCTAAAAGTTAAGAAACAATTTGGAAAATCCAAACCCTTGCAGAGATTTGAAAAAATAGTGTAAAGTCCATACAATCTAACAGACAATACAATCTGACATACATATCGATTATCCACTTTGATTAAGCCTTTCTGGGTGAAACACATCAGAGCTTTTCAATTTCATGATTTCTGGATATATCTGGGTTGAAAATTTTACAATAAAGTAGGGATTTAATTTGCCATCTGTGAGCGTTAGTGTGGGTTTATTGAATTTTAGGCATATTCAGTTCCCCGCATCAGGAAGGCAAGGATGTCAGAAGACCCAAAGCACTAAAATAAAAGCATTTTGTGTAATAAGTAAATTGTTCTCCATATTATTCTAAAATAAAATAATAAATTACCTTAGAAAAATTTATCTTAAAAACAATGCACCTACTCTATACTTAATTGCTTTAATAGAGTCCTGTGTAGAAAATGTTGCTTCCCAAAGTTGTTTCACAAGTAAGACTATGAATAAAAGACATAAAATTACGTTGCTGTATACATATGTGTGTCGTCTGAGGGATGATATTTCCTGCCTGAGAAAAGCACATAAACCTCTCTGGAATGTAGCAATGATTGATACCAGACCTGCTGCGTAAGCTTTTCAAATTAGAATAAAACTTCGCTAATTTAGTGCCTGTTGCTATTGTTATTATTTAAAATGGTAGGTTTGGTAAAGGTTCCCCGCTGTGATCTCAGTGCTGGGCAATAAACAATTTGCTGTCAGTTATCCACACCTGTTGCCTACGCAGACTGGACCCCAATGAAGGATTTATGGAATGCAACCTGTTATACTAAAAGTACGCAGCATGGACTGACTGAAAAGACATTTACATAAAAACAGGTCTAAAAGGCGATGCCCTCACTAAATCGTCTTCAACATTTAGCTGTGTGAGTCATCCATTCAGAGACCAGTAAAATAATATTTGTCATAACAACAAAAATGTTCCAGCTATTGAATAAAAAAAATAATATTTTGAATGTTGCGCAAAAAGAAAGCATGTTTTTGAGTTTGCATCATTTTCTTTATTGAAATTGGGGTTATTGATTGGATATATGGCCTTACCACCATTATTCCCATCCATAGTAAGTATACCATCCAAAAGTTGTTCTCCCTCAGTAGGACTTTACTTGGAATAATGAATATCAAAATCTTTTGATACGTGTCATAGAGGTGAATTATTCAAATGCTACATGTTTCGCCACTTGGGCTTCTTTAGGCTGCAAACCAGAATATGTATTGATGTGTGAAAGAAAGGAATGAACAATATTATATATAATAGAATACCAAACACGCAATAAATCAATTTGGCATATAAAAATCAACCAAATTAGAAAGGATGTTCCAAATTGCACACCTCAAAAAGGGTATATGTGGAGACAAATGTAGGATTCTTATTTAGTGGACAGAGACCAGTGAGGCATCTCTACAAGGGCAGGACCCACAGCTAGAATCACCATATGCAAACTCCTACCTAAAGTAGGCTATAAAGTTACAGCAGCACTGTCTAGAGCCCAGGTATCCAACCTGCGGCCCTTTAGGCATTATTTAGCGACCCCCTCAGTCCTCCACCAGCAGCTCCCAAAACTACTAATGCATAGGAATTCACCTCTGTCTGCCGATTCCCCACTGACAGGTCGTTGTCCGGGATTTTCTTAGAGTGGGAAGAGGAGGAGAGGCGATAAACTTACATGATAGATGTACATAAAAGCCAATCAGCAACCCAGATGGCATCTGAGCAAGTCCCTCGCCTCTCCTTTTCTCCTCTAGTGTTGGTGGGGGATCAGCAGACAGGTAAGTGCCTATGCTCCCACTACTCCACCAATGAACGTGATTGTATAATATATATTGTGGCACATAACCTTTAATGATGTAGGGACTAGAGAATCAACGCCAGGAGACAGAGACAAGCTCTGTCATATCTAGAGTGAAGAAATTCCCCCTGGAAGACAGGGGCAAGGGGACTTTAAAGGCTCAAAGCGTAAGTGGGGTAAATGGTGTTTAACAAACAGTATAATTTTAATCAAGGAAATCACAGTAAAACAGTGGCACCAAGAGCCCATATTCACAACAACAATGATGTACAGAATCAGGTTACATATAAACACCTGGGTTACATACAAAAATCAGGATAAATGGTTCTTCTGAACACATAAGTGCTGTATTCCCAGCCCTTTGATGATGTATATAAGCATTTTTCAAAGTAAATGTGCATTACCACACTACAATGTTCCCTAATGTTTGAAGTATCATTTAAAACAAGTTTTGTTATTTAAAAATGGAAAAAAAATATCTTCTAGCTAAGCATGCTGTCATTTTAGTATAGATTTTAGTGATGCGGAGGGCCGCACTTGTGGCACTCCATATCAACTCAGTAAGCCACCACTGCTCTACAGGATATAAAGAATGTAAGTAAACAGTGGGGTAATAAAAAGCTTTCTGGTGTTATATTATGGTTGTTTAAATAAAGCCAATCAATAAATAACCCTGCACTTCTCAGTGCTGTCCTCTCCAACTTTTTTCCTCCATCTTTTCTCCTCTCCCTTGCAGGTTGCTGGGGAATAATCCAATGTAATAAACCATAGTTTAGATGGCTCTTTTAGTTATCTGTATAATGTATATGATGAAAGATGCATTGGGGACAGACAGGGAGACACCAGAGACACTAATGGTGCCTCCCCTACCGCCCACATCTAGAGATGTCCCCCGGTCTCGCTGCCAGCAACAATAATGGTTTAATAATACTAATTGGTCCTTTACTAGGAAATAAACATTATCTATAGAATGGGCTACGTCTTACTTAGATTACAAAGTGTACATAATAAGATCCATAAATGATTGAAACCTTTATTTGTTCACAACAAACATTAAGACAAAATTAAAAAAAACCCACACATAAAGAGATACAACGAAAAGAAAAACAGGGGGCCTGGATAATTCCATGATTAGGAACTTGCATCCAATTACTATAACAGCTATTAATAAAGTATACTAATTGATTACAATAATTCTAAATGTATTATTTGCTTCATGATATTGGAATATCTTTATAATATATCTAAAAAAGAGAAGTATATAAGTTTGTTTACAGCCACATTCTACCACAATATAAGAGAGATAGGTTGTCAATAAATAAAATGCAAAGAAGTGCAATACAGTCTAATATTTACATCTAATTCCCAACCATATAAATTCACTAATAACCAATATGTTCCAACAGCGTACAATGCAGAGAATCCGATTCGGGTGTTTATAAAATTCAATACCATTAACAATTGCATGGTTACTCATAAAGTGCATGGAGTGCATAATCGTGTTTGTTAAAAGTCCTTTATAACTATATTTTCATTAAAACATGTTTTATATCCTATAACCTATTCTGTCCATTTGTATGTCATTACAGTGGCTTGCAAAACTTTTCCACATTATGTCACATTACAGCCACAAACATGAATCAATTTTATTGGGATTCCGCGTGAAAGACCAATACAAAGTGGTGTACACGTGAGAAGTGGAAGAAAAATCATACATGATTCCAAACATTTTTTACAAATAAATAACTGCAAAGTGGGGTGTGCCTAATTATTCAGCCCCCCGAGTCAATCCTTTGTAGAAGCACCTTTTGCTGCAATTACAGCTGTCAGCCTTTTAGGGGATGTCTCTACCAGCTTTGCACATCTAGAGACTGATGCATATTCTTCTTTGCAAAACAGCTTCAGCTCAGTCAGATAAGATGGACAGCGTTTGTGAACAGCAGTTTTCAGATCTTGCCACAGATTATCCATTTGATTTAGATCTGGACTTTGACTGGGCCATTCTAACACATGGATATGTTTTGTTTTAAACCATTCCATTGTTGCCCTGGTTTTATGTTTAGGGTCGTTGTCCTGCTGGAAGGTGAACCTCCACCCCAGTCTCTTTTGCAGACTCCAAGAGGGTTTCTTCCAAGATTGCCCTGTATTTGGCTCCATCCATCTTCCCATCAACTCTGACCAGTTTCCCTGTCCCTGCTGAAGAGAAGCACCCCCAGAGCATGATGCTGCCACCACCATATTTCACAGTGGGGATGATGTGTTCAGAGTGATGTGCAGTGTTCGTTTTTTTGCAGTGTTCGTTTTTTGTTTTGCAAGCCACTGTATTTTAAGGTGCTATAGTAAGGTGCTTTACTAAAGAACTCCATCCATGGGTATCTTTTATGCTCCTCACAGGTGCACTAAATATCTAAATAGATTCTAGTGGTGATCCAACCATCAAACCATATTGTACCACTTCTAATAAAAAGGGTTTATATGAAATAACCCTAATTCCTGGGAACTGCGTAGCCTTTATATATGTTTGTTATCTATATCTCCTCCTCTAGAATTTTCATTGATCTTTTCCACTGGCAGGAATTGAATATATGAGAGATCAAAGTTATGGCATGTGCCTATGTGATCTGTGGTTGGGGTGCAAATAACTCCTAACATTTTTAATACTGTATGTATGTTGGTAAATTCGCTTTTTCATCATATTTTTAGTTTTTTCCATATAGAACCTATTACATTTACATTGCATAAGATAGATTATTTCAGGAAATGGATTGTGTAAGTTTGTGTAATTTTCCATTAGATAGATAAAACTCCTGACAACCTCTATGAATTCACATTGTGAGCACTTTCCACATCTGTGTAGTCCTCGATTATTAATCTTTAGCCAGTAGAGAAGTGGCTCCTCACTAACTTGTCTTTCAAGGAGCTGCATTTTTTTTACCATAGTTGTAGGTTGTGGTCTAATAAATTAGTTACTTGTCTAATATTAATATAGGCCAATCCGATTAAATCATTTTACAAACAGTCTCAGTTTTTGCATGGAAGGGCAAGATGATATTTACCATCTTACCGTAGTAAAGAATCCCTAGCTGTTGGTTTTCTTAATAATGATGTTTCGACTCCATTAGTGTTGTTTACCCTAATCATCAATCCAGAAAAGATCATTCTGCATGTGAACAGGTGTGTGTGAATCTCAAATTGAACCTATCGACATTCAATGCATCCAAAAACTGTAACTTGTAATTCATGTTGATCCCCACTCCAAATAAAAAAACATTGCCTATGTACCTTCATCAGAGTCTAATCTGAATAGGCTATTTGTCTGCGATGGTACCAAAGAGTTCTCCCACTGGGCTAGAAACAAATTGGTGTACGATGGGGCACCAATTGTGCCCATTGCAACGCCCTACGTTTGTAAATAGTACCTATAATTAAATGTAAAGACATTGTATGTCAAAATAACTTAAAGGAGTTGCATTAAAAAATAATAAAAGTCATTTGACTCTTGTGACTCCTTATTGAAGTATTCGCTCACCATCTGGACTCTGAGCTGGTGGGGGATGCTGGAGTATAAGGCCTCAATATCGATCCCCACCAACCAGGCATCCCGAGGTACCACAACATCTTTCAATTGGAACAATAGGTCTATTGGGTCTCTAGTATATGATGGTAATCCGGTGAGCAAAGGACATAAGTGTTTATAATAATGCATAAGTGCATCAATACAGCTAGCATTCTCAGTAAAGCATCCTCTGCTAGAGATAATTGGTCTCCCAGGTAGAGGGTTGACCATTTTGTGTACTTTAGGATAACATTTGGTAATATTGGAAATGCAATAATACACTATTCCTTGTGACTTGATGCACGAATGCCACTACAACTGGATTGGGATGTAGTGGCGGAATAAATCTGGATTTAGGTCTGAATTTACTATAACTGTCTCCCATATCCAATGTCATAGGGGGTTTCTCAATTTGTTCATTTAATGATTAAATCAAAATCTTAATAGCTCTAAAGTCCTTAACTTTAAAACCTTTATAATTCTCCCTTTGTGGTTTAAGACCATCTTTTAAACATGGCCTTTGGTATTAACTCTTGTGCAAATAAATTAATATCTTTTGTAACTTCAAAGGGATCGACCAAGGCAAAACCCAAAACATAATTCCAATACCTCAATCTCATCTTTGCTCAATTGATATTTAGATAAATGTACCACTGTGGAGGAGTTTCATGAAATTGATCCAACCCCATATCTCTTTGTGTCAGGGTTTGTTGGGGAAAAAAGTACATGTAGAGGAAGCCACTACTGTCTGTTTTGATACTCCTTGTGGATTCTTAGCACTTGTGGCTTGATGAATTTCAGTGATGCCTGGTGAATTTCAGTGATGCCTGTGGGGCCTTCCATGTTATTCCCTTTCAGTACTTGTGGGTCATTACCTACTATCATATTACTCTCCATATCATCACTCTTTTTTGGGATCACCCCACTTGTATGTGGTCTTTGACTTGCTTTTGAATCACTTGTGTATATCTGATTTACATCAAGTTTCCCTCAAAATTTCTTGAAGGAAATACGGGAGGCAATGGATGAGCTTTCCAGATGTACTGATTCATCTTTTGATCCATCCTGGTCCATTTATATGCACGACCCTGTTTCAATGCCTGTTTATCCTTTTGAAACTTTTTGTTTTTTGTAATATAAAGTGAAGAGTTATAGCTTTCCAGACTCTCTTTAATTTCACTACTTTTCTAAATAAACTTTTGATTAGATAAAAATTCTGGAAATTCTGTAAATAGGCTCTCCAGAATTTTATCTGTTTTAACTAGTTATCTCTTGTAGTTTTCTGTGAGCATCCTCATCATTACTTCTGTACATTTTGTAAAATATTCCCAAATCAGTTTTAGTTCTGGATCAAAATCTATTGCACTAGGTAATATTTTGACATGTAAGTCAATTGGTTTACAATTGGATTGAATGTATTTATCAAAAAATGTACCATTTTTGATCTATTTTCCAAAATACATTTCAATAATGTTTTATCGCATATTAGCAATTTAGCATTTTCATTTACCTGTAAAGCAAGTTTTACCGGCCACCTGTATCTCTCTCGATACCATTTCTGGGAATTGTAGACCAGTAATCCAGTGCTGTATATGTACTTATTCTTGCTGCTCCTCAAAAGTCTCAATAAACTGAGCTAACTGGTCAGATACCTTTTCTTTATCCTAAGAAGTCACCACCACTAAACAGCTAAAGAGAATCTTGGGACTGGAATAATCAGTGATGGTTCTGTTGTGAAAGAAAGCTGGGGACAAGCCATACAGCATATGTCTGTATGTCTGTTATAATATTGTTCATATTCTTAGAGTCATGTTGATGACTGTGGGTATGGTCTACATATCTTATATCCCTTCGTGCAGAGGTATAGTCTGTTTCTATACTTTGATTGCATTTGGTATACAAAGAGCCTATACAGTTAAAATTTGCATCTGTCAATAGCAATGCAGGTACATCACATGTACCCTATTTAACCAGATCAGAGCTAATAAAATGTATTCAACCTCTCATCAACATTTAAAAATGAAAATGTAATCTATTGTCTTGTCATCTACAAACGTGGTGGCTCATTGAGATTTATAAAAGCATTTTACTGAATCCATGCATCTGCTTTATTAGGTAATGTGAAAAATATATAAAAAGTAATTCCTAAAATATTGATAACAACATATTAATGCATATATGCATCTGATATGAATAAATACAATATACAATGTATGTAAGAAATCCCTTTATACTGCAAACAAAAGAACTGAAGACACATCTGTCCTGCATCTAAAGGAATTGCAAGCAATGCATTCATCACCACTGAAGCAAACCATATTGCAACTGTTAGGAAAGTGAAATCCTATATTTAAAATATACTTAAAATATAATTTATAACTAATACTAACATAAAACTTTTAAGAACTTTTAAGTTGATTGATTGGTACTAGCATATGAAAAGTAGCCAACAGTGAATTAATAATCCTACTTTTTATTTTCATGACATGACTAAAACAATCCAAACAGTACAAATAAAAACAAGACAAAATAGGAAAAAAAATGTTGTTAATTAGAAAATTATTATAGCCTGCCAGCAGTCTTGTTCAATTAAATCAAAGGTGCATACACATATTGAATTTTTTAGTAATCTGGACACTGGTGGAGATGGTCAGTATGGAGGACACTGGTGGTGATGGTCAGTGTGGAGGA
>CM070036.1:97786198-97801930 GCA_036250615.1 Ptychadena robeensis | reverse complement strand
CAGATATTTTGGCGAACCAGAGCGATAGTGAAGGGGGAGAGGTTTGTCTCCAGAGATGGGAGATACAGGCCTGAGCAGCATTGATTGATTACAATAGAGCGTTTGTATATTGCTAACGGCAGGTGGTTGAGGTGCAGAAGGTAGGGAGCAGGAGCTTTTCCCAAGTCCTTTTCCTGAGATGACCCTGATATAATAACGAACGTCATTCCAGAAGGGCGATATAATGGGACACTCCCAAAATATGTGAATTAAGGTACCCAAGGCCACCCCGCATCTCCAACATCTATCCGAGAGCGATGGATGATATCTATTTGGAGGCAATGGATGATCTGTGCGAGATTCTAAGAATGGTGTTCTTCTGCATAGCTGTGAGTTGTATATTCAAGTCCCGTTCCCAAGCTTTGAAAAATGACAGGGAGGAGCCAGCATCTGGAGATGTTAGGGCTGTATAAATGGTTGAGATAGAGTGGCGTATAGGGGTGGCATCCCTGCATATCTGTTCAAAGGACGTCAATGGGCGTGAATAATCTTTAGAAAATGGGATACTATGTAAGAAGTGTCTGAGCTGGACCGAGAACCAGAAGTTTTGTTGGGGTCCTAAGAGCTCGCCAATTTCCTCCATAGTAAGCCAGCCATCGGACTTGGACCAGTCCATGGCTCTGAAGAGGCCTCTGGAGATTAAATCTGAAAAGGGATGTGACTGACAACCCGGTGAGAATGCCGGGTTCCCTAGGATTGGGAGCATTGGAGATGGGGAAGTGGAAATATTACATTTCGATAGATTCTTACGATGTGGATGGTAGTGCAGATTGTCGGGTGCTTAGTGAATGAGGTAGGGAGAGGGTCCTGCAGCCATGGGAGGCCTCTAAGGTCCCAAGGGGAATCTTCCTGCTCCATTGAAACCCATTGTTTGTGGGGTGCATGGCAACACCAATCGACAATTCTGGAAATATGGATTGCTTTGTAGTATTTCAACAAATCAGGAAGACCAATACCCCCATGATTCTTTGGCATAGTCAAGGTGGAATATTTGATTCTGGCCGAGCGACCCTCCCATATGAATTTGGAGATAACGGATCTTAGCTGACTAAAGTATGCTGGAGGGATCTTAATCGGTAAAGCTTGTAAGACATATAAAAGCTGGGGTAGGATGGTCATTTTGATTGCGGCACACCTGCCGAACCATGAAAGGGGAACATCTCTATATTTTCGCAAATTGGTTCTGATTTTAGTAAGGAGGGGACCAAAGTTTAGTGCGTAAAGTGAATCTATACTAGGCCCCAGATCAACACCAAGATCTTGTTCTTAGCCCAATTAAATAGGAAAGCCGGAGCAAGTTTGACCAAGTGTGTTGGAGAGAGATTAATAGGGAGAGCTTCAGATTTTGTAATATTAATTTTGAAGTTTGAAAGCCGGCTATATGTGTGGAGAGAAGATAGGAGATTTGGAATAGAGATGTGAGGATTAGAGAGGAATAAAAGTAGGTCGTCTGCATAAGCAGCCAATTCGTGCTGACCGGATTTTTTATCTAGTCCTTGAATATCAGGATTCTGTCTTACAGAACACAGGAAGGGTTCCATAGAAAGGATAAATATTAGAGGTGAGAGCGGGCAGCCCTGACGAGTCCCATTAGTGATAGAAAAGTAGTCTGATCTCGTCTCATTGACTCTCACCGATGCCGTAGGAGCGTGGTACAAGGCCAAAATCCATTTTATCATGTGTGGGCCAAGCCCAATGTGATGAAGAGTAGCTGACATGAAGGGCCATGAAACTCTATCAAAGGCCTTTTCAGCGTCTAACGAGAGGAGAATGGCGGGTGCCCGGGAATTGTTAATAGAATGTATAATATTCAGGACTCTCGTTGTATTATCCCTAGCCTCCCGGTTGGGAACAAAGCCTACCTGATCAGGATGAATTAACATGGGTATATGTTTAGCTAGTCTGAACGGAAGGATTTTGGCGAATAGTTTGAGATCAGAGTTGAGCAGGGCTATCGGTCTATAACTGCTACACAGAGTCAGGTCTTTATCCTCTTTGGGTATTAAGGAGATGTGTGCCCTAAGGGAATCTGTAGGGAACGAATGGTTGTCTAGGAGAGAGTTGAAGGCTAACAATAGATGGGGGGAGAGTAAGTCTTTAAAAGTCCTATAGTATTGGGCTGTCAGGCCATCCGGACCCGGGGCTTTACCGTTTTTCTAAGTCTTCCATCGTGATCAGTGATTCCATCTCTGCGCTCATCTCAGGGGTGAGCGAGGGCATGCCTGAGTTATGCAGGTAGTTTTCTATCTCTGTGGTAAGGTGAGGGTTGTGTGTATTAGTTCCAGTTGGAGAGAGATTATATAGGCCGGTGTAATATTTGCAGAACTCTGTTGCAATGTCTGAGGATTTGGTTTTGGAAATACCCTGTTTGTCTTTTACTTGTGGAATATATATGACGTCACCTTTTTAGCTCTAAGTGCCTTGGCTAGCATGCGGCCGGGTTTATTACTGTATTCATATAAGGCTCAGCGACCTCTTATCAATCTTACTTTGGTTTTAGAAAAGAGGATGCTGTTTAATTGTGAGCGCAGGGCGGTTAATTTGGTCCCTACCTGAGTATCTAAAGTCTGTTTGTGAGTTGTTTCTAGCTTGTGTATTTCTGCTAGGAGGAACGTGATCTGTGAGTTAAAATATTTTTTCCGCCTAGCCCCTAGCCTGATAAAATGTCCTCTGATGGTGCATTTGTGTGCTTCCCAGTTTATCAATGGTGTTGTATCTTCGGGTTTGTTAATTAGGAAAAAAGATTCAATTTCTTTAGAAATATCTGCAAATACAGAGGGATCTTTCAAGAGAGCCTTATTTAGTCTCCAAGAATAAGATTTTGTAGGCGGGTCGAGAATGTCTAGGAATAAGTGAATGGGGGCATGATCCGAGAATAGAATACCATCTATGGACGCGCCCTTAACTCTTGGCAGATCGCGCTGGGCAACAAAGAAAAAATCAATTCTGGAGTACATTTGATGTGCAGGCGAGAAAAAAGAGTAGTCTCTATGTGTGGGATGGAGACAGCGCCAACAATCAACCAGGTGGTATAGGTGTAGCTCCTCCTTTATTTTTTTGAGTTTGTTAAAGGAAAGATGCGAAGTGACCTTAGATACATCTTGAAGGGGATTCAGCGCGAAATTGAAATCCCCCCCCCCCCAGTACTAGCGTTCCCTCCTGAAAGGCGGAGATTTCAGATAGGTGAGCCTGAAGAAACGACACTTGGTCCACATTTGGAAAATAAGCATTAACCAGCGTGACCGTTTGAGAACCAATTCTGCCCCTTAGGAGTATGTAACGTCCATTATCGTCTAGCTTTTCGTCTAGCAAGGTCCAGGGGACATTTTTGCTAATAAGGACACTCACACCCTTTGCTCTCGGAATTGGGGAGGGACAGTGATATGCATTGGTAAAATAGCGATCCTGCAATTTAGGAATTCGGGAGGCCTGGATATGTGTCTCCTGAAGGAAGGCAATTGAGGTCTTTAAACGTTTGAGGTCCAGCAAAAGACGAGACCTCTTCTCAGGGGTCGCAAGACCCTTTACATTGAACGAGGTGAATTTTAATGGGTCTGAAGGGGAGAGGGAAGAGAAGAGAGTAATGAGTATAGGGTATGTGAGAAGAGGGGGGGGGGGGGGGGGGGGGGCGAGTAGAAAGAGAGTATAAGTGAGTAAGGAGAGAAAGTTAGCAAGCAGAAAAAGTTAGCACACACCGTGGGATGTGCCCACTGCGTTTGCTAAGTTGAAAGTAACTATAATAAGAAAAGCTCCACAAGACACTACATGTCGAGGAACAACCTATGTGGGGACGGGGGCAGCCAAACAGGATGAGGTGCCCGCCCCGGGAGTCTGCTGAGTCAACACAACACGAGAACAGAACAGAAACAATTCACATAGTATATTAATGCAATGCAAAATATAACCAGAGAAGGTGCAACAATCAATATCACAATACAACAATAAAACGGCCCCACTCTGCAGAGATAGTGTAGTGCAGGTTATACATTTTAGGGCTTATGAATCTTAGCTATGTAAGGGGTATGGATTCCTAGACAGAGCCTTATGTGTCGGGCCAATGTCCGGCAATACTCTGGTGTTATGGTAGGGCACATGGACAGAAGTATCAGTAACCGGTACTCTCCTCAAAGATGACAGAAATTAAACAATGAGGTATGTTGAGGGGTGGTAACTTTCCTACGTTCCAGAGCTGTAAGGCAAACTAGGCCGGATATGTTAGTGTTGCTGGAGCCTTGAATTGTGGAGGAATCCTATAATTCAGTATATACCATAGGCAAATAATTCAAGGGGTAGTATAGTAAAAGTAGATGAGATAGTAATGTGCATTAACAGCCATTACACTGGAAGGAGCCCTATGGGAAACTTCCAAACAGCCCAGGGTACCCTAGGGGGGATATATAAGGCTTGGCCATAATAAAACAACATATGCAATGCCCACAACACTTCCCAACATCAAATAAGCATAATAGGGAGACGTTATTATCTACCAATATGCAGTCAAGGTTCACTTGTTGAAGGCATGGAGGGGTGAAACCTGGGTTGTCCACGATACCTGGAGCGTTGTGGAAGGGCGTTAGATTCTGAATTCTCCATATGGACAGTAAGCCAGTCCGTGAGATGGATGGGTTCTGCAGATAGGAATTCGCAGAGAGCTGTTAGTTGAGAGTGCCTATGAAGAAAGAAAGTCTCACCACGTTTACGGACACGTAGATGGAACGGGTGAACCCAGGTGTAAGTGGCTTCGTGTGACCTAATAACGTCCAGTAATGGGCGGAGGCATCTTCTCATCTGGAGAGTCTTTCTAGAAACGTCAGGTAGAATTTGGAGTTGGGCACCGTCAAAGTCCAGTGGGCCCAGGGACCAGGCTTTACGGATTATATCATCTTTCAGGGTGAAATTATGGAGTCGGCATAGAACATCTCTGGGTAAGGCATCTGTATCTGTGTCTGGGGCCTGGACCCTGTGGACACGATCGATCACAATCACAAGTTCTTTTCTGAATGCCCCTTCGATTCTGGTCGCCATTGCTTCCAGGTCCCCCTTAGAGGGGATGAAACGTAGGAGAGCTTGCATTTCAGGTGAGAGCATGGCTCGATCATCCGTTTGATCAACTAGTGCCGCTGGCGATTCAGGGGGTGAGAATGTGGGGGTATGTAGAGGCGAGGAGCTAGAGTCATATTGTGGGGAAGTTGGGGGGTTAGCAGGGTGAGATTTGCTGTCACGTATCTGTTGGGATGAGGCAGCGCTCTGACGCGTGGATGCCATCGCTTTGCCTTGAGTACTGTTTTCTTTCTCACTGTGCTTGTAGTAGGAACGTAAATCGGCCGATGAACGTTGTGTGCCCTTGCCAGGGTTCTTGTCACCTCTTGGCATGTTGAATCCGTGTTGTGGGGAGGTAAATAAGGCAGAGTATAGTAATGCAGACTCCCGGTGTGCGGGGCTCAATGGGGTCTATGCCTCACTCCTGCATGACCGGACCGAGTCCCCAGGGGGCCTACCGTAAGGCCTTTAAAGTGTAATCATCAGGATGGGAAGCAAAATCGGTGGGAGAGGCAGTTCAGCAGGCCAGATAGCCCGAATCTCAATCAAACTGGAATGGTGGGGAGAGCCGGGGTATATGCTGTGGCAGGTAGGATCCCCCAGGTGGGATCAATTAAGTCCGAGGATGGGAGCTCAGTAGTGTTCAGATGAGATAAGTAGAGATGGAGGGGACAGGACCAGTTATAAAGTATACTGGAATACAAGATTTATAATGAGTCTTTGTAGTCAGACCACGCTCTGGTAGGCCTGAGAGATTTGTGCAAGAAGATGGCTGGAGGAGAGGGTGAGGGGCAAGCTGTGTCAGCAGGAGGGACTGGGCAGACTTGGTGGTCCCCAGCTAGGCCTCCTCAGGAATGACGTGTGAGGGCTAAAATAAGCCTGCAAATCAATAGGTGATACCTGAGAGGCACCTCTCCAGCAGGGTGAAAGATCTTGAGTGCAATGGGCCCCTTTGTCTGAGGTAATATCACCCTTACGAGGTGGGGAAGGCCGAAGCCTCGGACTAAATTTTGGAGGTGGCCGTATAGGTAGGAGTCAATGGCAGGCGTATCGTGGGGCTTGACTCACTGTAATGCACGTCCGGTGACCCTCCAGAGGTAGAATGAGAGTCCAGTATGTGAAAGGCCGTCAGTAGCGTCTCCCGCAGGTCCGTGCAGGCCAAAGCCGCGGCCTCGATTTTTGGGTGCTGCGTAAGAAGGCTGGAGATAGTGCTCCGGAGATGGCTGGCCAGCTGCCCGCAGGAGCGGAGGGGTTCCGGGTAGTCCGTGGGACCTGTTTGTGTGAGTCCCCACGGAGAATGAGCTTCGGTAGCAGACCGTGGTAGGCCCGATCCCCGGCCTCGATTTTCGTGCCATCCGGAGTGCGCGCCGGAAGATGGGCGATCTGGCCAGGTCCACTCTGGGGGTCGAGTTAGTAAGTGCACCGGTGTCAGGGGGTTTGGGAATTGGGGTAAAACGGGTTAAATTGAGGGATTATCAGGGGAAACAGCAGGAGCTCAGTGAAAGAGCTGCTTCACCATCCGACGTCAGGCCACGCCCCCCCAACCGATAGTCTCAATTGCCTTTACTTGCATGTATGTGGTAACAAGAAAGTATTTAAAAACTGTGCAACCATTACTATGGTTATTATGGATAAACCAACAATGGCAGTCACAATTTTAAAAGCCCAATAACTAGCAAGATGAAGGAGGCTCTAGCTACAGTAACATTTTGGTTGGACCTCATGTCTAGCCTATCTTTCAAAAATAAATTAATAATTTAGAAAGAGTCCAGAGATGGGCAGCACAAAGGTAAGAGGTCTGCAGCTTCAATAACCTAAATGGAAAATCTTAAGGAAAGGAGTAAGAAGACATCTTTGAAATCCTAAAATATCCAAAGCTGTGAATAATATTGAAGAGGACAGAATCTACAATGTGATTCTGAACACGGGGACATGGCCTCAAACTAGCATAAGGAATATACTTAGAAAGTATGAATAGAAACCCTGTCATCCTATGATTAATGGTATGTGTTCTTAGCTCAAAATCATATAATTATAATTAGGATATTATATACAATTGATATATATTTCTAGATGAAGAAGTCCTGAAGAATTTGCTCTTGTAGCACCATGAAATGTGTTAATAAGTCTTAATAAAGCTTCTGCAGAAATTCCACATAGGTACCTAAATAGTTTGATCTCATTTTGTGGGCTATGTCTGTTCAAGAGTGGTAGATTTCCTCATTGGTCCCCACTGTCCAACATCAAAGTTCAGATTTACTTTATTTATCTATATATTATATATAGATAATGTAAAATGTAGAATGTTGCACTTTTTCTAGGCAAAGTAGTAAAAGAGATGCTGTATCAAGTCAAAAGTGTATTCCTCAGAGCCCATTCTCATTATATCATCACACTCATTGAAAAGCAATACACACAAGGCAGAGGTTAAAGCTTTTCCATCAAAAAGATCGCAGAGGGAAATTCAGCTGTTATTGATTCTTCGCTTGTAGTCATTGCTGTGGCTAGGTCACAATAGAGACCTGTCTTATTGTTTAGTAAATAGAGCATTCTGTTCACTACATCAATTACCATGACCCCAGGGGCTCAGAGACGCTTCCTCGCAGCCTTTTTGCAGTGACAGCTGTCATGCTAATGAATCTGCTGTGACATTATAATTAAACTATTCCATAAACATAGTATTTCCAACATAAAAGCTCAAATGATTTAATTTTGGGGATGAAATGGAACAGGTAGAAGGAAATCCTGGGAATAGCTGTCCCCATTTACTTTTTTGGACATTTAAAAATATCATGTTTACTTTTAATTTACTTTAAATAAATTAAAGTGGGAATGTTTAAAGAGGTTTAGGTTAAACAATGCAAAAAGATTTCAGAAAACATTATCAGGATAAAATTGTGTGCAGAATAGATTTATAAGATAGGGGTTAGGGATGCAAAGTTCTCTGCAAGAGAACTCATAGAGGACCACATGATCAGCTGCTTAATTAATACTGCTTTGACTGGCTAAAGACCTGTTCATTATAAATTATTTATTTATATAAAATAAAAGGGAAAACAATAGTAAAACTAGCATAAACTACCACCAATAAAAAAGTTATTAAAAAATTTATAGTAATAAAATAAAACATTACAATACAGAGCAATGGGTTTACCAGTGTACAATTGCTATTACATTTGGCATGGATATGGCCATAAGATGGTGTGAATTAGCCTCTAGAAATTAAGAGCAACCTGGATTAAAAACAGAAAAAAAAAGTAAAAAACAAGGAACAAATATAGAACAAAGATAGAATAGATAAAAAAGATATACTAGATAACAAAAAATTTTATGGTGACAGGGCGAATACCGGGAGAATTGTGTAAAACATATATTTTTCCACTGCTCCGTCCACCATATGTTTTCTTACCTTGGAAGCTACATATACTCACCAAAATTTTCTGCCCATCTTCCTGGACAGAACTGCTTCCAAGTGTGGGATCCAAAGCTAGAAAAGAGCCCAAGATAGCTCACTGTTGCACCACTTGTATATGATCTTCATCATTTAAAAAGGACCTGTTTTGGTCAGCTAAATTCTGAGATACAATAGAAGAGAAGAGAAAGCCACGTAGGTTAGAAAATTGATCAACATTGGGCCAATTATGACTACTCATTAAGTAGTGAACAACATGTAGAGGGCTGCTCTAAAAGCAGACCTTGTAAAATCCGACACTTCAAACCCTGAAACTTTAAATATAATTACCATATGTTTTGGACTATAAGATGCCCCTGACCATAAGAAGCACCCAGTTTTTAGAGCAGGAAATGAGAAAAAAAATATTTCATTTGTTTAAATGAATGTGAAAAAATCTCATGCAGTACCCCTATTCAGCCACTAAAATGGTGTCACTAGAAAGCAGACTTCAGCGGCTTTTCTTCCTCACACAGAGCTCAGAGAGGGAAGGGAGGGTAAGCATGGGGGAATCTTCACTCTGGTCTCCCTGTCCTTTCTCTGCTGTGTGTGTGAGGAAGCTGCTTGCCAGTGCAGCTTGCTCCACACACTCTGCATTGGCTATATTTGCGGGGCTCTGCAAATATAGCCAATACAGTTCAGCTCCCCACAGCTCTCCCGGCAGATGGAGATTACACAGCTTACATAGCCCATCAGCTGTGTGATCTCTCGACGCACAGGAGGTGTGCCGATGGACATCACACAGATGATCTCCTCTCCCTCTGCACACAGCTGATCTATCTGCCAGGAGAGCTGTCGGGGAGCCAAGTTGCAATCACCAGCTGCCGGATGGTGGCGGGTGGTCACACATTCGGACCATAAGACGCAGGCACTTTTCCCCCCAATTTTGGGGGTGAAAAAGTGCGTCTTATGGTCCAAAAAATACGATAACCGCCCATTTAAAATTTGGATATAGAAAATGGCATGTTTTGCTAAATGCAGTTCAAAACAATGTAGGCCTCTCCATCACCTTCTTAAAATTGTATTTTATCTTTGGAGGTCTAGCTGGGCAACAAGGGCATCATTTTCCATATAATAATCTTTGCATACAGGATATTTATATTATATCAAGTCATATATACTATGCCATATCAAGTCATGCACCAGCATATATAGAAGTAGGCAGAAAATTTTGGACAATGCCTGGTTAACAGCTGTCATTGCTTTTTCTAAGGCATGATTATACTGCATTCTTTAACACTGTGTGCTCTTGACCTTCCAAAAGAATGTCTTCAGGTCCTTAAACTATCCTTTTATCCTTTATCTGTTACTTGCAATGACTGACATTTTGTTGTGCCTGAAAATAAAACGGATTGGTTGGAATCAAAAGCATTCTGACCTAATATGAAGTATATGTAGCACTTAAGTCCAAATATGCCACTCCGCCCACCGGCATTGTGTCTTTATTCTCTATGGGATGTGATGATACAACACTCATTTAGTATTGTAGTGGTGCTGAAAGAACAGGAGAATACTGGCACCAAGAGCAAGACATGACCTACCGTAAGTTAATGTAAAGGTACAGTAGGGTCTTGTAACATATCAGCGGTTATCAATGAGTTTAGAACATTTGCAGTTTAATTAGCACTTTTTTGCTGCTGTAAATGATTAAACTGCTTGGGATGTTTGTGTCCCTTGCTTGGTTACTTGCACATACATCATTCCTGGAAGCTTAATATTAAAATACAATAAAAATTTAACAAACATATTATATTTTAATGCTATTTACAATTAACTTTCCTTTCCAGCTTAGGACTCAATGTAAATTTGTGTCTCAATAAAGCAACCAATAAAGTTCTGTAGATCATTGATGTACTTAAAGACACCAGAAATGTCTTGCTTCTATATTTAAAAATATATTTGTAATTATAATACAAACATTAAGTTTTTAGCATCCTTGCAGTTGGAATTTCAGTTTTTGTCATATTGTCCTTAACGTTTACTACTTCTATAGAGACGGAGTTGCTGCAACTATAGCCAGTAGAACACTGAAAGTACACCAGCTGGTTATAATGAACCAACCCCTCTCATTCTGGGCTCAGTTGGGGAAGAACATGGCCAAGATATTTCTTCAGAGCAAAAAGTTCAAATCTACCATATTACTTGGACCATGCAAGAAGTTGTATTAAACTTTCACTTTTACATCAAATTTCATACAGTACAAAGACAATGCACCCAGCAACATTTGTACTCATTCTGCTTTGGTTCACGTACGCCTCTAGCCCCTTGTTAATAACATTTGTTAGAATTCTAAATATTTACAAATGAATAAAGTCCAGATATTCTTTTATGTGCTGAATAAGCCTTGTGTCTCCTGCTCTCCTTTCTGCTCAACATTAAGATATGCCATTCCTATAGATTATAAGCTCACACATAAATTTTATATATGCAACTGCAAGGAATTAATGACATAATTATAAAACCTTGTTGATTAATTGTATTTTTACTCAGATAACACCCGCTTACCACACATCAGGAGTCTTGTGATCTGTATTAATGAGTACTAATTGGACTGCAGTGCATAAGCAATGTCAAGGTTTGGCACAATTTATAAAACGTGGCCGGATGTCTTCATTGGGAAGAGGGGTAACTGTGCATTAATAATTAGCTCAATCTAAATGTTTGGGTTTCTGTGTCATAACATTTACATTACAGTAAAGATATTACATGAAAATCTAGAGAGACTATTCAGTAACAAAAGCATGTCATTTGTCTTCAATCTGCGAATAAATATAACTCATAGGAAAGTGTTATGATTGTATGCAATAAAGTACTAAGATGACAGCGATTACAGCTTTGAAATGTGCCAATTTTGCTGCATGAGAAATTTCAAAAGGAAATCAGCATGCAATTAAAAAAAAATAATCATGTACTGTATACTTCCCATAATATAACCCATTATTGAAGCTATAAAACAGGGGTGCCCAAACCTTTTTGCCTTGTGAGCTACGGTACTTTTAAAATGACAAGTCAAAATTATGTACCAACAATAAAACAAGACCCCTTCAGTTAGTCGCTTCATTTAATTTGGACTATGAAAATATATTATATAACTCCCTATTGAAGCTATAGACCAGGGATGGCCACACTTTTTTGTCTTGTCAAAATGATCTACCAACAAAATACCATTTAATTAATATAAGCCAGTCAAAATGATCAACCAACAATATAAAGACCCATTGTTAGGACCCTGGCTGTTCCGGTCACTGCCTGCTGGTGGCACTGTGATTGCCCATCTATGGGTTATTCCCACAGTCATCAGCAGGTGGCTCCCTACGAGATGAAGCTAATACCTTCCTTGTTAGCTTAGGGCTATTTAGGTGTGCTTCATCCAGACCACGCTGGCTGTTCATTGTTGCTGTTTCTGTTTGCTTGGCTGACTTCATGCTTTCCCTGGCTTCTTGTCCCTAAACCTGAACCCTGGACACCACTGTACCTCGGACTTTTTCACCTGTGTTTGTTCCTGCATGTAAGTCTGCAAATAAATCCGTTTTTTGTCACCACCACCTCTGTCTGGATCTCAGTGTGTGTTGCCTGCCTGGTCCCCCCCCCCCCCCCCCCCCCCCCCCCCCCCCCCCCCCCCCCCCCCCCCCCCTCTGTCCTAGATCCTGACACCCATTCTCACAAGCCTTGTGTTTATAAAGATGAGAAAATTCTAGGGCTCTGCGATCTACTACTGCGATTGATGCCTTGGGCACCACTACTATAGAATCTGATCATGTGACCTATATATCAAACTGGAAGCTACAACAGAGTATACACAACTTTTTTTTCTGATGAATACTTTCTTTGATATAATATCAGATAAAAAATCCTGTTTCATAAATAAGAAATCTAAGCTTGTCTTTAGCCATCCGTTTTCCCAAGCATCAAAGAGGTCAAGAGGTCAGGATTGTCAGGATGCATCTTATATAGCAATCCAATTGTTTCTAAAATTATGTTTTATTTAGGTCTCAACCTATACTAGGTCAAAGAGGTCCATTCTTATAACACTAGGTGCTCAGATAAGATTACCATATGTGACTTCCGTTTACCGAGAAAACTAAAAGATATTGGTTTGTACAATGGTGCTGGAAATACAGGGAGTGCAGAATTATTAGGCAAATGAGTATTTTGACCACATCAAATCCTCTTTAAATTAATGCATGTTGTCATTACTCCAAGCTGTATAAGGCTCGAAAGCCTACTACCAATTAGCCAATATAGGTGCTGTGCCTCTCTGGTAATGAGAAGGGGTGTGTCTAATGACAATCAACACCCTATAATTAGGTGTACAAATTATTAGGCAACTTCCCTTTCTTTGTCAAAATGGGTCAAAGAAGGACTTAACAGGCGTAGAAAAGATCCAAAAATAGTGAGATATCTTGCAGAGGGAATGCGCACTCTTAAATTGCAAAGCTTCTGAGCTGATCATCGAACAATCAAGCGTTTTCCATCATTCAACTATATTCACAGGGGTCGCAAGAAAGCGTGTGGAACAACAAAGGCGCAATGGTAACTGCCCATGAACTGAGAAAATTCAAGGTGCACGCCAAGATGCCCTGCCCACCAGTTGGGCCATATTTCAACAGAGCTGGCAACATCACTGGATGCACAAAAGCAACCAAGGTGTGCAATACTAGAGACTGGCCAAGGTAATAAAGGTCTGAAAGACGACCCGCCCTGAAAGACACACACACGCTGGAAGAAACGTCTAGACTGGGCCTTTTCTAAGGTTTTATGGACTGATGAAATGAGAGTGAGTCTTGATGGGCAGATGGATGGCACGGCTCGATATGGTAAAGGGCAGAGGCTCCAGTCCAAACTCAGGACGGCCAGCAAGGTGGAGGTGGAGTACTGGGTTTGGGCTGGTATCATCAAAGAATGAGCTTGTTGGGCTTTTCGGGTTGAGGATGGAGTCAAGCGTCAACTCCCAGTCCTACTGCCAGTTTCTCTGGAAGACACCTCTTCAAGCAGTGGTACAGGAAGAAGTCTGCATCTTCAAGAAAAACATGATTTACATGCAGGACCTGCTCCATCACACCGTCCAAGTACGTCCCCAGCACATGCTGGCAAGAAGGGTATAAAAGAAGAAAACTAATGACATGCCCTCCTTTTTCACTGATCTGAACCCCATTGAGAACCTGTGGTCCATCATCAATGTATGATTATAAGGAGGGAAAACATCACACCTCTCTGAACAGTGTCTGGGAGGCTGTGGTTCTGCTGCACGCAATGTTGATGGTGACCCGAATCAACACACTGACAGAACCATGGATGTCAGGCTTTTGAGTGTCTTGAAAAGAAGGTGGCTATATTGGGTCCTGATTTGTTTTTGTTTTGTTTTTTGAATGTCAGAACTGTCTCATTTGTGCACTGTTGAAGATGTTCTAAACTTGGTTTTCACTGGTAAAAATAAATAATTGAAATGGGGTATAAATTTTTGTTTTTTGTTCAGTTGTCCTAATAATTATGCACATAATAGTCACCTGCCCACACAGATATCCCCCTAAAATAGCATAAAACTAAAACAAACTAAAAACTCTTCCAAATATTCATGCTTGATATTAATGAGTTTTGGGTTCATTGAGAACATGGTTGTTCAATAATAAAATTATTCCTCAAAAAAAACACTTATTAATAATTATTAATAGGTAATTAATACACTACCTAATAATTCTGCACTCCCTGTATTTGAAAAAGTATAAATTTTAATGGCACCTTTAGACTTTAATTTCTAGTAGACCAAGTGACCTCTGTAGAAAGTATGCTAAACCACAAACCTGTTTCCAGCCAATAGTTTATTTCCAGTGTTTGGTGAACTCATTCTTAACCATCCACATTACTATCCTTGTAAGCTTACATGTCACTGTTATAACCACATCCAGACTTTCTATACACCAGAAGCAATCTTTTTATCCTTACAATATGTTATGGAAGTGTGTAATAAAAATTCACATAAAACACACAAACATCTGTCAAAACTCCTGTTCAGGCTCTAGTCTATTTCTTCATATTCAGCCGTTAAAGAAGAATGTTTTGTGTGAACTTCACAATATACAGAGTTCCTGCTTACACCAAAAAATGGGTTTCCTAAGTAGGCAGTGTAGAGGATCTGCCCCCCCCCCCCCCCCCCCCCCCCCCCCATCCATATTACTACATAAAAATAATACATACGAATACAAAAGAGTTTTCAGGTAAGTTGTAGCAAATTCAGCTAGTTGTAAAGCAAAAAAGACTGTATCGATGTAGCCTAATTAACAGTTTAGATTTCCAACATATTAGTCAGTTAAAGCCCAGAACTTAATACCACTGACATCCCGGGTGGTGACCTCTTAAACGTCTCACAGCTGTATTCTGCAGAAAAAACTTTTCTAAGATTGATGACAGGGACTGGTAGATGGCTACAAGATATGTCTCACTGCAATTCGATCTCACACATATCAATATACACAATTATATACCTCAAAATCCTATTATGATCTTGAAACTGTTTCCAATTCTGCAAACATTTCACATCTGAAAAGCAAACAAAACAATAAATATATATATATATATATATATATATATATAGTCAGCCACCAATTGATGTTTTAACCTGCATGCTTCAAAGTAGGAATGGATCCTCCAAATGCCCTCTAGGAAACTTCAGACTGGCCCGGACATGTACTGGTTTAAGCAGTGGACATGTCTGGCACTTGCATTTGAATCCCTGGTGGTGTAGTGTGTTACTGATGTAGACTTTGTTACTTTGGCCCCAGCTCTCTGCAGGTCATTCACCATTTTTGTGATTAGTATGACCCCATAGTGTGAGATCTTGTGTGGAGACCCAGTTCAAGGGAGATTATCAGTGGTATTTTATGTCTTCCATTTTCAAATTTTTGCTCCCAGTAACAGTGTGTGAAAACCTTGTAAAGACTTACAGAAAAGTTTGACCTCTGTCATTGCCAAAATATATATAACAAAGTTCTGAGATGATTTTAATATTGACCAAATACTTGTTCTGGATTTTTCCCCCATTCTGTCCCTCATAGTTAGTTAGTCCCTCATGAGGTATACCTATGACGAAAAGTTGGAGAACTTGCACAATTGGTGGCTGTCTAAATACCTTTTTCACCCCACTGTGCATATATACAGTGCTGCTTGAAAGTATGTGAACCCCTCAAGTGGTGTAGATGTTTCTG
>CM070036.1:97772638-97786173 GCA_036250615.1 Ptychadena robeensis | reverse complement strand
CAAAAAACTTAAAGAACCTTAGGACATCAGAAATCCCATTTGTAAAGCACACCCCCAAAGTAGATACAACACCAAAAAGAGATATTTCATAATTTAATAACAAAGGAGTTATGTCCCAACAACTGAAAATCTTAATGTGCATAAGTATGTGAACCTTGTATTATAGCTTGTGGTCCTCATTTCACCATACTCCACTAAGTCTCTGAACCAAACCAGTCTCACATCTGTTATGGGGTTTTTGCCATCCTCTTGGAACTCAGCGTGAGAGACGTGGAGGGACAATGGCATGTAAAACTTTTAAGGTCTCCAACTTTAATTGGGTTAAGTCCGGATTTGATGGGAATCCAGAGTGCAATCCTTTTCCTGAAGCAATTCTTGTATTTGCTGGATGCTTTGGGTCATTGTCTTGTTGCATATCATCTCGTCCCAGCTCAATCCTGACTGATGGCAGGAGATTCTGGTCGAGAATTGTGAAACCCGAAGAATAATTCTTGGACAATATGGGTCGTCCGGCCAGCGCAGAAAGAGCCCAGATTCACATTTCACGCCAACTTCACGGTTGGGAGGAGGTTCTTTCTGCATATGCCTGTGATTTTCTCAAAACATGTCGGTTTGATTGTGACCAATAATTTATTTAGACTGTCTGTCCAGAGAGGACTTCCAGAAGGCCTCTGGTTGTCCAAGTGCTCTTTGCAAGTTGGAAAACGGAGTTTTGTGCTTTTTGAGAGCAGAGGCTTCCTTCTAGCAACCCCCATGAAGTCATGGCTATTTCATTTTTGTTGATTGTAGACGCATGCACATTTGTCCGATCTGCCAGATCTGCAACTCTCTAGGTGATTGTGGGTGGCCTTTACTGGTTTATTATTTTTTCTGGTGCTTCTGGTGATATTTTGATGGGCGTCATTCTAGGCAAAGTGTTCTGTGAAGGCCCTCCATGTAATTATCTTCGTACAGTGATGATGGAGCGAATCTTTTGGAGATGGTCTTATAGCCTTTCCCAACTGATGGGCTGTCACTACCCTTTCTTCATTCCTCGGATTTCCTTGCTTGCATGTTGATGGGACACAGGTTCGTGGTTTCCTCCTCTTTATTAGTGCAGGCCAAGAACAAATAAATTAGTCCCAATGATGTCTCATTTCATTTGGTCTGCTTAGTGATTGATTAAGCACACCAAATGTGTCTTCACCTGCAATCGTTTTCTCGTTACCTTGTCTACATTAAAATACCAATGCAGCTGGGGGTTTTACTGACTTACTGTTGTCATATACACTAGGCCATGTTTCATGTAGTTTTTGGGCTACTTAAACAAAACCCTACTAAACAAGTACATGCAATTTATGAACATATATCCTGACATTTCATGAATAAACACTGGTGATGAATCGAATGAGAAAATCATGGTTAACAAACAGAAACATCTTACACAAACCACTAATAAGGACAGACCCTATGATGAGGAGGTGATTCAACATAACTAAAAATACATGGCAGCACTGTATATATGGCACAGTGGGAAGGATTGAAAAAGGTATTTAGACAGCCAACCACTGTGGCACAGGTTGATGCTCCAAGCTTTTCGTCATAGGTATACCAAGTAAACTGCATGGAGGGATACTAACTAATGAAAAAGATAGTAAGTGACAAAAAAATAGATGGGGAAAAATCCTGAAGCAATGACAGGTAGATTCAATAATTATTGTCTCACTATTCCCTCATCTCAGAACTTTGGTTATATATATTTGTAAAATAGGGTTGCAATGACAGAGGTCAAACTTTTCTGTAAGTCTTTTACAAGGTTTTCGAAAATATAATGATCCACAGCCACTAGGTTCGCTGGGAGCAAAAATTTGAAAATGGAAGACTAAAATACCACTAGTCATATCAAAAGAATGAAAAAAAAACGAAAAACAGAATCCCAGGAGATACCATCAAAAAGAATCGAACTCACTTGAATACGTGTGAAAGAACATGGTACTGGGGGGTCCTGTATAGTCAAGCCACACAAGATAGGTAGAGACACAACGAAGGATTAATGGGGGTACAAACAACACGCTTACATTAAGATCACAAAATATGGAAGTGAAATAAGACCAAGAGGAAATGTCAGATGACAGGCATGGGGCCAGGAAAAGATAGACGGAAACGAAGAAAACAGGTGGTCTAACATTCCAAATGAAGCAAGTTCAACACACTAAAGGCTTTTCTGTGAGCTTACATTCACCTACAATCCAGAATTAGGACTACATTACAAAGAGAATTGTATTTTATCTACATATGAGAATTTTGGGCACAGTTAAAGAGTCAAGCGTCGTGCATAAATTACTAAGAGAATCTTTATTTCACATTGTCTAACTAGCACGATAAGTTTATCACAAGAAAAAGCTAGGCCGGTAGCGACCTCCAGGCAATGTAGTCATCACAATCGACCTTAAAAGACTTTGGCACCACCAGTCGCCCTATTGGGCAACCGGGAGTGCTCTCTACCCCCCCTCGGGCAGGCGAGCTAGCTCAATTTACAAGTGCGAGAGCCCACCCACGATCGGTCTCCACCGTCTACCCACTCTAAGTTATCCTTTTTCAAGGAAGAGTAAATTATGTAGTTAGTTAAAAAAGAACAACCAAAGGAGACTAAAATATAAATAAGATTTAAAAAGAGGATCACAGTGAAAAAAAAGGATGACAAAGCAGATGTACCGAAAAGGAACATAGTGATCCACTAATATCGAAAAATGCTAGAAAGTTCCACGACCATTACAAGCAAAATAAGCTAAATCATAGCCAGGGGCCGGGCCAGGTTCGTTAAATTTTTCCTAGAAGGAAGAAAGATGATACTTGATATGGAAGGAGTCAGAGAGTTCCTACAAGTAATTGTCAATGACGTCATGGCATAGGGTTTAATAGAAAGGGACCATATAGAAAAAGAAAAACAACAACAAAATTGAGGAAACATCCAGTTTGGATTAATATGGCTGAGATTAAGAGTTGAACTCTCGTCATCACTCTCGCGTGCATCGCGATCACGCCGCCTACCATACTCGTACCGGTCCTTTTCAAGTATTGGATGTGCAATGAATATCACTATAATGTGCTTAGGGAAAGTTTCCACACCGGAATGGAAAATTGAGGCAGTAAAATTGGAGAGTTCGGGGGAAATAGGGATAAATAGGATAGCGTTAGTGGAATAGTGAGTGTGTTTTTTTTTCTTTCAGATGTGACCTGTTTGCCGCCTTGCCTCAGACACTGTCTTCACGTCAGCACAAACCGAGTTTTGCAAAAATTTCAAAAAAGGAAGTTTCACACCCCCCCTTCCCGACATCCTCGGATTTTGAGGTCTCCTTCCGTGTGTATATTGAATATGGGAAGTTGAGTTGATGAGAGATAACGAATTGCAAGTGGGTATCGGGACCTATCTTGGTAGAAGTGGAAAAGAGTCTTGTAAAGCCAGATGTTCAATTGATAGGAGTGTAGAAGGGAGATGCAAAAAGGAAAAAATTGCAGATGGACAGTTGTAAGCCTCTAACCAAAGAAAATAAAAAAGGAAAGGAAGAAAAGTCATTGATCCTTCACTCAGCCTCTCCTTTTCCTACCCTCTCAACTATTTCAACTTTCCCTCAAAACTCCCTCTCTCTCACAATCTCCCGCCCTCCATTTCTTTTTTCAGTAAAACAACAACGTTATCGCAAATGGCATAAAAAGAAACCATACTATGAAGAAAGACACACACAAACGATACCATAGTGAAAAAGCCATTAAACTAAAAAAGTACCGTGAAAAAGTAAAATTTATGGAGAAAGAAATAGGAAAAAACATATGAGTCCTGAACAGGAATAACCAGTTGCACACAAAACAAAAAAGTCAACACGAGTGCACCATGTATGAAGTCCGAAAAAACAGGAAATGGGAATCCCACAGTAAAAGAAACAAAAGAAACATTCAAATTCATTCGAACGGAGAAGGTCCTTTTAAACTTTTTTATGTTGGTCTGTGTTAAATTTTAGAAAACCAGTTTACATAAGATATAATTTTTTGATGGTTAAATGTTAATTAGTCTTCAGTGCTAAAAATTGATAATATTTTATGCTGGAAAAATGAATGTGTAGGTTGTAGTGAATGGATTTGTTCGTGAGAGTAGTAAAGTTTGATTCCTGCAGAGAAGACTGAAGACTGGAGACAACAGCTTGAGAGGAGGAAAAAAGACGTTTAAACGACTGTGAGAAAGAGGGGCACAAACAGTGACCATGTCTGGAGGGTTCACATACTTTCAAGCAGCACTGTATATACAAATTCCAGGAGTATTAGCTAGGGGAAAGGGTGAAGCAGTTTCTGTGTCCATTAGTGGGAACCTGGCCAGTAAAGACGACTGAACACTCAAGCAGGTACAAGGGAAATTGCCATCATCACTGAAGTTAAACAAGTACTACACAAAGTGTTACAATATGTCTACTTGCCCAGAATGCTAAAAACTTCTAACCGTCCAAATATTTATTTCCATCTCTAAGTTCTCAGAATGTTCCTAACTAAGAAACAAGCTAAAGGGGTCTATCCAGTGTGGTGCGGAATATGAAATTTTTGAACACTTTTCAAATATCAGAAGCCTACAAAAAGTAATTGTGACCATGACCAAATTCATTAAGCATTTGTATTTTTTTTTGTATTTAATCAAATGTAGACAAAAAAGTGGAGCATGCATCTCTTGTCATGCACTCTGATTGTATTAAGTTCATCTAGCTTGTATTATGAAGCAGCTCTATTCATGTCTCTATACATGTCAGATTTTACATTCCATATTATTCAATTATTTGCATTTGTAGAAATCCATTTACATCTCCACTGTAAGCAGACACAGGACTTGATTATGAAAGTCTGCAGTAGATAACATTGCCTACTGGATGGCTCCAGATGTTTTCATCACCTGGACTAATGTAGGTGACATGTATTTTATTTGGATAATATATTGCTTTGATAAGAAGCACAGGACAACAGACTATGAAGATCCTGACTTGACATATCCTTGTCTGAGATGAGGGACAGAGCTTTGTGGGAGTCAAGCTGTCTCCATCCTCAATCTTTTAATTCACTGAATTGGTATTTTTTGCAATACTCATCCTGGCTTATTGTGATTACTTTGACTCTCAAGAATGGCCATGCTGACTAATTACGTGTAACTACCTTAAAAATGCTAAATTGTAGTTACTACGTATAAATCATGGTAATCAGGCTTATCCACTCCACCCTATCAATATAATTTTTTATATATAATCCAGATTGGTTTGAATGGCTAGTTAAAGGCCCCTTTTTGCCAAATTCCTGTGTCTCTTGATGACACATCCTAACTGTAATCTCAGCAACTGCCAAGTTAGTGACATATTTTTTTCTACAAGTAGACCTAAAGTCTGGGGTAGTAGAGTCAGACTTAACTGCCTATCTTATCTGAAATCACCAGACTCAATGCTGTCACCAGAGATATAATAAAATTACTTTTCCCACTTTAACCACACTGAATGCAGAAATATATATATAAATAAATATTGACAAAATTTTATATTTACAATTGTATTCTATCAAACTTTTAATGGCGTGTGTGTCTACCTGGATCTTCAGTACTTCACAGTACTTATAAAGCAATGGATTAAACCATTTGCTAACCATCTTGGCTAATCCCTTAACCTTGTTGTTTTGTCATTTCCTCTTTACTTATCTCTAGGAGATAAAAAAAGTCTTTATTTCCTCTTAGGTATCATTATTAGTAGGTGTCAAAGCTTTTTTTTTAATGCAAATTGTCTTTTGTTTGTTAGTGGCTGAAAATGCCTCAATAAAATTTCCTGAACGTGGATCGCAAACTAATGCTAGGCATACACATGCCGAGTAGGTCAGACAGACCTACTCCAATATTCACCGGTGCATTATGGGGCCTCTTCAGTCGGGCAGCACTCTTTGTGTGCTGGCCATAAGCTGCAATGAAGACGCCGTCTTCATTGAAGCTTATGGCATCGGCTTGCCTCGGCTTGCATCGGCCAGAGAATATCGGACATGTCCGTTCTCTGGCCGGCCGAGCTGTGGGACGACAGGGATCTGTCGCCCCATGTGGGCACATGCCGATAAGCGGGGCCCCATGTGGGCACATGCCGTCGGTCAGGTTAAAAATCGGCCGCTTATCGGCATGTGTATAGCTAGCATTACACACAGTAATTTAATTTTCTTAATTTAGCTAAGCAATGGTAGTGAAATGACAGGGGGACTAAATGTGGGATGTGGTAGGCAGTGTAGACACTTTACAGGAGATTGCTTTCTCAGTGTTTGCAATTTCATAGACTTTAAGAATGCAAAACCTGCCTAAACCAAAGAAAAACTCATAGGGCCATTTTACCTTAGCTGCACTGTGGCACATTTCTTTGGCCAGTAACGGACAGTAATGGCTGCTACATCTGTTTCCGAGGAGAAACCATGCGTTTTTTAGCATCTTCCATACAAGTGTTTAAGAGATGCTTGCGCTGCATATACCAAAATGCGTGCTGCATGGAGATTAGGGATTTCCTCTTAGTTTATTTTTCTCTACTGTAGTCACAAATCACCAGTAGTCCAATAATGGGGCAAATGTTCCAGAAGTGAAATGTTGTATGTAGGTACACATACAGCAATCAAAAGTTGTCAAATAATAATTTATACAGATTGTCACCATACTATGCCAACGAACCTGAGAATAACTTACCTATTCCTGTAAATGGATCCATATACACATATGCTGCACTGAGCATTTTTATCTCATTTTAACACAATTGATTCCCTTCTACTCTGGTCACTTTTACCAACCTTTTCAATGTTAATGTGTCCCTGCCATTTTACCCACAATCCCCATTATGCCCTTGCTATGTTCATCTGACTATCATGTTGCTCATAAAAGTTGATTTACTTTGTTGATTATAAGTATGCTTGTTGTAGCTGTAACACATATGTATATCTTGTTGGCTGGGCTTCCATCACACAGCTTTAACACTCTTTCCATTGATTTCTTCCCCCCTTATGTCACCCATTATTTTCTTTTTTGCATTATAATACTGTTGTGCTTCCATGTTCATTATCCATTTAAGTAATTATTTTGTTTGAAATCTTATTTTGTTTGTATTTTAATTGTGTCAAAAAAACTTGACAAATATTCTAGCTCTAGCCTGAAGAGACAATACCAGTGTAGCAATACCAGAGTAAGTGTATGTACATGATTTTATATTATTACATGAGGTTTCAGTAGCCCTTTAAAGATTCAATTTTAGTTAGCAATATCTATTGATAATAACAAACAGTTATAAAAAAAAATGTGAGGTGTGACGATGCTTCCATAACTAGAGTTAAAGAGATCATTGTCCTTACCAATTGTATTTGTTGTGTGTCTGTTGCTTGTGGGTGGCATCTGTAATCTGTCACTTTTTTCAGATAATCTGACAAGAGTGACAGAAGCATTTCAACGGCAGCAATAGACAGCGAGTAGCTGATCTTGCCCTAGCTAAAGCTCCTCTGGTTTCTTGTTTTGCCTGACTATGCCATCACTCCAATAATGGCAATTAACCTCTTGTAAACACACACAATTAAATGTTCAGCAGGAGCTCTGGAACACTTATTGATATGTGTGTTTATTTAAAGATAACTTGAAGACAGAACTCAGTTTCCTAAATAATGTAATTGATTGATTTGCAGTTATACTTGATATTGGGTACCCATTAGACAAGGTTGACACTGATGATTGTCAAACATCTCGTTTACCGCTGTCTGTAGTTCCCCTTAAATTTTTAGGGCATTTTTAAGGTATTGAAAAGACACAAAGTAGTAAAAACACCTGCAAATATTGTCTAATGAACACCCTAATGAGATCCCATAATTTTACAAACACCAAAGTTGCTTCTATTACTCACACACACAATAAACATGCATAAAAAGCCATGGAAACCTTGTTTGACTTGATTACAATTTTTATATCTTCCCTAAATATTTAACAGGTTACTTTTTCATATATAGATAATTAATGGGATGCAAATAAATCAACCTTAACTAAAAAAAATGTCTTGTATAGAAATCAGTTAGAACATCTAGCAATTACCTGTACAATTAAAATAAAAATTTTCTACCTGACCATGTTACATTAAGCCTAGTTCAGACAGGTGGGTTTCAGTGTGTTTTACAAATGTTTGTGGGAGGTTGATGTGTGGTTATAAATTGCTTGCCAACTGTCCCACAGGTTGACCCTATGGACAGCCAAAAGGAGAACATGACAATGCAGTTGGGATTGCTAGGTGTTTGGGCAGTTGAAACCATGTGCTCCTGACAGCGATCAAATGTTCTTCAAATATAAAATAAATCTGTGTAGATCCACCTTTAGTCAGATCAGGAACAAAGAGTTCTGGTTCTGTTTCTCTATTGACAGTTGACAATACTTTAAAAAGTGCATAAAATGTTATCTTTCCTTCCTTGTATGGAGGCATAAAAACTTGACACGTTTTTGTAAGTAAATGGTCTACTGCCATCCCAAGCCATTCCCAGCATCTCACTATGAACTCAGGAAGTAAAATAAAACCAGGATGACCAGGAAAATAAAACCAGGATGCAGGAAAAGAAAATATTTTAAATATTAGTCTTGTCAAATTATAAGCAGGTAGGAATATCCTACCGCAGTAGGATGACATTGTCGTAATGGAACTATGTGGCCAGCCATTATATCTGACTTGAAAAAATGGAAAAGAAAGACACACTTTCACTATCATTTTTTAATTTGGGGGGCAAATGCTTTGAATCCAAGCTATTTTATAAATTATGATAACAATAACACCCCATGTACATTAATATTTTAGAGTCACTTTCTGCTAGCATTTGTGAATCCTTTTGTAATTCTTGTAATCTTTGTAACTGACCAATGAAAAACACAAATAAGTAAAGCCTTAAGCTCACATTAGATTTTCATCCTGAAAAGTTGTCTTGGGCAACACAAATCTAGCATCTGTCCAATGGTATCCCCACTGGTTTAGTGATTCTACCATATTACTAAACAATGGACTGGGAAAGATTAAAGCAGGGTACAGATGTGGAGATATGGGTCGAATTGATGGCCGTTTCGAGCGCCGTGCGCAATTATGGCCATCTATCTGACCCATATAATCTGCCCCTATAGCTGTTTTCGAGCGGGACAAATCAATCCCGCTGGAAAACAGCCTTATTGGACATGACCGTTAATACGGCGATGTCCAATGGTTTGCCTGGGTCTCCAGGCAAAGCTCAGCTGAGGAGGAGGAGCCGGGGAGAGGCAGTTCTGCTCTCCCCGGCTTCTCCGATATCTGACAGCTGCTGAAGGGTACATCAGACGGCTCAAATATCGAGCCGTCTGTACCCTGCTTAAGAGTTTTCCATATACAGTAGGAGGATGTCTGTCTGCACAGAAGTTGTTACCTGAAATGGTCTCCAATTATCATTCCAGACAACACAACTCTTAAATCTGCTTATTTCTCTAACTGCATTTTACTTATTTGACTTTGTGCTTTCTTTTTGTGCTGGTCAATAGGTACACGATGGACAGACATCCACCCAACATGCAGTAAGTAACAACCCTAGCAAACACCAGCCAATTTACAGTAACAATTGGTTGTACAGCTAAGGAGTGCACCCAGCTGTATTATGCTGTAACCAGGCAATCTGCACCTGATCCACATTGGATTCAATTAGGGTATACAACCAAAATATAGTAATTCTCTCTCCTGAATAATTAATGTGCCAACATCCCTAATAAACATATATCTAAAACTAAAAGTGGTGGAGGGGGAGGGAGAAGAGGCACCCCAGCCGCCCTTCAACATTTAAGCATAGGCCTCCTGGGACTTTAACGGCACTAATAGTCCATGTTTCTACAGTGATTGTAAGATCATAACTTGTTATTGAGTCCCTATAACATCAATGGTTCAAGGTTGGTAAAAACAATTGTGTTTATTGAAACATGTTTGGCGTTATTGCTTCCTCCGGAGATTTCAGCACCCAGCATAACCGGAAAGTTAATAAATAAATAAGTATAATTTAATCATTATAAGGTCTGATTTGAACATAGATGTAGTGTTATTCATATTGTATTTACTCACAATTTAAAAATATAATACATATGGTGTGAAGGTGATAGGGAACCTCCCACCAGATGGAGCCAGCCCATAGGAGCATACGCAAAGCCCCAGCCTCCCACCGTCACCAAGGGGAGGCAAGGGAAGAATAACAGGGGGGCCACATGGAGGGAAGTGTACTGCTGGGCATTCATCCGTTAAATAGAATAAATATAAAGTTCTTAGTATCATTGATATCCTCTCTATTAATTTATGGTAACCATAAACCGACTGATCATTCTGTTTGATCAAGCAGTATTAAATCATTGGAAAATCGTTTCCTTCCTTCTGCATTCCCCAGAATTCTGTCTTTTAGTCTTTCTAAATATCTCCCTCTGTCTCTAGCTCTTCGTACATATCCCCAAATTTCTATATTAAGCATGTATTGTTTTGCAAGGCAGAAACCACTATATGCTTTCATTGACACATTCCTATATTTCTGTAATCTAAGCCATAGGAATAGGAAAACTTTGAATAATGCGAAAGCCTTTTGATTTATGGTTAACATATGGTATCAATAAATATACATAATAATTTGCTGCTACATAAGCATCAGCTTTGTTTCATTTGGTACTATTTATTTTTTTAAATTGAATTTGTTTGTGAATAGGTTTAAACTGACAGCTCTAAGAAAGCAAATTTTCCATTTATCTACATAAAGCCAGCCAAGTCAAGCAGCAGGCTGGAGAAGTAAACATTTGCCATTCCTGTTTAACATACTGACTCAATCTTCATTTAAACCAAGTTATCACTTAAAATGTGGACAGCTGGCTAACTGGACCCTATTATAAGTAAGTAGACATGTAATATGACAGGCTAACAATGCTATTGTTGGCTTTTAATGTCTTAATGGTGATAACAAATTAGGAGGAATATTTGGCGTTGGAAATATTCTCTAGCTAAAAATCTGGAAGCGTTTTCTAACAATATATTTTTGCAGAATAGAATTCTGTATTAGACTGATCAAATGATAGTGTGTCATTTGTGTAGTGATAGCAGAGACAACTAAAAGGCCAACAAGTTACAGATTTAGAGATACAAGTGTAGCTTATGCCTGCCATACACCCACAGATGGGTGCAGACAGACGAGCTCCGATGAGCTCTGGAATGCAAACATGATGACGTCATTACGTTGCATTCTGAGGCTGCTTTAATCGGCCAGGCACCCATTGTGTGCCGGCCATTAGCTTCAATGAAGACGCTGGTCTTCATTGAAGTTAATGGCATCGGCTGGCATCGGCCAGAGAACATCCGACATGTCCGTTCTCTGGCCGGCCGAGCTGCGGGGCGACAGGGATGTGTTGCCCCATGTGGGCACACGCCGATTGGCGGCCGATTTTGCCACTGACCGACGGCACGAGCACGCACGCCCGTCGGTCAGCGGAAAATCGGCCGCTTATCGGCATGTGTATGCCAGGCATAAAGCCACAAATATACTCGTAAATTTTTGCTTGATCGTTTTGTGCAATTTAAATATGGACCGCCAGTCTAACACCAATCAATGGTGCCATGGATTCTTTAAATTTGTTTGCTGATAAAGGCATGCTCTAAGATCCAACTGGATACAAATCAATTCAAATACCTAGAACCCCATGAGATACTTGAATGATCAACTGAAATCTTACAACCTGTCCCCAAAATTTTCCATTTCATGCTTTATTTCTATTACTTTTATATTTTTATTACTTTTAATCCCCATACTGGACTACCTGGTTAAAAGCCACTATATCCCCCACACAACACAGGAACCCCTTACACCAGGCACGTTTAGATGTAAAAAAAATCTAATCAGTGCAATTGAATACAGGAGGGCAGGGAATTTGCCCTATCCAATGGGTAAATCTTTCGTCCCTCACACAGAGTGGACTGCAGGACAGCTGGAGTGGTCTACTGCATAAACTGTGTGTGTGGAGCCTGTTACATAGGTAAAACAAAAAGAGAACTACGCCTGCGCATTCAAGACCACATATATGACATCACAAAATGGAAACTATTGAAAACAGTGGCTCGACATGTGGCATTATGCCCCAGATTCCATCAGCTTCTTTACCCTGACCCATGTACCAGAAAACATCGGGGGGGGGGGGGGGGGGGGGGGGCAACGTGAATAAATGATTACTACAATTGGAGTCCAGATGGATTATATGTATCTATCTATATTCTTTGTTTATTAATCTACTGTTTTCTTTATGAATATTGTCCTCCAAACTTGTGAGGGGCTTGCATTGCCGTTTTGGGACATTTGCCATTGAGTTTTTCTTCATATGCTGGCCTGGTGTGTCCTCATTGGGAGGTGGGCACAGATCCAGATGTGGGAGGGCCAGTTGGGAAAATCATCACAATGGGCACATTCCTGTGGAACCCGTACGGGTCTGGGGAGCTGAGCATAGATCGGCACGCGTGACCATAGTGCCCTCATGTTGGGGTCCCCTGGTGGCCCATGCACCATGTTGGTGGGCGTCTACCAGCTGACGCTTATACACACATAAAAACCCCAATGGCGAACATGCAAACATGCCATTGTACATGTGAAATCAAACCAACAGGAGGGACTGCAGTAAAGGCTAGAGTAAGAGAACCATCAAGGTACCTTTCTACTTCTTGGGTACTTAAACCCCGCAATTTAGCTTCGACACTCTATGCCAATAGCAATCTAAACAACGCATACCTTTGCTCCATAGAGACCAAAGGGTCTAAGGGGCACGCTGTCCTCATTCTCCTGCATGTCACACCTGATGTGAGGCACTAACTGCCCCAAGGACAACAACTAGTTGGACCCACAAAGGTACTCCTTTCCTATGTTGGTGTTGTTTGCTGTTCCCATTTAGTACACCACCACTTAGATTACAAGCGGTGGACACATCATTCATTTTTTGGAGTATACCTGGTGGGTCTGAATGACCAAACCAGAGGATATTATTTTTGATGCTCTCTTCTCTATTATAGGATCCACGTTCTAATTGTGATATCCCCGACCGGGAGCTCTCATTGTCGATCCTCCTCACCACAATGGGTGACGCACACACTGACTAAGGTACTCGGCTCTGAGACAAGGGCGTTTGTGAGCCCTGGGGTCAAGTGCCAAGGAACTATCATATGGTACAGATTGCTTGCCCCTATAGAGAGCTTTCTTCACCAGATACCAAGTAAGTTGAAATGTACCAAGGGCCATATTCTGCAATGCAAGCCTTATATGCTAATGTTGTACATATATTGATATTATGATTTTCCAACATAGATAAAGAACAGACACCCCTTATCCCTGAAGAAGTCTGAAATAGCCGGACGAAACGCGTCGGATTTTATGTAACCCTCCCCCTGATATAGGGAAAGGTAGTTGTTTGGTTGATGCTGTTACGCCTCCACAGGGGTATTGACAGACGTTACCAACGACAGAGGGAGGAGTCTGTG
>CM070036.1:97758129-97772538 GCA_036250615.1 Ptychadena robeensis | reverse complement strand
GGGAGAAGGAATCGCATATAGCACTTGGAAACAACTGAACTGCAATACAACAGCACCTTCTCTGTGCTGAGACAGATCTTTTATAGTAAACCTTGATTAGCCACCCCTCCCCTCTGCAGGAAGTGATTGCAGAGAGGAGGGGTGTATGTTTCTTTAAATAGTGCACACTCGTGCGCATGCCCGCCTAGTATCGCCGGCACTCGCATGCGCAGATGCGCTACTCGACGGACGCCATTGCTCTGCACGCTGGCTGCGTGCAGAGCCGTCTCCAGACTGGGGGTACCCCGTGGCAGGGGTATCCCAACCCCACAGGTAGGCATCATCCTGGGGTGAAGCTGTGACGCCCAGGGACCCCATTAACCACACTGGGGACCCCGACGGCGCCGCATTCCCCCCAGGGCTGTCAGGAGGCTGGCAGATGCACAATGATCATTTCTATCTTTTGCAATGATATGATGCACTTTATATGTATGTTTTTACTATGCTAATCTAATAAAACTCTGTAATTTTTTACTGAAAATTGGGAATTCAGTAGGATTTCAGCCTATCATAACACAATATGGTACCCTAAAAAGCCTCACTTTATTTCCCCACTAGGGATACCCTATTGGGTGTTTCCAAATTTTAAAATTTTTTCCCTGTATTTCCTATGTATATTAGAGGTGTGGTACCAATAAATATTTGAAAAATTAATAGATGACCCTTTCATGGTTCTTCATGCTCTTTTCCTTCTATTACTTCTGATTTAACTGATTCAGTTAACCTCCCTTCATGCGTTCATGACGAGCCCAGCTTATCCAGAGTTTGTTTGAAAGCTGTGGCGATGTTCTTCTTGGCCGCAGCATCTTCGTTGTTGTGTGGCTTTACCAATCACGTCATGGTCATGCAGAAGGGGGCAGGGGGGCAGCGCCATAAACCTCCATGTTAATGGAGCGGAGTCGGCGTTCCAGCCTACACAGCCAGCGTCATTAATTGTCTTGGTGATGTGGACAGAGGCGGGGGGAGGGCTGGAATTGTAAGCAGTGTACCTTGTTCACTGCCGCGATTGCCCGTACCACGCAGTTAAAAATGGCGCAGTATGGGCAGAACGCTAGGGAGGTTAAAAGAGGAATCACATTTCTTTCAAATCAACTTTAGGGCTTGTGTCCACTGCTGCTTTATCGCAGGGAATCTGCCCAGCAAATGTGCCGCCACGCGTCTTGATTCGTAGAGGAAACATAGCCTAAGAGATCAGTTGAACAGCAAATCCAACCAACTATACTGCATCGGAAAAACAAAAAAGTGCATACTTACCTTCAGTCATTTTGCTTTCCTGGTAAGTACGGCAGCATACAGGTTAGTTTCCCCAAACAGTAAAGTCTATTATTTCTCCAGTCTAATGCACCATTGAATGTATTTCATGCCAGTTAGGTGTAAAGTCCTAAAAAGCAATGTAATTTTTTTTTTTATTTGAACTAGGTCTGCTGGTTGGGCAGGGGTGAGGCTCCTGCAATGTTCCAGATCTTTGGTTATATATCTCTCCAAGTTTTTTAAAAAAAAATTCTTCCATCCAAGGTCTGGCAAGGTGTTTTGGGGATAAAAGTAAGCTGAGGATAGCATTAACTTACATGGAAGTCATGACGCCAAAACTTATAAAAAAATGGCCACAAAAGAGTACATTAGTTATTTATTTTTATCAGAGTTTAATTCTAGTAGAAATGTTTTATGTTTTGGAATTGATCTGAGTGACTCTAACAGATAGGCAAAATTTTATAAACTTTAAGTGAGGATAATCACAGGTCCACAAAAACTATTTTTTCAAGAGCAGTTTTGGTCATTACCTCCATTTTGTAATAGAACATCAAATTTTCTGACAATTTAGTTAACTATGTCTAAAAGGCAATACCTCAAAATAAATGGAAACAGACTTATAAAATGTAAGTTTTGTTAAAATGTTTTCATGAAAATCCTTCTTTTTTTTTTTATCTACACACACTAAACTCGATTATTTTTCCCTCTGAGGCTCCTCTTTGTGCATTTATGCTTGTGAATAGCAACTGGAATGTCTCTTTGAAGCATCCAACAATAGTCTGCCATCATTGTAATGCTTCATTTTTTCTGGTTCCATCTCGTTAATGTCTTGGTGGAATTGTTCCTTACTCACAGCTCCCAAATTTTCAGGAAAGAAGTCAAGGTGGGACTGGAGGAAATGCACTTTTAGCATTCGTCCAATGATCTTTTTGTAGTGAGGCCTCTGACAGGCCTGGAAACTTGATGACCAAGAATTTGAAGCATTCGCCATCTCTTGGAAGTGATTTAACGAATTTCTTCATCAATCCCAATTTTATGTGGAGAGGTGGTAGAAGAACTTGGGAAGGTACTTAATTTTCTTGGAGGACATTTTTTCACCTCAGCTGCCAACTTTTCTTGGTCCAGTGATTTTGTCGGTCTCGACTGTCCCATAGACACAGAAAACGAGGGTATTTGGTTTACCCAGCTTGTTGCCCTTGGACCCACACACTTGCCAACATAGTCTTCATTAAAGTTTACAAAGAACCAATTCTAGGTTTCCTTCAAGTGTACAGAATTACCTGGAGCGAACCACCGCTGTGAAGTAAAACTGCCTTGAGACTTCATTTTGAAGAATCTATAAAAAGACACCAAAAGACATTTTGAATCATATTGGATTTGACCCTTCAGACCTTCGACATGGATGCAATAAACCAACTTGTCTTTCTGGGCAAAGTAAGGAACAAACTCCTTTTAATGATGTCTGAACCATGAATTTAAATTTTAAAAAATGTATACATTTGAAGACAATTTTGCATTTTGTGGCAAATCATGACGTCTTGGTGTTTTTTCAATATTTTATTTGTTTTCAGCACACCAAAATACCATTTTTTCCACAGTATAAGACGACTTTTGAACACAGGAACATGTGTGCAAAAGTCGGGGGTCGTCTTATACGCCAGGTGCCGCAGGCAGGGGGGTGCAGGGGACCATCTAGGGGAGCTGGTAGGTCTATGCTCCATGGGCTGCGTGCTAGCCGACAAAAGCAGAAGGAGAATGACATCGGGAAGAAAGAGATCTCTCCACGCTCACCTACTACTACTTACACCCCAAATTTCACCACTCTAGCTACAACACTTATACGTTAAATTTCAGCTAAAGTCCAGCTATCAGAAATGCTTCTTCATCACCAGAGTGCTATACTCCTATATGCAACATTTAACTTGCCTATATTGAACACATATATCTTTGCAACTCTGCATGGTAGAACCTTGAAATTTTAGACTATATCCATGCAAATTTTCAGGTCCCTGAGCACAATCCTTCCTACTAAAAGCCCCCTATCAAATATTGCTTCCCTATGAACATAAAGCACTACTCTGTTGCATACATGCTTTCACTTACCCGAATTTAAACACAGATCTTTAAAACCCTGCATCGTAGAACCTTGAAATTTTGGGGGTTAGCAGCTAATCCCTGAGACTACATTAAAATGTCATGCCCCTAGCTTCAACGCTTCCTACAAAGAAGTTAGTTATCAAATAATTCTTCCATAAGACTATAATGGCTTATTCTGCTACATGCATCCCCTCACTCACCTAGTTTGAATGAACACCCAGATCTTTTAAACCCTATGTTGTACAACCTTGAAATCTGAAATTGGTATTGCAGTATTGAGATTAAAGCTATTTTATTGTCAAATGTATACAATTTATGTCAGTTGGATAACTGCAGGGAAACATTAATAAATATGAAAGGTTGCAGATACGGGGTGTCAAATTGGGAATGTAAATTACTAATACAAAAAAAGATCAGACTTCCAAGGGTGTTGGAGATCTGGGGGTTGAAAGTCAGAGTAGACATTCATTTTTTTATTTGGTGTGCGTTAGAAGAGGCGTAGTCTTATACAGCGAGAATATACCAAACTCTATATTTTAACTGGAAAAGTTGGGGGTCGTCTTATATGCCAGAAAATATGGTACATGTGATTTCAATATTTTATTGTTTTCAGCACACCAAAATACATGGAAATTTAATGAAAATAATCAGCTTTTTAGTCGCAGACCAGTGTAATTAGACAATGTAAAAAACATAAAAAATTATAAGTTGACAACATAGCACAGTAAAGTCTTCAAGGTATTCACATGGCTCATTCCATTACAAATCCCAAAAGGTAAAGGAAAAACCCTCAATCAAGTATATTACATGTAGGAAACTAGATAAACTAGTAACTAGTAAGATATCTAAGTGGTCATACACACATCAAGAAAATCGACCAACAACATAATCAACATGATCACAATAGATCAACTGAATATATAACATGTGTAGAGGTGTCAGGTGAGGTTGCTGAGTGATTGACCAGGATTGATCTATTAAGGGCTGCAGCCTAGGGAGGACAATACAAGACAAAAATTAAGGTTACAGTTGCAAGAAAAAGTATGTGAACCTTTTGGGATTACATGAATGGGTCATAAAATGTGCTCTGATTTTCACCTAAGTCACACCAATAGCAAAACATTGTCTGCTTAAAATAATACTACACAAACATTATATGTTTTCATGGTTTTATTGAACATAACATGTAAACAATCACAGTGCAGGGTAGAAAAGGTATGTGAACCTTTGGCCTTAATAACTGGTTGCCCCTTCTTTGGCGGCAAAAACCTCACCCAAAAGTTTCCTGTAGTTGCAGATCAGACCTGCATAATGATCTGGAGTAATTTTGGATCACTGTATATAAACCCTAATCAGAGAATCTCCCTGATGGTAAGCCCTACTGGGATTTTTTAGGCGCTTTGACAGTAAATCGTGTTTGTATATTTAAAAGGTCTTTATTTGTAAAGTTGTGCGGACCATAATATATAAAAAATTCATACATTAATACTGTATCCATAGAAGTATCATTGTTTACAGTCAAATACAATACTCATTAAAATAACATAGCCGGTATGGTATAACACGTGATGAGCGATCCACTGTATCACAGCATAACCTTAACAGATAGCCTCCAACATGTTTCGCCCTTAGGCTTCGTCAGGGGGGATATTCTGAGGCATAAATACATAGATATTAGCTCATTAGTATATGTGTGCATATGCTTTCATTTACATTAGTCTTTCGATATTTGACAATGCATCATTATAGTATAGACATACATTCGGCAAGTGTTCAATTACAAAGCCAGTTGTGTTGTATGTTGACAATCACTTAGAAACAAGCGTACATATGTAAGGGATAATCAATGATAGCAGAGGTACTCATTCATATATATAACTATGTGTCATTTGACCTAGGACATAGTGCCAGGGTTTCCACATATACAATCAGCATTTAAAAGTTTCCATGTTTACATATAAACAGTACATGTTTACATAAGGGGTCAGTATTCTACTCACATAGCTGGCATGGTCATAGCTGGCTATGTGAGGAATCTCCCTGATGGTAAGCCCAGTAGGGCTTACCATCAGGGAGATTCCCTGATTAGGATTTAAATACAATTTTCAAAAAGTGGGATGGCGCAATGAATATAACTTTTGGCACCATTAGCTTACATTTGGATTTCTATAATTTTGGACCACCGCTCTTCACAAAATTGTTTCAGTGTAGCAATATTCTTGGGATGTCTTGTGTGAATCGCTCTCTTAACAGGGGGGATGAGGTTTTTATGTTGGTGTTCTGTGCCTTTTTTCTCCACACAAATTGTTTTTTTTTTGGACAGCAATGGCTTCTTCCGTGGTTTCCTCCCATGTACTCTATGCATACATTCATGTTTTCCTTATTGTAGATGTATCAACAAAAACGTTAGCATGTGCCAGAGATTTCTGTAAGTATTTAGCTGACACTCTAGGATTCTTCTTCTTCATTAAGTATTCTGTGCTCTTGCATCTTTACAGGACAACCACGCCTGGGGAGAGTAGCAACAGTGCTAAACTTTCTTAATTTGTAGACAGTCTGTCTTATCGTGGACACATGAACATCAAGGCTTTCGGAGATACTTTTGTTACCCTTTCCAGCTTCATGCAAGTCAACAATTCTTGATCGTAGGTCTTCTGAGAGCTCTTTTCTGCAAGTCATGCTTTACATCAGACAGTGCTTCTTGAAACCAGCAAACCCAAAACTGGTGTGTGTTTTTAAAGGGCAGGACAGCTTTTAGCAACACATCCAATATCATCACACTGATTGGACTCAAGGTTGGCTCACTCCTGGCTCCAATTAGCTCTTGAAGAAGTCATTATGCTAGGGGGTCCCACCCTGCACTGTGAATGTTTACTACTTATGCTCATTAAAAAACATGAAAATATATAATGTTTTTGTAGTATTATTTTAAGCAGGCTGTGTTTTTCTATTGGTGTGTATGACGATCAGAGCACATTTTATGAACAATTTAGGTAACTCTATTTAATCCCAAAAGGGTCACATAATTTTTCTTGCAACTGTGTATATTCAAACTCAGTTTCAGAGCAGCGGCTGCTTGGCAGCCATGGTGAAACTGTTGCCACACCACTATTTGGAGCAGTTGCACACATTGCACACATTGTCTACAGCCCCCATGTTAGGTATATGGGCAGCCAACTGGCAAACCCGGCATGTCGCTAAACGGTCACAGTTCACGGTCAGGAGCATGGTTCTAGACAATCTTGTGAACATAGCCTCAAGCTAATAATTCTGCAGCAAGACATTTTGGTTGACAACCTATTTTACCTGCTCTCAATGTTATTTTAGTAACTTTTTTTTCCCCAAAATGGAAAAAATTAAGAAAAAAACGGGCCCTCGTTCTTCAACTTCCATATCTGTGATGTTCTTTTGTCCACTACTAATCCAATTTCTAGTACATCCTCAGTCACTCAGCCTGACATATGTATTTGTTCTCCTCTGACATGAGGCAGGTCTGGTTGGTGTTGAATAGCCATAAGCCAGAGGCAGACAGTCAAGTCCTTTCCCTCTCAACACTCGTCTAACTCAGGCCAGACAGATTGCGAAGAACTGGAAATTAACTTAACCTTCCTTCTTTAGAAAAAAAAAGAGTGATTAGAGATTTTTAAAAGGGTTTTCTTTTTGCTTTGTTTTCTGGGGACAATGGAAACAAGAAAGAGCAGCAAATGACAAATGTCAGCCATTGTCTTTCCAACAATATGGACCTATTTTCTGATGTAAGTGTGTTAATGTGTTATATGATCATTAATTTCTTGTTCATCTTCCAGTTGTGAGCCTGACATGCTATTTACAATGTATATAAATCATGAAAGCAAGGAGTTTCTTCAATGTGCAACATAATTTTTTTTATATTTTTGTGGTCATCACTCATTGTGTCTAACCCTTAGTCAATATACAATATGATATATCCATTATACTGCCGATCCACAGGGTGAGCCACGAAATAATAAGAATTTCATTGACAATCTGAGCTTTGATTGCATAGTTGTCTTACAAATATTTAGTCATTACTAGCTTCTTACTTTTTTTTAATTGAAACAACTGTGTCTGTAGCTCTTGTACAATGTATGACCAATGTTCTGACCAAGACTGCATATTATAGTTGATCAATATATCTAAAATAAGGTCTTTAGGTGTATGCAAGCCATACATTTTATTCTAGTTTTGGAAATCTTCTATATGACATAAAACTGAAAATTAAACAAAAAAAAGGTAGACCAGTTTACTTCTTTCTTTAAATCTTGAAATTTTTTTAAGCCTTTCCATGCCTAAACTCTTGTTTGCCTTGTGTAGGTATGATACCAAAGCCCACCAAAGTGGAGAAGGGAGAATGGCAAAACCGTAGACCTTGAAAGGAACAATTACAGGCTGGTGTGGAGTAATTGATTGTTAACTGCGATGGAAAAATTTTAGGTAATTAGCGTGGCAGATAAAAATGCCTAGATCACAACAGTGGTTTACCTATCATTTGGGCATCATGGATTCCAACACAGAATTTAGATGTTTGCTTCATGTTAAGCTCCTAAAAGGGTCTTGTATTTTGATGACCACATTTACACACACTATGAAATAATTTGAACTAAGCAAATGGGTCAAATGGAATATAGATGGGCAATAGCAAGAGAAATAAATCAAAATGGATAGTGTTTTTGCACGGTCTTTCATGGTCCTTGTAGTTAGCTAGTAGGCATCATACTTTAAAAGTAAAGTCTCCAACTATAACATTGTTACTTGACTGTGCTTGACTGTGCTAAGACTTGACTGTGCTACGCACTGCTTGAGTTGAGGTCTTTTTGAATCCTTTAATCTCTTCTCACCATAACCTTCATGGTTGTTCCTCTATGTTTGACTCCCAAGCCCTACTCCATAGAGCCATGGTTTCCATGCACTGCACTCATGATGGCCAATGAGCCTGAAGCAGCTGTATGCAGTTTGGAAAAAATGGCTCTGTACCATAAGGCTATATTTACAATGGGGTATAAAGGAATGATTTGCATGGCTCCACCCACTGCCCTAAAGTGAGTATTTTCCCCTTTATTTTTGGGATTTGTAATGGATTGGGACATGCAAATACCTTCTGTTTTAAGAAGGATTGACTGTGTTATTGATGCTTAAAGAACTAGTTATGTAAAACATTCACAACACACTGAAAAAAAATCTAATAGACCTGGAAACACAAAGAAGTTCAAAGTCCATTAATTAGGCCAGCAACCATTGGATTATATTAAAGGTGATAAATATGAGAATATGAATGTTATACATTCATTGATAAGACTTGTAGAATAAAGGAAATATGTACGCTGTTCATGTTCTGTTAACTCCCTAAATTTCCAAGGCAAATGTTGACTTTTTAAATTTGTCATATCACCAATAGTGATGGCCGAACTGCCCGCAAGGCGGACAGTTCGGCCGCGAACAAGTATGTTCCCCTCCTTCTGGCCAGCGGACAGTACGAGCAGGAGAAGGAGCCCTCTATTCTTCCTCCGGTGGGATCAGAAGCAGCAAAATCCCGCCGCAGGAAGAATGTTTTCACTGAAGAACCTGGTCTTTCAGTGAAAAACCGGCTCGCAAACCCGAATGTGACGTCACATCCGGCTAGCACAACCAGGAACTATGCGTTCCAGGTGCCGGATGGACTTTTTTAAAAGTCCGATCCACCCGTTCGCGGCTGGACATGGCCGAAGTTCGGCCATCACTAATCACCGATATGGTTTGGATACAAATCCTCTGGCAATAAGCAAGTCATTGTTTGCATAGGAGGTTTGTGGTCTACTAGGTTGAACTTTGAATTTATTAGAATTAATATGATTTTTTCATATGATATATTAGGCACATTATTTTTTATTATTTAAAAGACTTCTTTAGTCTTCCAGGATTAATTATCAACCCAACTATCAGTGCAGTGAATCTTTGGCAGTCATAGTGTACTAATACAGGGAGAAGATTACAGTGCAGTACAAATCTGTGCAGTCATTGATGATAAACAAAATTGCGTTAACCAGCTTCACTAAAGGCTGCCATACACATGCCGATAAGTGGCCGATTTTTAACCTGACCGACGGGCGTGCGCGCTTGCGCCGTCGGTCAGGGTAAAACTCGGCCGCTTATCGGCATGTGCCCACACGGGGCGACAGATTCCTGTCGCCCCACATCTCGGCCGGCCAGAGAACGGACATGTCCGATATTCTCTGGCTGATGCAAGCCGATGCCATAAGCTTCAATGAAGACCGGCGTCGACTGAAGGGGCCCCATAATGCACCGGGGTGCAAACGTGATGACGTCATCAAGTTTGCACTCCGGTGCATATCGGAGTAGGTCTGTCTGACCTACTCGGGCTGTGTATGGCAGCCTTAAGCCTTCAGTCTTTTTAGTAAAAGTCTAAAGCTAGGCACACACGGGTGCAATCAACCCCGATCAATCACAGCATGGTGATATCAATCACCACATGGGCACATCAATTCCCGTTCCATGGGGACCCGCTCTCCCCAGCTCACAGCATGTGTGAATCATAACACAGGCTGCTAGCTGGGGAGCAGCAGCCTGCCTCTCCCAGCTTCAGAGAGAGGAGTGCTGGCTCCGACCCTTCACACTGACAGCGGGTCCAGGCTGCAGCAGCTGCTCCAATACTTTGCATGGAGACGTGAGTCTCTATGCAAAGTAATGGAGATTGAAGGGGGGTTTTCATCATGGACACACATGCCTAGATTTGTAAACAGATTAGAGTACAATCAAGCACCGTGACCGCGCGTGTTGATTGTACTCAAATCTTTTTACAGATCTACTCGTGTGTGCTGAGTTTAAAAGTGCAAAAACATAACAAACCATATACAGAATAAAATGTCTAAAAAATATATGTACATATTTTTTGAGACATGGTTTCAAATTACAATACATTTTATGGGGCACAAGTACTATTTAGATAGGACTTTTTATTATTGAGCTGGTGTACTATGTTGTACAACTGTTTAAGTGGAATGTAATGTAATATGACAGCACTTTATAAATACTTAAAATGAAAATGATAATAAAGTGTACCCACAAAAAAATTAACTGTATTCACCTAATACCCATTTAGTCTCAATAATCAATAAAAATGCCTTTATTGGCTATTACAGCAATCAACCCCCTGCTATAATTGCAGACCAGCTTTTTGCATGTCTCCACAGGTATTTTAGCCCATTTATCTTTAGCAATGAGCTCCAAATATTTCAGGTTCAGGTGTTCTTGCCATCGCCGTGATCTTTAGCTCCCTCCACAGATTCTCAATTGGATTCAAGTCTGGACACTAAAGCCCAAAAAACTACCATTGCCATTTTAGCTTGTTTATCAGAAACAGGCCTAAATGTGCAAACTCATTGGCTGAAATAAATAGTTTTTTTGCCATTAAAAGAAACAATCTTAGTACAGTAACATTTAACACTTTCTTTGTATAAAACATTTGTTGTCTACATCTAATGAATGAAACAACTCGATCAGTCAATTGATTGGATGAAAAGTAGATGTGTAATGCCATTAGACATCTATTATTTGTAAATGGCACTCGTGATAACATGCTTCACAGTGATCACATTTAACAATCACTAAGATATAGTGGTTATTGGGAAATGCTCTGCGGAAGTGCAGAATTTTTTACTTTAGAAGAAAGACAAAAAAAACTCAAAAATGGCTATACCTGTTTTGGAGTGAATGGCAAAAGTCCTCTTGAGATATATTCAAATCAGATACATTTTACAGATGCATACTTTCAAATTCTCTCCAGCATCTCCATCCTCAGAAGTATGGTCTACAGGGACCCAGTATGAAAGAGCTCCTACCAGGAAAATTATGTTTCTGTTCCCTGAAGGTTTACTTACCTTTTACCAAATTATTTTTGTTAAGTTCCTGAATATTTTCCTTCTCATCAGATATAAACTTTTCATATGGAAAAACACATGAATTTAGTTAAATATTCAATATGGAACATGCAATGTGTAATACTATAACACATGTGAAATCAAATGTCAAATAAAGACACACCTGTAGCATTCATTTCTTAAATACAATCACACTGAGGGCCAAATTTTAACCCAGGACAAAATTTTACACCCCTGCTATAATGGATCTATAATGGGTTTATTTGATAAAATTGTCAGAATTTTTTACTTTATACAGGGATTTTGTAATGATAACTGTTTCATATTTTGAAGAATGAGAATGTTATCCTATGTGCTGTTGTGGCAATGTTTTATTTAATTCATTCTTTTTATTGGAAAAATAATATATATTTCATATCTAGCAGCATTTTCATAGCCATGACATCACCAGCCGCCTTCCTGCAGGAAAGAGTCAAATATTTTATTAGTGAAAGTAATGGAGGCCTTTGGTATCACCAGTGTAGACTACAGGCCTTTCCTGCTTGTTAATCTCTGACAGGGAATTACTGATAGGCTGTCTGACGCTTTCCCTAACTCTCTTTTGCTCTCTCCGTGGCTCCACATACAAAAGTCTGGCTTCACTTAAAAGCAGACCTAAAATAGTTATTTGCTGCAGTCGCCATTTCCCTAAGGGACTGTAAAAGGAAGTTTACTAGAACCATTTACACAGACTTGTTTTAACTTATTCCTGTAGTCCCAAGTAGGTAGACTTTCTGAGTACTGCTATTGTGAAAAAAATGCCTCTTGGTGCGAAGATAGGCAGGGCACCACAAGGATGTTCTCAACAGCTTATCATCTATTCCATAGCTCTACATTAGGATGGTAGGTCTCAGAAAAAGGAAATGGCTCATGTCTCGGAATGGACAGGACCTCATCGACAGCTGATAACATCCTTTGTGATTATACAGAGTCTATAAACTATATTGTCTATCTGGTATTGGGAAACTAGCAGGCATGGTGTCAGAAAGTTGTGAGAAGTCTTCAGGGTGCCAAGTCCAGTATTGTTACTCCTCAGACACAGTTTCCACTGTTGTGACACTAGAACTTCCTTATTTCCTATTATAGGCCTTTCTTGACTCGAATACATAGATAGAAGAAGGTTTATCCAAATATTTCAACATTTTGGATGCTTGAATTTGGATTGAAAGCTTTATTGTTAAGACTAATAATAAAGTCATAATATAGATCATAAATATATATATAATAAAAATGTTAGTAGTATTAATTAATTTATCTGTCACTCTTAGACCTTGTCTATTCTTGAAGCCCAGTGGGGGACGCATATTTGATTTGCCAGTGATTAGGACACACTAAGGGTACTGAGGTGATAATGCCCCCCTTTGCTCCTATGCAGAGAAAACAATACACCCAATACACAACAGGCATGTTTTTTATGTGTCATTGTGGATACAGGCACATCATAGCCTATGTGTTGAAATCCCTGCAAACAAATGTAATGTAGACAAGGCCTTAAGGTGTCCGCAAACTTACAGATTTGCCAATATTCAAGTCTGTAGTCTAAATCCTCCATCCTTTATTGCCTTTAAACAATATATCATAATGATAGTTCTCACCTAGATAGAAGGTGAGGGGAAATATAAAATGTGAGGGTTGTTTTTAGATTAAGTGAGAGTTTTTTTCTCAATTTGGGTAATGTGTTCCTACTTTGTAAAGAGGTGATAATTTCCTGTTGCCAGGACAGAAAGAAAAAAAAATGACCTAATGGTGAAAACACACAAAAACTGGTTTAAATATATTCATATCTTATTCTCATCAACATTAGAAAATAGATTTGTGGACAACATATACACTTATAATCTATACAAATATAAAAACAGCCATAGCTGAATATGCTTTCTTAAAAAAAAAAAAAGAAAAAGCTGGATTTTTTTTTATTTGAAAGACACAATTACTATGCACAAGGTTCATTGCCCCATAGAAATTTCATTTCATGGCATGTAGTCTGCTCTAGTTAAATGTCTAATAAATCGGCCGCATATTTTTCAGTATGGTATATTTAGCCACTGAATACTATTATAAACTGTATTTGAGAGAAAACAAATTTATTAGGGTTTTTAAATATTACACAGTTGGAGAAGACTTATGTTTTGTCATGCTGATCTTTTACGGAGTATATCCTAATATACAATATCCTAATATATGGCTTTAGACAATATCTCTGATTGCTAGTGATTTTCAATCTACAATTTTCCGTTGGTCATATACACTTTTTCTTCAATGTTTCTTCTGGGTTCAACTAGTTTCATGTTTAGTATGATGTTTTTGTTGTTAACAAAGACATTTCCTAACTTCTTCTCCTGGAGATGAAATGAACATGACATGAAATTCACTTGTTTTTCATTTGAATATAGTTATGGGCTTATTTATAAACCAGTGACAGTGACTTTTGCTAAACTATATCAATCAATGTTTGATTTAGAGCACTGGCATCACCTGCAATGTACTGTATGTGAGAATAGCTAATTTTGAGAAAGGTAAGCTTTTATAAACAAGCTTTTTTGAGTTATATTTATGCTTATTATGGGAAATAAATAGATGGACATCACCTGTCCTCAATGAGAATAAATTGTCCCACTAACTCAGTGGAAACTGAAACTGAAGGAAAATAAATCGTCCCACTAACTCAGTGGTTCTTAAACTTTCCCTGCAGGACACCCCTTTTCTAGATAGGAACATTATTGCCCCCCCTTCAAACTACACAGTTTCAGATTGAGGGCCATTTCACACTAGCCGTGTTTGGGTTCTAGTATTGTGCATTGGTACTAGTGTGAAATGTCCCATTTGTCACATTTTATTTGAAATACAATTAATACAACTTAATTTGGTTTTCACACTAATCATGCAGATATATGCATCATACACACACACACACACCAATCATACAGAAACATTCCTCATTCACATAGAGACACATACTACACTCATGGAGAGACATGAATCATCCCCATAGAGACAAACACACACAGAGACACAGATTAAGTGCACTCTACTTACTGTCTGCAGCTAGGTCCTCCATGGTTGGCTTCTGTATTTTCCCTCCTTCAGCCCC
>CM070036.1:97707908-97732563 GCA_036250615.1 Ptychadena robeensis | reverse complement strand
GGGGGAGAGGCTGCTCAGTCTTCTCCCTCCCCTCTCTGGCTGCACCTGTGTCCGTGGAAGCTGCAGGAGTAATTGCAGTTTCCACGGATGGAGAGAGGGAAAGATGGGAGTTCATCCATCTCTCTCTTCATTGCTTATACCAGCAGGGCTCTCAGCTCTGCTGGCATAAGCAATACAGTTCAGATGGAAGATCCGGACACCAGCCTGGGCTGATCTCTTATCTGACAGCTCCCTGGCTAATATCCTTGCCGAGAAAGCTGGCGGGAAGCCAACTCGCAACCATGTGGCTGCCGGGGTCGCACATTCGGACCATAAGATACAGGCACCCCCCCGATTTTGGGGGTGAAAAGGTGCGTCTTATAGTCTGGAAAATACAGTAGTTGTAATTCCACAATAATACTCCTCCCAGCAGTAAGGAAAAAGTATGGTAGGCCATTGCTTTATAAAAAGTTTTTTGCCCAGTAAGTTATTTGCCATAATATGAAGGTTAAAGCGTAACTGAACTGTGGAACACATTTGCAGACAAAGCCTTTAGCGGATCTTACTACACAAATATAAATTCCTGAATACATTTTGTTTGGACATCTCATTTAGAAAGCGATGACACTGATATTTTACAGTAAACTGTAAAAAAGACCTACTAGCTTCACTAGTAATGTTAGAATAATAACTGACTATTAACATTATAAATGCAACTTATTTTTAAACCAATACTTTCAAAAGCCATAAACATTAAAATGAGTGTAGTACTTTAATACAGAAAAATATAGTGCTTTGAAGGAAGATTTGAAGGAAATTAACCATTAGGGCCCAAATGAAGAGTATATACATTTGTTTTGACTTCAAACAACCATCCCCTAAAAGTCTTGTAATTGACGCTCCTATTTAATCAATGACATTTTGCTAAATACTAGTGAGTTTAAAAGCTTTGTAAATTAATTAGAAAATGGGAGAGTAGAGTATTGCATTATCTTTCCATCACTACATGTTCGGTGTGTTTCATGTAGTCTCATCTGGACACAGCTCCACACTAAGACATAGATGCTTCATATGTAACTGCTCCTAGAAGGACAGGTTTTAAATATATATATATTACATGTGCATACTATTTCTATTCATGTCTGTCAAATTAAATGTGTCAAATATTTATATAAAAACATAAATTAAAGAAATAAGGAGATCCCATTTCACTAATGCAGATCTCTGAATGACAGCTAGAAACTAAAATTTTTCAGGTCTCATGATCAATAGAGAATTTTCTTTAAAGCTGACCATATGTTCTTTAAATTTTATGTACCTAAAATACATGTATGGCCTTATTTGTTTTGGTATGTTTAGCCCTGAACACACTTTGTGGAGTTGATCCTTCCCCATTTGAATGCAGAGCAAGGCTTTGCTTCATTTTAGAACTTTACACCTTTGCCCATCAATTTACAAGGCACTGCACTTGTCACATAATATGTCAGACAAGCCTATTTACATCGCTTTTTTACTTCACCATTGGCATCCTGACCACCAGCGTCTATCTAGGAGGTGAAACCAGCATTGCTGACCTCTGCAGTTACAGGTACTAGACAAGAGAAATTTGGAGTGAGCTCTGCTAGCTAAAGGTACCCATACACGTTGCGATTTTTCATGCGATTTTAGCCCTTCCGACCAATCTGGTCGGTCAGGTAGGTTGATCATTCGGGATTCGTAACATGCATATGTAGTCCGACCGATGCTGTTTTTAGAAAAATTGGCCGAAAAGTCGGTTGGGTCCTGAATGATGATGCCCATAATTTTCGGTCGGTCGGCCACATTTAAAAGAGACTTTTAAAAGATTCCCGATCTAACCGGCCGATCGGTCGGCGACTTATCGGTGGCCGAAAAATCACGCATTCAACCAACTTTTAAAAATAGCACTGAAGCAAAAGTCAGCCGTCGAAATTGAATATCGCATCGGTCCGCGAAAAATCGCAACGTGTATGGGTACTTAAGACAGTATACCTAAATGAGTTCAGAGTGTTTGTTGTATATTTTAAAGATTAATTGTTTCACATAAGTGATGGCTGAACATTGGCCACGGGTCACATTTATAGTCACAATGCCAATATAAAAAGTGTGCAAACACCAAGACAGTGTCATATTTAATGACAGAAATCACATAATAAAAAAGTATGCAAGCAGGGGTGTAACGGTATCAACCGCCAGCGACGTCCTTCTCCTGTGACCTCCAAGCCAAGCTGGGGTTCCAAGCTTACAAGAGCTAGTAGTATTATAGCCGTTCCCTACAACATGAGACGAGGCTTTAAGTTGAGGGTAAGAAGAAGAACTCCTTTACTGGTAAACTTCCTGGCTTTATATACACATTCCCCATGCCAGAGGACCTCCCCTGGGGGACCTGATGGAGAACTGTGTGCGACAATACACAGACCACTAGGCCCACTCCCACCCGGTCTCCCCGGCATTGGAGATAACTAGCTCAGACATTCAGCCTGTAATACAATCAACAAAGCAGTAACACCCCATTGTTTGTAAGCAGTCTACATCACACATCTCTCCAGGTGGACAGAGTTGTTCTGTTACATGGCTCCCTCTTTGTGGAACACACTGGCAGACCCGGTTTGACCCTTTTTCAGGGCAAGTTGGGGCTGTCCAGTCCAGTTATTTGGGATCCATCTGCCAGGATAGTCCATTCGCGTTTCCCTTCTGTTTTCCGTGTCGGTACTGGATGGTAAAGTTGTTGCAAGTTATGTCTGTACCAAGTGTGTGTCCTTGTCCGTATCTATATGGCGTCCATTTCTTTAAAGCCCACACCAGGGCTAAGCACTCCTTCTCCCACCTGGCTCATAACCGCTCCCAGTCCGAATATCAAAGCGCCTGTGTGGACAATAAAGTGTTTGTAGTGCAGTTTTCAGGGCTTGGAGCACAGTTTCACATTCAGGAGACCACAGGACCTGGGTCTCCCAGGCCGTCCTAGGTTGTGTCCTGGTCCTCACGGGGTGTGCAGCTGCTGTAGAGGTGAGGACATAGGCAGAGTTGTTGCCCGGAAGGCAGTTATCCATTAGGCCGACTTGTACTACATCAGATCCTTCTCCCCGGTCTTGGTGAATGAGGCCAATAGGATGGAGAACTTCAGCTTTTTGGTGTTGTTGTCCATTATCCATGGTAACAGCCTGAATGGGGTTGACCTCATATAATACCCCCAGATTTTCCTCAGGGAAAGTGTCCGTTTCCACGCAGTGGACAGCCCTGTCACAGGAAGCAGCAGGGGTTGATACAGGGGATAAGTCGTTCCAGGAACGTTGAGGAGGGCCGAAAGGGCAATTGGCTACTAGGTGTCCGGGTTCATGGCATCGGTGACATTTTATCCTGCAATTCTTGGGCCTATTCCAGGAATGACCAGCAAAACGAGGGGGCCCGGACTGAACAGGGACCCTAAATTCCAGTCGTGGAGGGGGTCTGGATACAATGGGGACCCGAGTGTCCACTTGTAAATTCCGCAGGGATATCGCTGAGTCCAGTTGCCGGGAATCGGTATACTCATCGGCCAGACGGGCCGCTTCTGTGAGAGTGCGAGGATGCCGGTCTCTCACCCAGTGGCGTACGTCCTGCTGTAGATCATTGAAGAAATGCTCCAAGAGGAAAAGTTGTAGCACCTCCTCGGCAGATACGGCCTGGCATCCATGAATCCAATGGGTAGCGGTGCGGTGCAGCCTGTTCACCCATTCCATGTGGGTGTCACATCCCCGCTTCTTGGTGTCTCTGAATTTGCGCCGGTATGCCTCAGGAGTCAGGGCATATCGTTTCAGTAAGGTGTCCTTAACAAGGTGATACTGGGTTACCTCATCCTCGGGGATGGCCCGGAAGGCTTCTGCTGCTCTCCCGGATAGCTTTCCTGATAGAATGGTGATCCACTCCTCTGGGGGGACCTGGTGAAGCGCACATTGTCTTTCGAAATCCGCCAATCCGTCAATGTCCTCCTCTGCCTCCAGGAAAGGCTTAAATGCCACAAACGGTATCTTCCGTTTACCTGTCCTGGCCGGAGTGAGGGTGACTGGAGCTGGCGGCCGCTGCGCAATCATTCATTGCAGCTCGTACTCCCTCTGCTCTCGTGCTTCTGTAGCTACCTGGGCAAACACCTGTGCAATCCGTTCCTCAGAGGGGTTTGGCCCATAGATCGCCAATCGCTCCCTCACTATGCGAGTCGTCTCCAGACTTGGTAGAGGTCTCAGCCATGGTCGTTGTTCTGTTACAAGGCGGTCCCCCTTTTCCAGAGCATACCAGACCCTATGCCAGCAGGAGGCCTGGCATGCTCTGGAGGGATCCCATGCTGTTTGTGGTCCCCCTTTTTCCAGTGCATACCAGTGTAGCGTTACCTGGGGCAAAAACTGAAGCAACCTGGTTCTTTATGGATGCCTATGTGCCAAACACAATCACACACACTGTACAGAGATTAAACGAATTCCCACACAGCTGGTTAGGGGGATCACTTTTCATATGGAGGAGTATTTACAACATCACCCCAGGCAGGGATGGGGTTAAAAGCTTGGGGAATAAGTTACAAACAAATCTAACCAGCTGCACAGGAGGGTTGGCTGATGGCTCTCTTTCCCAGGATCAGGAGGAAAGTCCAGTAAGCAGCAATAGAGGTCCAGTGGAGGCGGAGACGGGAGGAATCCTGCATCTCATTCTGACTCCATAGACACCATGGAAGCCGTATACATCTACTGGGGCAATATGAGGGAGAGTCTAACCCTTGTCCAATGGATGGATGGGGGCCCAGACCGGGCACTGCAAAGTGGAAAGCCGGTGGAGGGACCCAGAATGAGATGGGAGCACCTTGCTCCAAGGTAAGCTGTTGGCAAAAAGCCCAGGAAAACAAAAGCTATAGAAATATATAGCCTCTGCCCAGTGGGAGGGAATCTACAGCATGCCATGGTCAGCTATATACAGCGAGAAGTGTATTTTCACTACACTACACTAGACACTATGCTTTTTGTAATTGTTTTCTTGAATGTGGGTGTGGGCCTGGGTGGGACAATTTGGCTGTACTGCACGATCTGGGGGTGAGGGGACAAACTTTGCCTCCATGAATTGTTTATCCATCTCTATTCCACAGTGCATGCATCTATAAATGTCAGTGATGGCATATTTGAAAGCATTACCACTGTTTGGTAAAAGAATATACATATACTTGTCTGAACAGGTCTAAAACCTGGCTGCAAGTTAATTTTAGGTACATTTAATGAAATTAAAAGACATTTGATCTATGAAGGCCCTTGCCATATGTACCTTATGTCATGGGTCAGTTACGAGTAACTCAATCTTAGCCTGCTTGCATTTAGATGACTTGCAATAGATTTTTTTTTTCAGTAGCAGTCCATGGTCTATTTTTAGATGGACACTTACACAACACTCTATCCTTAATTGAGAAACAAGAAACTACATGTAGATAAGGCCTTGTTTTCATTTGAAAACCTCAGTACAGAAGCACAAAATCCCAGTAATTTACAATGTTATGAAAATACAGTTTAAGTAACAATGTATTATACCTATGCATATAAAGAGGATCTCTGGGATTTCACTTGGGGGCTTATTAGAACTTATTTTTAATGCTGCTATGCATTTCAATCTATTGTTAGAGTAGTCATTGGGCCGATTACTTTTGAATATTGAACTATCACATTACTTGAGAGGCCAAACTGTTCCACTGAAATCCAAAAATCTTTTTAAAATCCAAGATAAGGCATATAGAATGTCATGGCTTGTTCAGCCATCTCAAAGCTGGGGCTGATTGTTGTGACTCTGATGTGATCTTCTTTTCAAATTATAATGCAGTGGTATATTGGAACATTTTAATTAACACTAAAAAGATAGCTAGAGATACAGATCATCAACATTACACAAGAAGATGACCTTGACATTTTCATCTTCAAGATGGTTCCAGTCTCTTCCATTGCTTAATCTATTGTGCAATATGTGGTACACCTACTCATTCTTCTTTTAGCAATGTAGTTTTTTTTACTAACTCTTGAACTATTACACAAATATTACTTTATGTAATGAAAATGAAGGGGTCAATGCACCAATAAGAAACTTAACTGCAGATTAGTTGATGTACAAAACAAACTTTTTACCCAAACCAAAAATGTGTGACTTCAGTAGAACTTTTAAGGTACCCAAAAGAATCAAGTAAAAGCAAAAAATCTAACTTTCATTGGAGACAGATCTTCTTAACTATGAATGGTTACAGTGATTGATAGTATAATATATATTCTATGCCTTTTGCCTACACATGGCTTCTTCAGGAAACTTCCATACATACGGTAAATATCTATACACAGCCGCATAAAAACAAAAAAGAACACTGGACCAGGGAGCCACAATATTGTTTGTTGGGCATGATTGATTGTGTTATACCTCTGTACCTATGGTAGAGAGTGTCCTTATTCTACTGTTATTAGATAAATGCTCACAGATTCCCGGAAGAAGACTTGTGTAGGTGAATCATCTTCAATATATTGTATAGTGGACATGACTGCATTGGTTTTGTTAACTGCAATCATTTGCAAGTTGCAAAAATGTTGACTAAAATTAAGGAAATATTGATGTCCTGGCCAGAAATTAAGTTACTTTATATTGGGAAGCACATTAAAAACTACTGTAGGATGTTAAAGATACCCATTATTTATATAAAAGCATACAATAGTGAATAATAGTGGAGATAGACATTCATAAACATCAACGGTTAAAATGATCGATGGTGTGCACAGAACAATAAAACCAATGCACTTTAAAACACGATTATGTTTGCAATATTAGAAAGTTGCATGTAATGACTTGGGCAGGGATGAGCTGTGGAGAAATAGAGAAAACAAACACCATACCTGCCTATCTATTTCAACCCAAGGCCCCTTCCTTGCCCCACCCTATTACTCTTCTCCTTAAGCTAAATTAAGAGACCAGACACTAACTTGGAGTTTTAAAGTGGATATACAACTGGCCACAGCTTTTATTAAATGAAGTGCATAACAAATTAACCATAGAAAAAGCATTAATACTTCAAGGTCGAAAACAGTGTCCCCAAAATCCCCTGTACCAGCCACTAGCCATACCACCCCACTGGCTCAGTGGGTACTTCCCAGAACTTGTTCCACGATAACTTTAAACCTTGGACCATCCAATAACTAGAGGGTCATTGACCCTCTACAGCAGTGTTTTTCAACCAACGGAATGTTGCCTGGTGTGCCGTGGGTTTTTGACCCCACCCTCGGCCCTCCTATCTAGCTGCCTCTTATAGTATAAGTCTTATACTATAAGAGGCAGCTAGATAGGAGGGCTAAGCAACCGCATCCTCACAGAGCCGGTCCGTGTATAACGTGTTATACACGGACCGGCTCTGTGAGGATGCGGTTGCTTAGAAACACGCGTCCCCACAGATCAGGGGTGGTGTTTTTGCTCCAGCGGGACACCTGCTGATGACGTACTTCCGGCGGGGACCTTTGACCAAGTGTGCCTTTGCCCAAAAAAGGTTGAAAAACACTGCTCTACAGGACTGAAAATCTCATAGAAAACCGGTCACTGCCCACCAGCACGTCACCCCATGAGGTTGTTCCACCATGTCTTTTTGGACACTGTGAAGGATCCGCCACGGTTCCAAACTCTGGGGGGAACAGCTTACCTCCACGGTTGAGGAGGTACCATGTCTGACCAAACACACAGAGTGCATGGAAAGCAACCGCGCACCCTGCGAAAGAACAGCTTGATCTCCTGAATGAGTCTGTGAAGTGACATTGTGCCAACGACATTGCCGCCTGCATGGACCATCAATACATCGGGTGGACCCCACAGCTGCACCAGCCCAGTAAACTTGGTTATCAACTGGTCCCAGCGTAAGCTGCGGACGCCCAGCCAATGGACCTCAACTACTCACGTCTGCTCGCCTCTCAGCCCAGAAAATGTAGGAATGGCCCATGATCCAAACAACACATGGCCGAAAGTCTGTAAGAGAAAATTTAAGAAAACTATAGAACCCAAAACTACTAAAAACAGACTGTCCCCCCCCTAATTCTCCTGCACTACCAAACCTCAAGCCAGATGGGGGCTAAGATACTTACAGAAGCACTGGGATTCACACCTGTCGATCCTTTTAATGACGTCGGTAGGCAAACCACAGCGAGCCGCTTCCGTCGCAGCGACGATCCGGAAGGAATAAGTCCCGAAATCCTCTGTCCCCATACCCAACTCACCCAGACATTTCCAAAAAAAGGCTAAAAACTGGTACCTTGACAGAAAAGACTCATCAGCATGTATTAGCAAAGGGCCACCAACAACAGGATGCAAACCCATGAAGTCATCATTACAAGGGACAGAGCGGGCTCCCTGACAAACTCAATAACTGGACTGACAACCCCCTGCCTTCCTGATCCGTCTCAGAAAAAAAAACAATGAATCGTTTAGCCTTCGTGCATTTCCCAACAACAATCCCCCAGCCACTCCTCTCTAAGGCGCAACTAGCTCCCCTATGCGAAAGGCTCCAAAAAATGCCAATGAAAAAGCCAGCCGAAATAATGAATTCTCAAAGGGTGAGCTGCACACCTCAGCTAAAGCCCTAAACAGACCCCCCAGCAATTGAAAAGTAACAGGGCACCTCCTGTCCACTGTCACCCGCTGCTTCCAGAAAGATTTGACCGCCTGGCGAATCAAAAAATCATTAGTATAGTCCTTCCATGACCTGCTCTTGAATAGAAAGGCCAGAGCGGACAGCGTTCTCGTTACCACCGCCGCTGACACCTCTGAGTGAAAAAGGTCCAGTAGGAAAGCTTCTAACTGATCCGCCCTGACCTCGCCTGCGGCGGTGATAGGCTCTAGCTCGTACTACCACTTCCAGGCCGCTGAGTATGCCATCCAGGTCGCTGGTGCCTTCCTCACCCAACCAACCAACGTATCGAGCCCAAATCCCACAGATGCTCCAGTAAGTCAGTGGATCGGCACACGGCGCCAATGGATGAAATCGGTCCTGCTGGAAGCATGATAACGCGTTAGTGATGTCATTCTCAGCCCCCGGAATGTGTACAGCCCCAAATTTCAAGTTAAGTTGTAGACATCTCAGGACAAACTTGTGCACTTCACCAGAGGCACCAACCTAGCCAACAAAGTGTTAATGGTGGAGACCACGCCATATTATCCGACCTGAAAACAACCACCTTGTTGCGTAAGTAGTCACCCCAAATTTCCACTGCCACAACAATAGGGAAGAATTCCAAGAAGGCCAAGTTTTTGGTGAGACCCAGCGTGATCCATGACTCTGGCCAAACACCTTGACTTACCACTGAAACGGGCGCCAAAGCTGTGCACCCCAGCTGCGTCTGTGAAGAGCTCCACCTCTGCGTTTGACACTGGCAATGAAGGCTACATACACACCCGTTGAAGTCTGCCAAAAATGAAAACCACACCTCCAGATCCTCCTTGGACGCACACGCCCTTGGAAAAATGTGACCCATAGGAATAATCCTGCAGGCAAAGTTCAACTTACCCAGGATCAACTGCAAGCGTACTAGCGTCATTTTCCTCACCCCCAACAAAGCATGCAGCGACCCCTCCAGATCCACTACCTTATCCGCCGGAAGCCTACACTCCTGTGCCACAGAATCCAGCTCAATCCCAAGGAACTTAAGCGCCGTTGTGGGCCCTTGGTCTTGTCACTGACCAGAGGCACCCCAAAGGACATAAAAACCTTGCAAACCGTGTCCAAAAGACGGTGACAATCCCCAGAACCAGGAGGACCAATACACAAAAAGTCATCCAGGTAATGAGTTATGGACCCTTTTCTGTCGAACTACCCACTCCAAGAATGTTCTAAACGCCTCGAAGTAAGACCACGAGATGGAGGATTCCATTGGCAAACAGCGGTCGACATACCATGCAGTTTGCTATTGGGGTGGGCCAGCAGATGAAAAGCTGTCTTAATATCCAATTTAGCCATAAACCCCTTAGCAACCTTCCTCACCTTGGCAACTGCCGAATCCAAAGATGCGTAGGAAATGGCGGAAAGCTCCACCGGAATCCTACCAAACGCCATCTCCTTAGCCAACTTTTTTTGCCAAAACAGCTGGATGCTGGTAAGCAGACACCAAATTTGAACAAAGTTGCGAGCCCCTTTCTTTAAAACAGGGAATACAAACCCATGATTAAAACCGTAAAATAAAAAATCTGTTCGAATCCTGTCTGGATACTTACTTAGGTACCAGGCCATCCCCTCGACGGGAACTGGAGTCATCACCTTTTCCAGAGTCTTCGGCTCCACGTTGCCCCCCAGAGTGGGCCTTTACAAAGCATTTGGAGGGGCCGTTATTAGTGCCGCCGCAAACTGAGCACTCGTGGCAAAACTTACAAGTGGTCCTCCACTTACTTATTGTAAGCCCAACACACTGGTACTGCCCCTGCCAGCTGTGGCCTTGCTGCACACAGGCCTTTCGGAGCGACTGGCCAGACTATTGCATGCTCTGCTGGCAGGCGAAGGATATGGGCTGTGCCGGCATCTCCTGCTGTGTTGGGCAGAATCCTTGGGGCTCAGCCGTGCGGCCATCCAACTGGCAAAGCCAGTCTTCACCACAGATGGCTGCCTGCGACCTTAGCTGCTCCAGTAACCGTTCCATGCTGGACATATTCCGCCGACTCCCGCGATGCTGACGATCCGATCGTCCTGCGTGCTTCTTTGAAGATGGCCGAATCGACTTCCGCCGCCGGGTTTTAACCCCCGAGCGGTGTGCCCATGAATCGACGTCACTGCCGCTCTTCCTGTTCTCAGATCCATCCCGCCCCAGTCAGGCACCCCAGGGCTATGGTGTCCTTGCTGGGGGTGGATCATTCCTCTCGGTAGTGAGGAAGGGCAAGGGTATACTCTATGCTTTTATCTAATTTATGGTTATCTTCAAAATCCTACAGTAGTAACAAATGTTTTGGTAGTAAAGTTTTGAATGTGCTTCCCAATAATACTTTTTGGCCAGGACATCCATATTTTTAACAACATTAACATATTAGCTCCCAATAATATTTTATGTCATACTCTTTTCCTTCCCTTATACATACTATTATCACTATACCTAGGAACAGAGGATCCTATAGTTTGCTTTATAGATTTCATGATTTGTTTTGCTAATGGTAGGCTCATGGCTTTGAAAGTCGTATTTCCAGATCAGAGTAAGACCAGCACTTACAGTCTGTTTCATGTCAGTTTGCATCAGTTTTAGTTACGGAAGGCTATTTGTGAACATGGCACCGCAGCATGTGAAATTGGCCCAGCTTTACTCTTGAAACAAGCTGACAATTAGCACAGGGATCAGCATCAAAAAAGAGCAACGCAGCATGAAGCCTGTCTAATTAGTCATATGAACTGGAGGCTTCCCCTCCACTTCCTTAGGAACGCTCTCCTGTCACATCCTATACCAAGAGAATCTTTCACCTTGACATAGCAATATTTAAATTACAGACGTCCTGGTTTGGACATGTTGATGAAAGTCCTCAAAAGTATCTTTTTTTGAATACTAACTGTAATATTATATATAAATTAAAATATATGTAAGCACCCCTGGCCAATCTAGGACTTAGGATAGGGACATCCAATAAAGCAGGTTATATTACATTTGACAAACATTCATTGCAGTGGAGACTTCACTCCACAAGGTGAGATCTTCCATAGAGCCCAGACTTAGGGACAGTGACTGTTTTTTTTTGTTTCTTCCATTTGCAAATGATTGAACCTACTGTTGTCATCTTCTCACCAAGCTGCTTGGCAAATCTCTTGTAGCACAGTCCATCTTTGTGTAGGTCTACAGTCTTGTCCCTGACATCCTTGGACAACTCTTGACGTTTAATAGGAGATCAAATACTTTACTTTACCTCATTGCAATAAACATCAATCTTAATTTTGTGCAATGGGTTTGTGAGGGCTTTTTTTTTACAATAAACCTTCCATAACAATTATAAACTGGCAAACATACAAAATCAGAATCAAATACTTATTTTACTTGCTGTAAGTAGCTATATAACACCAGAAATAAAATAAATTGTTGATTCTAAACAGCCTGACCTGGTGTTAGATAACTGTATCTGTATAAAAAAGAGCTTTGACTGAGGAAAGAATTTAAGCTAGGCTAGGCTACAATGGAATGCATTTAGACCATGTTGGGGTACAATACACAAATATTACAGTATATCTGTGAATTGTATAGGTTATGTGGTTATGTTAAAAAATGCAATATAGCTGGTCATATTAAGATATTGCAACTTAAGTTGGCTTTGTTTCATCATTGAGCAAGAATACATATACGTTTAATGTAATTGAAAGTTATTAATCTGCATTGTTATAGCAGAGAGGGGATCCTGCGCAATAATTATTGATCTTGTGGTCTTAAAGAGACAGGGGATAGGTCCAAATTTGGCTTGATATTATATAAGTTTTGGTTGAAAGTTGTAATTTTCCCATAAAATTTTGACATGCTGAATATACAGCAAAATCCACCAAAATGTGCAGGGCTGGACCATGCTGTATTTACCTTATATTCCTCTAGTCAAGCCAAAAAGCCTGCATCCCAGGAGACAGGACTCCACTTCCTCTGATCAAGCCAAAAGGCCAACATCCAAGTGGCAGGGCTTAATCCCAGCGTTTAACAGTGTGCTGGGCTGGAATAATTTAGGAGGAAGACTGTTGCAATTCACATAGGGAATATCAATTGCAGTGTATATATAATGTGAGTCTCACCCCTTTACCCCTTGTAAATTGTGACTTTTTATAAGTAGGTGTATTGGTTCTGAGAGTGCTTCTATTGCTACTGTAGAGACATACATTATAATTCCAGTCCTGTACACTCTGCTGGAACTAAGCCCTGCCTCCTAAGATTTTTTTAGTGACCGGAGGGAGTGGAACAAAGCCCTACCTCCTGGGATGCGGACCTTTTGGCCCAAGCTTTATTCAGTCTTTAACATGCACACTCACATTTCCCTTGTGCGTTAAAGGGAGAAAAAAGTGTTCTATAGAGCTCAGAATGCTGTCATTCTTACATATAACACTTTTTGTGTATTTTTTAAGTGCAAACTAACTAGCTTTCACCAGGTAAGATTTGACAACCAGTATTTTTACAGCAGCAATTCTTGTTTCCATACCTTTTAACAATCTTTATGCATCAGATTTGAGTCTCCATTAACACTAAAGGTAGCCATACACAGGTGGATTTCACACTCGATTCCTGGCCGATCGATCACCAGGCGCAAGCATGCCGATCGATCGACGAGGAATCGAGTGCAGCCCACCTTGACCGATCGACCTCGACCGATCGATATGGCCCCCTAATCGGATCGGCCAGGGAACCAACCTGTCGGTGTTTTCTGGTCAATCAGGCACACATCGAGGGACGTTGGTGGAGGCCCACGGATTGATCATCAGGATCATTTCCGATCGACTGACATTTGTGCCTCTGACTTCACCGGAGTCGATCGGATCGTCGATCGATCGCTCAGGAATTGACACGTGTATGGCTAGCTTAAGAGATGTATATACTGGATGGTATTTTTCTGTACACTGGAGTTATCTGTACACAATGGGTTTTTGGGGGCTCAAAACTTGCATGGGTACAATACCTTGCAAAAGTATTTTGGTGCCTCACAACTTCATCATATAGCATCACAGCATCATATACAGAACATCATGCCCACAACTTTGAAGAATGTTTTTTTATTTATTGTGAAGCAAACAACAAATAGGATAAAATAAAAGAAATTCAATGACAAGAAGACAATGTGCATAACTATTTACCCCCCTAAGGTCATTACTTTATAGAGCCACCTTTTGCGGCAATCACAGATCCAAGTTGCTTTGTATAAGTCTCTATAAGATTGCCACATCTTACCACCTTACCTCCAAAACTGCTCCAGCTCCTTCAAGTTAGATGGTTTGTGCTTGTGAACAGCAATCTTTGAAACTGACAACAAATTTTTTATTGGATTAAGATCTGGGCTTTTACTAGGCCATTCCAGCATATTTACATGTCTACCACATGATGATAAAACCACAAGTTTTGCTTTAGCAATGTGTTTGGTGCCATTATCCTGTTAGAAGGTGAACCTCTGTCCTAGCCTCAAATCACGCACAGAGTGGTATTGCGCAAGAAAATCCCAGTATTTAGCACCATACCCTCAACTCTCCCATTGGAAATGCAGAAAAACATCCTCACAGCATGATGCTGCCACCACCATGTTTTACTGTTGGGAATGGTGTTCTTTGGGTGTTGGATTTGTGGCAGACATAGCGTTTTCTTTGATGGCCAAAAAGTTAAATTTTAGTCTCATCAGACCAGAGCATCTTCCTCCATACATTATGGGAGTCTCCTGCATGCCTCTTTGCAAACTCACTTTTGTTATTAGCTTAAAGTAATGGCTTTCTTCTGGCCACTCTGCCATGAAGCCCAACTCTATGAAGCGTATGGCTTATTGTAGTCCTGTGTACACATACTCCAGTTTCTGCTGTGGAACTCTGCAGCTCCTCCAGGGTTACCTTAGATCTCTGGGCTGCCTCCCTGTTTTATACCATCCTTGCCTAGTCCGTGAGTTTTGGTGGGCGGCCGGCTCTTGGCAGGTTTGCTGTTGTGCCATGTACTTTCCACTTGGTTGTGATATATTTGGTGGTGCTCCTGGGGATCATCAAAGATTTGGATATTTTTTATAACCTAACCCTGACTTGTACTTTCTACAATATATTCCTTTACTTGTATGGAGAGTTATTTGGTTAGTGATGCCTCTTTCTTAGGTGTTGAAGTGACAGATCATGTGACACTTAGATTGCACACAGGTGGACATCATTTATACAAATTATGTGACTTCTGCAAGTAATTGGTTGCACCAGAGCTTGTTTAGGGCTTCCTAACAAAGGGGGGAAAACAACGCACATGCCAATTTTCTGTTCTGTATTTCTAAAGCTCCCTTTACACATTTCACATTTTTGTTGTTCTCCCGGCAGATGGAGCGTGTGTGGACAGTTGTGGCAAAAATAGGCCACGCAACCCTTTGTGTGCTGGCATTTATTTTTGAATAGGGGACCCCATCCAAAGTGAGGCAATAGATCTAAACATTACAGACATGTCCCTAATGTATTAGAACGATCAAATTTACAGTTTAAGCATTCAATTTGCTGGTAACACAGCAGATCAACTCAGCCGAATAATTGGGTACAAATCGAATTGTGTATGGGGGGGGGGGGCTTAAACAATAGTTTTATTTAGACTATTGTGTTCTGATCCATCACATGAAATTCAGATAAACAAAGCATGTACCAAAATATATAAAAAGTCAAGGGGGTGAATACTTTTGCAAGGCACTGTACATGATCAAGTGGTCAACCCCCCTAATCTTCAAAGTAGTTATGCAGATCTTGTTTTTGTTGTTTTATGGGATTGTTCTTTTTTTATAAATAATATCTCTACAAGGAGTGAACATAGATGTTGTTACCCTAAACATGGTTGGGAATTTCCAACATATTTTCCATATGAAGACTGTAAATACAGTTTAGGAGCAATGAGAGAAAACTGACTTGTCATCAACCTTCGATTGGCCACTAGAATCAATGCTGCTTTAATCAATGAAACTTAGCTGATGGTTTACAGACATCCAAACTTTACCTTATTTCTCAGGACATCTGTCATCCAAATAATGAGATTCTTTCTGCATATGTTTGCCAATGAAAGCCAATAGGAGTCTTAACATTTCTATCTACACCTCACATCTCTTGATTTGTTTCCCCCTGTCCTGCGACTCTAAGTCATCCACAAAGGAAACGTTAATCTCCCCCCAAAAAGGGCATCTTTCTCTCTTGTGATTGCTAATGATTAAACATTATTAACTTCTACTAAAACAGGGTATGAAACATTCTATCCTGAAAACACTTGTGAAATCTGCATACAATATGAATCAGATGCACAAATACTTACAAGGACATTTTGCCAAACTGGTAGAGCTGAAGGTAAAGCTGAATAACCTGGAAGCATCAACTACAACCTTTGAGTATTTTTTCTTAGGTGCCAGACTTCAAGTTCAAGAAAAAAAATTAACCGCCAGAGGGATTACTGTAATGTGGTTCTAGTTAAATTTAGAAGGATGCAAAAATTACTAAATTTTCAGACTTGTCACAATGTCAGCATTCAAGTCATAAATTTTAACACAGAACATATGGGCAACAAAACAGCTATTGGGTATAAAATCTACGTGGATAGTCAATATTCAGCCAGGCACTAGAATAATGTTTATGAACAGTACAGATTAACAAGAGAATTCCAAGGCAAACATTATGGAACTTTAAACCAATTGACCTTAAAAGGGACTGAACATTGTTTATTAAAATTAAATAAATATATAAGAGATATAAGAATGCTTCACAAGATATCAGAGAGTTACAGCCCACAGCAACTACAGACTCAATTCACTAAGCTCTAACACATGAACAAAGATGATTATGGCTTACGCCTCCCATACACCTTAAAATCACTCCATACAATTTCCTTTAGATCTACTAACAACTACCGTATGTAGATCCAGGTCCTCCATGATAGAATACATAGTGATTGGAAGGTTTAGAAAGGTCCTTATATTACATGGTTTTGGTAGAACATAAGTTGATTGTACAAAAATTGTATGGTAAGATTGTAAGGTGTATGAGGGCCTTTAGTGAGTGTAATTGCCTATTTCAGTGTACTAAAATGTAGATATGAATTTTGGTGCTATAGTTTATCAGATATTTCACTGATATTTCATGTGAACTAATGTTAATTTTTACCTTCTTGTTCAATAAGTCAGCATTGTGTTCACTTTTTTTTGTGCTACTACATGTTCCTTTAGGGGGTGTCCAAACTTTTTGCAGAGGGCCAGGTTATGTGAAGGGAAATGTTCAGCCTGACACTCTTTGAACTATAAAAATGAAATGCAAATTAATGATACAATGTGGGTCTTTCACACATACTTGCCATTATTATTGTATACCATTAGTCATTCACTGCCAAAAAACTGATACTGTCCCTAGGTATTCCCCAACACTGCTCACCTTAATGCTTCATCCTAATAGTAGGGATAATCTGCATGGTGAAGCAGCCATAGACAGGCACAACATGGGGTAAACTCCTGACTGTAACATTGACATGGGGGCGGGTGGAATTAAAATTTGCTGCACATGAAGCAAGCATGAAATAGTATATAGGTATATGCAGTACATGTATCTTTTAAATAAATATTTTTTATTTAAATCAGTATTGACATGTATACAGTGGAGGAAATAATTATTTGACCCCTCACTGATTTTGTAAGTTTGTCCAAAAAATGAAAAGTCTCAGAACAGTATCATTTCAATGGTGTTTATGTAACTGCAATCGCACATCAAAGGAAAATCGAAAAAAATACTTTAAATAAAAGATAGCAACTGATTTGCATTTCATTTGAATGAATAAGTTTTGAACCCTTCTAAAAAAAGCTTAATACTTGGTGAAAACCCTTTTTTGCAAGCCAGAGTTGCAACGTTTTCTTGTAATTTATGACCAGTTTGGCACTTAGGAGAATTTGATCCACTCCCTTTGCAGATCATCTCTAATCCCTAAGTTTCGAGCTTCTCTGTGCAACTCTGAGTTAGCCCCCTCCATAGGTTTTTCTTTTTATTGGATTAAGGTCCTAACTGTACTAGGCCACTCCATGACTTATGGGTTTTCTTCTGAGCCACCCTTTTTTGCCTTTGCTGTAGTTTGGGTCATTTCTTCTGACACCCATCCCGCCCTTTTCAGTTTTTCCTGGCAGAGAGAGGAGGTGTCCTCAGTTCACGATACAATGGCTCCGTCCATTTTCCCTAATTCGTTAATTGTCCTGTGCCCTTCAGAAACCCCAAAGCAAAATGTTTTCCACCCCCATGCTTGACGTGGGACGGTGTTTTGGGGTTCATGTCAGATTTTTCCTTCCTCCAAACAAACGATTTGAGTTATGCAAAGGCTCTTTTTGGTCTCCTGTTTTCTCCTAAGGATCATAGAACTGTAATTAAGAAAGTTTCTTGAGTGCAGAGTCAGAGACTTTTATATTATATACAGGAGTGCAGAAATTTTGCAAAGAGTATTTGACCACATCATCCTCTTTATGCATTTGTCTTACTCCACCCAAGCTGTATGGCTCGAAAGCCTACTACCATTAAGCATATAGTGATTGCTCTCTTAGGATAGGGGTGGGTCTAATGACATCAACACCCTATATAGTGTGCAATTTTAGGCAACTTCTTTCCTTTGCAAAATGGTCAAAAGGACTTGACAGGCTTAGAAAAAGTCAAAATTAGTGGATTCTTCAGAGGGATACGACTCTAAATTGTGCAAAGTCTTTAGCTGATCATCGACAATAGAGTTTCATTCAAAATAGCAAAATGCGCAAGAACGTGTGAACAAAGCGCAATAAAAATGCCATGAACTGAGAAAGTCAAGCGTGCGCGCCAAGATTCCCTTGCACATTTTTGCATATTTTCAGAGCTGCAAATCACTGGAGTGCCCAAAAGCACAAGGTGTGCAAACTCAGAGACAGAAGGCTGAAGACGACCACCAGAACAGACACACAAGCTGAACGTCAAGACTGCCAAAAATATCTCAGACTGATTTTTCTAAGGTTTTATTGACTGATGAAATGAAGTGTCTTGATGGCATGATGGCACGGGGATTTGGTAAGGCAGAGAGCTCATCCGACTCAGCGCAGCAATGGAGTACTGGTTTGGCTTATCATCAAGATGAGCTTGTGGGGCCTTTTCGGGTTGAGGATGGTCAAGCTCAACTCCCAGTCCTACTGCGTTCTGAAGATCACCTTCGTCAACAAGTTGTACAGGTAGAAGTCTTTCAAAAAAACATATTTTTTCATGCATCACAATGCTACATCACACTTGCGTCAAGTACTCCACAGCGTGGTGAGAGTGGTATAAAAGAAGAAAAATAATGATCATGGCTCCTTGTTCACCTGATCTGAACCCCATTGAGATCTGTGGTTCATCATCAAATGTGTGATTTACAAGGATGGAAAACATTACCCCTCTGACATTGTCCGGGGAGGCTGTGGTTGCTGCTGCACGCAATGTTGATGGTGAACAGATCAAAACACGACAAATCCATGATGGCAGGCTTTGAGTGTCCTAGCAAAGAAATGTGGCTATATGGTCACTGATTTGTTTTTCTTTTTGTTTTTGAATGTCAGAAATGTATATTGTGAATGTTAGATGTTATATTGGTTTCACTGGTAAAAATAAATATTGAAAACTGGGTTATAAATTTTGTTTTTTGTTAAGTTGCCTATAATTATGCACAGTTAGGCTTTGTTTCATTGTACGCCGGGACCCGTACGCTAAGCGTATACGCTAGCAGGGTCCACGTATCTCCGACGTATCTCACAGACCTTTGCCTGCGGCGGACGGTCTGTCTCATTGCGCTGAGCTCATCCGCCGTGCAGGCTGAACGTAGTCGAGTACTTCAGCCTTTACACCGGCGATGTGTAAACAGACCATCCCGGCCGGCAGCAAAGGTCTGTGAGATACTCGGGACCCCTGCTAGCGTTACGCTTAGCGTACGGGTCCCGGCGTACAATGGAACAGCCCTAATAGTCACCTGCACACACGATTCCCCTAAAAATAGCTTAAACTAAAAACAAACTAAAAATACTCCAAAAATATTCAGCTTTATATTATGAGTTTTTTTTGGGTCATTTTTGAGAACTGGTTTATTATTGTTACGTATAAAATTAGTCCTTTCAAAAATACCACTTGCCTAATAATTCTGCACTCCCTGTATATTGTGGGTATCCAGAAACATCTTCCAGCAAGTGCTTATGGGGAAAGCACTGTTGGCGCCGTCTTCCTAACCCCGCTTGATAGTAGAAGTGATGAGGAAATAAAGCAACTTTTCTGGTGTGATCTACCTAACCTATTGCATTCCTGCTAGGAAACTAGACATCTTGTACACATCAAAGTGATGCTGAAATGAACAAGAATAAAGCTTATACAGAGATTATTTAGGCAAATGCAGCCCAAAAAGTAACATTATATAATCAGAGATGGATAAGCCAATATATACAGGAAGAAGGAAAAAAGCGAATCAACATACAATGCCAATATATACAAGAAACAAAGTACAACTTGCTATGGGTTAAAACATGTTGTAACATGCTTACTGCTAGCCAAGAGAATGGCTATCATCATGTACTGTGTAGGCTGACTAGTCACCCCATAGTGATTCAAATACATAACATTAATCAGAATCTGATATTATTCAGAAAAATAAATATTAAATAAAACAAAACTATGAACTGTTTTTATCCAGTCATAGCCAATGCAAATCCTGAGATTTAAATGCATGTGTATATGACTAAATATTCAATATGAGCACAGTGTCTTACTTTAAAAGTGCTATTAAAAACAAAAGTTGACTTTACTTTTTCCCTCTCTACACTTCCCTACCCTATAGTCATATAGTATAGGATATTTTCAAGCATTTCATATTTCTGTAGATTTGTTCACTATAGATCTATTAAGAATAAGGACATATGGATTTATTGATAAAACATTGATTGGGAATGGCTTTTCTTTCAAATGTTTATAAACAGCAGCCCCGGTTTTAAATAAACAGTAGAAAGCATTCTAATTGGCTGCTGGTTTCTACAAGTAGCAGGTAGTAGCAAGTAGTAGAAGCACGCCAATTCTCTTCCATTGCTTCAGTTTTCACTCACTTGCCCATTGTAAGTTTAGCTGTGGACATGTGTGATGTACTGTGTTTTCTGATTCATTTCTCTCCCCAGTATCATTTCTTTCCGCAATGTTAACTAAAGTAGCTTTCCCTTTGGATTAGACCTAGCCTAAAGCCCCTGATGCATGCATAGATCCACAGGCGATCATCAAACGGCCGATTGCTTCATCGTGTTGCAGCCAGTCATTCAGACAATTGGAGGGCACCATTTGTATGAGCTATTCGCCGGCCGATACTTTAAATAATACTACAGTGATGGGGATGGGGACCCTACAGTGAAGCATGATGGTGGCAGCATCATGCTGTGGAGATGTTTTTCAGTGGCAGGAACTGGGAGACTAGTCAGGATAAAGGCAAAGATGAATGTAGCAATATACAAAGACATCCTACATGAAATCTATTTTGGAATAAAGCTGTAACATAAAAAAGTGGAAAAAATTATGTGCTGTGAATACTTTTTGTATGTGTAAGTATGTGTAAGATTCTGCAAAGAGGCCACAGAACATCTAATGGGCAATCTTGTTATCCAGACATTCTAGCCAGGAAGCACACTAGAGGCTCCCTACACACATCTGCAGGCGATTGCCCGATGGTCGATCGATGGTCGATCGCCCTCAAAACGAATGCGCCCATCTGGAACGATCAACCATCCCGCCACAAGACTTGTTGCTTCTTTTCTTGTTGATCGTATTACTTTGGATGGGAACCAGGGTCTCAAAACTACAAAGCTTCCAAGTGTTTACCATCTACAGAATCTGTATCAACATTCCAATTTTCAGTAGCACAATGCTTCAAAAAAGAGATACCTGCCTAGAAGTTCTAAAACACCATCAAACACTTCAGACCCCAGGTATTGACAGGAGGGATTTCATAGATGCAATAAATTAAGAAGCAAAGAAACAGACTCTAAACCCTCCGTCTGTTAAAAGTCATCCGGTACTTCCTTCAGTAACATCACCTTCACCTTTCTTTGTGACTGCGTTTCAGCCATATGTCATCCATATTAGGATGAGTGATACCCTTTGCAATTGAAGCATAGTTTAGGAAAATTTGAAGCTAGCCACTTCACTAGGCATTCTATGTATATACTGTACAAGTCATTAATCTTGAGTTAAAGCATGTTGAATGTAAAGTGACTGGATAAAATATCACATTTAATGTTGTGCACAAACATTTTCTTAATGGTATATGAATGTATACTTGATATGGCTGAACAGAGATGTCGATTATAATTCTATGTTTCTGAAAGTCAGGCACTGGACTGGAGAAATACTGTGCTTGATAGATGTAAGTCATTTTCCTGTCTTATTATATACATATTCTGGTGTCTGGTGTTTTCTCTATATTTTTAAAGCTACACTCCATGCTCAGTACAAACAATACCCTAGCCCAGCAAATGCTCATTTTATGTTTTTATTAGGTCAATTGTATTTTAAATCAGGGCCATCACTGATTTCCTGGTGCCTGCTATTTCCTTTCTTGACCTGGCATCCCATATTGAGGCAGATCCCCATACTACACTATTACATTGGTATTTTGGTGATCCATTAAACTTTGTTGTTGCATACTGGTCGGATGTAACCACCTATAGCTCAAGTATTAAGTCCATTATTATTCATCTATCTATTAGGATCTGTCTATTGGTGATAGGGGAGGGCCTGGTGCCATCCAGGGTGGCACAGATGTTCCTGACTTTGGCCCTTTATTATGCAAGGAAACTCATAGTGCTGCGTTGGATGCAAGAGGATCCTCCCGCTGTTGTTGCTTGTAAGGCTTTGATAAATTCTTCCCTCCATCTGTATCAGACCACTTGTCAATTGGCAAAGTTTGACAAGGTCTGGGGAGTGTGGATTAAAGACTGCATCTGCTAAGGGCTTTGGCCCCTGTGTGCTCCTTTTCCTACTTCAATATGTCATGTTTGTACCAATAACGTTTTTTTTGTATTTGATTATTATCATTCTTTGCCTTTTCTATTTTTTTCCTTTGTCAACAATTTTGCTGTCATTATTTTGCAAACTTTTTGGATACATAGTTGCCATCCCTTGATGTGTTGTTGACACTTATCACTGTTAGGCTTGCTCTACACTAGGCAGCCCCAGAAACACCAGTTGATGTGACGGATCCACAACGCCCAGCCGCACAACCTACTGAGGTGGATCATGATTTGCTAGTTTAGACGGCCACGTTATTTTATGTCAGAAGCAGGGTCTGTCTACACTACATAGTGTAGACCAAGCCTAATTGTTTTTTGTTTATGTTTTCGAAAAAAAATAAAAAGGATCGTCCACCACTGTGAAATACACATCTCTTTCAGTCAAGAAGTTTTTTTTGTAACTTTCTGCTTTAGTAATATTGTTATCATGAATGGTTGACAGCTTTTTTTACTGTAAACATTGGAATCACTATGGAGCAGTAATGTAGCCCCTTGGCAACTTCATGTACAGCCACTTCCAACAGTATTGGAAATTGTCCACCATGGCTGACAAGCATAGATGTTTGTTAAGGAAGAAGGTGACATACACAAAAGACTGCGACTGTAATTAAAAAAACACAAAAGCTATATGATTAAAATAATTTTTTTACAATGACAAATATGTCATGGAAATTTCGTCTAAACTAAATTGAAAAGCCAATGAACATAGTATCATCACCATAATTGAGACATGGAGGAGGGTTAATGGAAAATTACACAAAAACATTAATGCTCTAGCACATGTACAGTGGGGCAAAACATATTTTATTACACGGGCATGGGGGGGGCGGGGGCTAGTGAATGACCTGCAGAGAGCTGGGACCAAAGTAAAAAAGACTACCATCAGTAACACACTAAGCCACCAGGGACTCAAATCCTGCAGTGTCAGACGTGTCCCCCTGCTTAAGCCAGTACATGTCCGGGCCGTTTGAAATTTGTCAGAGACCATTTGGATGATCTAGAAGAGGATTGGGAGAATGTCATGAAAAATCAAAGTGGAACTTTTTAGTAAAAACTCAACTCATCGTGCTTGGAGGAGAAAGAATGCTGAGTTGCATCCAAAGAACAGGATCTGAATGGAGGGGAGGGCCAAAATACCAGCAACACTGTGTGAAAACCTCGTGAAGACTTACAGAAAACATTTGATCTCTGTCATTGCCAACAAAGGGTATATAACAAAGTATTGAGATGAACTTGTGACTAAATACTTATTTTTCACCATTATTTGCAAATACATTCTTTAAATATCAGACAATGTGATTTCCTGGATTTTTTCCTCCCCATTCTGTCTCTCATAGTTGAGGTATACCTATGCAGAAAATTACATGCCTCTCTCATCTTTTTAAGTGGGAGAACCTGCACACAATTGGTGGCTCACTAAATTACTAAATACTTTTTTGACCCACTGTAGTTTTTGCAAAATTTGCACTTTACTTGAACATTATTTTGTGAAATCTACATGAGCTAGAGCAAACGTTTTTGTGAAGTGTTTTATTAACTGTTCTCTACATCAGAAATGTTGTTGATAGCATGTTCAGGGGCTTTTGCAATTCATACACAAAGTCAGCCAGTTGAAATAAAACAAAAAAATAGACCATGTCATATAATTAAGTGGTGGAGTAGATTTGTGGCTGGCAAGAAATTCAACCATCATATAACTGATCAGGCAGCCCGGAATGCGGCCGCCAGGGCCCTGAGATGATGCCCGCCGGGCCTCCCTAGCTGCTCCCTAGGTTGCCCCCTGTCCCCCTTCTGACGGCCACCCTGACTGTAGCCGCTATCCCTCTCTGGCTTCTGCTCCCAGTTTGCAGTTGAGTGAGAGGAGGTGAGAGATCAGGGGGGAGAGGAGGGGGAAGCTTCCAGGGGAGCAGGCAGGTGAAAAAGTAATCCCACTGGAGGTGTTTGGCTGGTG
>CM070036.1:97618651-97707898 GCA_036250615.1 Ptychadena robeensis | reverse complement strand
ACAGCCAGAAGCTGCAGGGTTGTTGTGGGATTGTGATCGCGGGCCCCATATGGCAATTATGGTGATCCCTACGCCACTGGAATGAGTTATCACAGCAAATACTCACAAAAAATGACAGCAAGAGAGCTGCAAAGCAAGCCTCTTCTGCTGTGTTGTTGTCATATCTAACACATTGTGCTTTTGAAATGTATTATCACATTTGCTTGTTTGAAAATTTAAGATACTTTTTTTAAATGAACACAAAAGTTATAAACGTAAAACAAAATTGAAAGAATTTGTGTGTTAAATAAAATAGTGTAATTTTATCATAAATCAACCACCTTTACGTATACTCTTGCAATGGATAGAAAAAGAAAAAATGTATATGACATATGTTTATTGATCGTCATAAGTGTTTGGAGACCACACATAGTAAAGTAGCCTCTTGTTACACATGCTGTATGAATGTGAAATAAAAGTCTGCCACTGTTTTCCCTGTTGGCAGTTGCTCTGTTAAGTATGTGTGCACTAACCTGCAAAGTGTGAATAATTTTCAGCAAGGAGTTACAATGAGTGAGAAAGCTTTTAGCACATTATCCACTAGCAACTGAACTATAATCTAATTGTCAACTATCAGGTCTTTAATAGAGCCTTTCCCCCTCTCTGTACTGAATGTGATTCTAAATCAAATTCTAATAGGCTTAAGCGTCTATGCATTTGGGTCTTCTCGCTGTAGGTGACATTGAGGCTCTTTGCTGAGGAATTTAATGCAGATGGCAAATTTAATACAGGCTGGGCAGGTTCCAGCAGTTACTCCATGGGTCACTGCATTAGTCTGTTGACTTCACAGCACAGTAACCCTTTCTGCCACAGTTTAGGAGCTGTGTGGCAGTTAGTCAGCCCAGCATTCATTTGTCTTCTAAATGTAAAGTGGAACTTTTGCTGAACTTAAAAATAAGTTCAATATAAGTTTAAAAATAAGTTTAAAAACACCCTGTATTCTGTATTCATTAACAGTGATTTTACTGGATACTTGAATGGTTCTATATAGGCAGTGGGGTCACAAGGTTTGATGTCACCCAGCGCATTCCTGCCAATCCTTTGGTGGTCTCTTGCCAGCAAATCAGAATGTGCCCACCTGGACAGAGCGACCAGGATTGCACAGCAAGTCGGATTGCATGGTGATCCAACATGTCGGTTAATTCCTGGTCGATCGCATTACTTTGGACCTGGGGACCAGCTTTGGATGGGGACCAGGTGTGCTCCAATCCTCTATTGACTGCAGCATGATGATGTCATCACGCTGCAATCGGCCACTAGAAAATCGGACGGGGGTCGTACCATCTATGTATATTCCTACTCTACTATCATTTTACTTCTCACTTTTGACCATCCCATAAGGAGCTCCAGCTATGTTTAGGAACTCTAATATTGCACCTTAATGGGTCCTCCCACCAGCTAGGATCTGACAGTGCCTAATGTGGTCACATGGTTTACTATTATAAAAAAAATCTATTCCTAAAGCTTAAAATAAAAAGCACTCACTGTAAAAAATGCTTAAAAATAAAACTTTGTTCTTATCTGTGTAAACTGCTTCAATGAGTCAGACCTCCACCAGTATACAACATAAACACCTAAAGGTAAGCTAAGGATGCACTGTAGTGTAGACTCCCCACCATGATACAAATAAGGACTTGTTTCCATTGATGCGGTTTGTCGCGGTTGTGTTCGCGCGGCTGCCGCCCTTCCGACCGCATCCATAGGCAAACCATCAGCCAGGCTCCATTGGTGCGGCTGAGTGTGGACACGGTGCGGATGTGGATGCGGTGCGGTTCCGAACGCTAGCTTCAGCGTTCTCGTGCGGAAACCGCAACCGACCGCATCCTTTCACATGGGGGCTGCCCAGAGTCTTCATCCGAACGCACGGACGTACGCGTGCATCCGGATGAAAACAGCTTGGGGTGCCGGCAGGAGCGGCTGCAGCCGCGCGGACACAACCGCGGCAAACCGCATCAATGGAAACAAGCCCTAAGATAGCTTATCATATAACAACATTATGAGGAAAATATCCCAGGTTATATCAAAAGGCAATAACAGTTCTCCACCAATGTCTAAGGTCCGCACATAATTCAAAATCAAAACACTAAAAATCATCCACATCACCATTTAAGTTAAGTCTTCAATGACACCTGGGTTTGTTGACTATAGTCAGGACATCAACACAATTCTAACATTAACAAAGAAATGGGTACACTGAAAACAACCACAGCATTTAGACACTGCCAACATGCAATAGTCAAAATAGAATACAATATCTAGCGGCACCCTGCCAATTTTGAAGACCTTAATCTTCAATGTTGGCCAACGGACTTTAACGGTAGCATAAGAATAACAAAAGGAGATTGTATAATTAAAAACAGTTTTTTTATTATTATTTTTTTTCTCTCCCCGGAGGCACTTACCCTCTCATACACACCTAATATTATTAGTGTATTATCATGTTTACTCTTATTATAATAGGATTACGATTCTTTACAAATAGATGTGAATCGAAACACTTGGTCAAGATTAAGGGAAATTTGGGGTAAATACTTATTTTCCCCTAAACGTTATTAATTATTTATCTTTTTATTTAGCAAATACTTATACTTACCAGACTGGATACAAAACTGATTGATATACTTTTCCTCTTATATCTATAGCTGATTACTATCATTTGTTTGGCTTTCTCCTGAAGAAGCACTTATTGTCGCAAAACACGTTGAGAATTTTCTGCCAAATTATACACAAGAAATAAACTGTTTTCAATTATATTATCTCCTTTTGTTATTCTTATGCTACCGTTAAAGTCCGTTGGCCAACATTGAAGATTAAGTTCTTTAAAATTGGCAGGGTGCCGCTAGATATTGTATTCTACAATTCTAACATTTTTGGCTTTATACACCACCACAATGAATTTGGACTGAAACAAACACCATGTTCGTTAACTGCAGACTGTCAGCATTAATTTGAGGGTATTTACATCAAAATCAGGTGAACAGTGTAGGAATTACAACAGTTTGCATATGTGCCTCCCACTTGTTATGCTAGGCATACACATGCCGATAAGCGGCCGATTTTTAATCTGACCAGGTTAGGTTAAAAATCGGCCGCTAATCGGCATGTGCCCACATGGGGCGACAGATCCCTGTCGCCCCACAGCTCGGCCGGCCAGAAAACGGACATGTCCGATAATCTCTGGCCGGCGCGAGCCGATGGAAGCCGATGCCATAAGCTGCAATGAAGATGGCGTCTTCGTTGCAGCTTATGGCCGGCACACAAAGGGTGCCCGGCCGATTGAAGGGGCCCCATAATGCAACGGGATGCTAACGTGATGACGTCATCGGGTTAGCATCTCGGCACACATCGGAGTAGGTCGGTCTGACCTGCTCGGTATGTGTATGCCCAGCATAAAGGGATCAAAAGTAATGGGAAAATTGGCTTCTCAGCTTTTCCTTGGCCAGGTGTGTGATATTCACTCATTATCCCAATTACAATGTGCAGATAAAAGGCCCAAAGTTAATTTCAAGTGTGCTATTTACATATGGAATCTGCTACTGTCAACTCTCAAGATGAGTTCCAAAGAGCTGTAATTATAAGCCATCAGGCTGAAAAAAACAAAACAAATCCATCAGAGAAATAGCAACAACAACTGTTTGGAACATAAAAGAAGGAACGCACCGGTGAGCTCAACAACAGCTCTCAGGAGGTAGGTGTATGTGTGTCAAGAGAAGACTTCACCAGGGTGAATACAGAAGGTTCACCACAAGATGTAAACCATTGGTGAGCCTCAAAAACAGGAAGGTCAGATTAGAGTTTGCCAAACTACATCTAAAAAAGCCTTCACAGTTCTAGAACAACATCCTATGGATAGATGAGACCAAGATCAACTTGTACCAGAGTGATAGGAAGAGAAGAGTATGGAGAAGGAAAGGAACTGCTCATGATCCTAAGCATTCCACCTCATCAGTGAAGCATGGTGGTGGTAATGTCATGGCGTGGGCATGAATGGCTGTTAATGGAACTGGTTCTCTTGTATTTATTGATGATGTGACAGCTGACAAAAGCAGCAGGATGAATTCTGTAGTGTTTCGGACAATATTGGACGGCGCTTCACAGTGCAGATGGACAATGACCCAAAGCATACTGCAAAAGAAACAAAAACATTTTTTAAAGGAAAGAAGTGGAATGTTATACAATGGCCAAGTCAACCACCTGACCTAAATCTGATTGAGCATGCATTTCACTTGCTGAAGACAAAACTGAAGGGAAAATACCCTAAGAACAAGTAGGAACTGTTGCAGTAGAGGCCTGGTGGAGCATCACCAGGGATGAAACCCAGTGTCTGGTGATGTCTATGTTTTCCAGACTTCAGGCTGTAATTGACTGCAAAGGATTCACAACCAAGTATTAAAAAGGGAAAATTTGATTTATGATTATTATTCTGTCCCATTACTTTTGGTCCCTTAACAAGTGGGAGGCACATATGCAAACTGTTGTAATTCCTAAACCATTCCAAGCCGACATTCTGCAGTTAAGGCATATTGTGTTTGTTTCATTCCATATCATGGTGTATAGAGACAGAGACCTTTATTGAATTTAATACATGTTAGCTAATCAGGATGAGCAAATACCATATGAATAGGTTTGATCACATCTATTAAGTATATGGATTATAATTATTATAATAATGCATAAAGCTGTCCTGAGGGAGATTAATGTTTGCTCTTTGTCCAGGGCTAAACAACGTTAAATAAACACTTCATAGTATCTTCCTTGCCACAAGTAAAACACTGAGATATAAGCACAATATAGATGAGGCCGTAATATGTATATGTGTCCTGTATTGTGGTTGCTACCTTAGTTATTGGGACTGCTGCATGTAGCCACCACCATGTATGCATCCCCATCTCATGCATGCATGGGCAGCAAGTAACTTTACAGTGCAAAATTCATAGCCAAAAGAAGCGTATAGAGATGGTTTTTAAAGGTATACATACAGTTTCAGTAGGCCAGGAGGTAAGGATACATTTCCTTTGCTGTGCATAAAAATTCTGCTAAGGTTCTGATCCTTCCCTACCCTAATCAAATCAACGTTGGACATTTGCAGAAACACAACCCTTAGTCTGTGCTTTCTTTTTATTATGCAATGTTCTACCAATTGACGCTTATAATTTTTTTTATTTTACAAACCTGTAAGAAGCTAAATGTGTGGGCATTTTGGCATCATGGTGTGTCAACAGATTACCCCAATGAATGTGATCACTTACATTATGAATAATTGTTTTGGAAGTGCTGCCAGGCAAGCAAAATGTAATTGCTGTCTAGGATGATGATCTCCTTCATTTAGGCACTGCAGCAATTTAATTTCCTTTCATGGGCGTAAGACAGCTAATCTTGTCCATACTGTTTAGTGGTATAAGCAATAAATTGTTGAGTTTCAAAGATAAGCAGTTCTGAGTGCAAACCCTTATCTGGAACAGAGAAAACTACTTTTTGTACTAATACATGATTATCTCATGAGGTTAGCTGCATAAAAATACCACACTAACATTTACTGTAAAACTCTGTATCTAGGGAGGAAGAAAAAATATATATACACCAGCTCAGGTATATTTAACATTTTAATGAAGCACCCCATCTACTGTGCCACCAGAACTTTTTTTGTAGGGTGGGTATAAAAATAAGCAGTGGTTTTGTTTAAGTTAAGGCCCCCATACACCTTTCAATCTTACCATACAATTTCTGTACAATCAACTTTTGAATCACTATGTATTCTATCAGGGAGGACCCGGCACTACATAGTTGTAGGTAGATCGAATGGAAATTGTATGGAGTATGTGATACAGTACTTCTGAAAATGATTTATGCCACATGCTGAAAATAGTTCTTCCACAATGACCCGGTTTCTGCATTCTAATCCGTTTGCGGGAAACATCGCATGTTCACAATCCACTGGCTGAGGGGACACTTCTGATGTTTGGTTTGCCTCCCATACATTATAATGAATGCAAGCTTTGACCCCTCCAGCCACAGTCAGATGAGACAGTACAGCCAAATATGTATTTTTCCCACCTGGGCCCCTCCCCCCCATCCATTCGAAATCTCCGCCTAGCTTTCCCCAGAGTCACTGTGCATGCGGGATGTCCTCATTGAAGGTTTATCTACAAACAGTGGAGACACGGCATATGTGTAGTGACCCTGGGGGAGCGCTGTCATGGACCTCATGGGACACGAACATGTTACTAGATAAACTTTTCATAAAATACTTTTTTGAGGTCTCGCCTCTTATTTCTAGGACTTTACTTGACCTCTTTACTCATTAAATAGGTTGGCAAACAGGATTCAAGGGTCCTCTTGTAACAGGGGAAGCCCGGATCCTAAATAAGCCCCCACACACACTCCCACAAAGCCTGGCCCATGTTGTGGGCAATAGACGCGTATCTTAACAAAGGGTCTCCCTTATATTGAGATATGGCAAGGGGTCTGGTGGGAATGGGGATCGGTCCCCTTCCTGTCCTTCCATGGTGTCCAAAAGGGGTCTTGCTAGCATAGATACTGGTATACACACTATTCATGCCCCCCTTTTCCAGAGCATAACAGATCCTATGCCAACAGAGGGTCTGGTATGCTTGTGGGGGGCATGCTGTTCAGGGTCCCCTTTTTCCTGAGCATACCAGACCCATTACTAAAAGGTGGTCTAGTATGTTCTGGGGGGAACCCACACTTTTTAAACCCTTTCATTGAGTAAATGTATTTTTAAAAATGCCATATAAATGTTTTTTTTTAAGTTTAAATAATGATCGTCTGTGTCTGTTCGCGAACAGGCGGATCGGAAAAGACTGTTTGCAGATCCTTCAGCACCTCATCCGGGACAAACACCCATACTGTTCGCCGGCAAGGAGAAAAGCGAACATGCCTTACGGACAGTTCGGCCATCACTATTGATCCCCTTCCGGCATGACGCTGTCCAGGTGGTTGCACCCTTTTGATACTTTTTTACTGGTATTGTGGCTACAATTATGACTTGAAGGTTTGAAAAGTTTTGCCTCCATTGATGTCAATGACAGTTCGCCATGAACATGCAAACAGCGGATATATGCTAAAGTTCGGTCCACCGGTTCACAAATAGCCTCCGCTGATGTTTGTCCATCACTATTCACCACATACCTTTCAGTCTCTCAGAGACCCAGTCTTTGGATTTACCACTGGCTACTGGCTATGTTTATATGGCGTTTAGGGATGCGGCTAAACCCCCTGCATTTATGGCATGCCTTAACAGGGATGTCAGCACATACATATGCATGACTTCCCGCCCTGTTATTTGATATACTTTTCTGCAGAGTCTCTCTTTTCTCATCCAAACACTGTTTTCACGATGTACAGTGATTACCAGTGGAAAATTTGGTTTTAGCTTACAATTGGGAAGGTAAGTTTTAAAAACCCAGGCAGTTATTATATATATTTTTCCTCTCCATGTGAATCTCGAAGATTCTGCCCCACTTCCTGTCCAAAGTCCAAATTACTGTACAAAGTCAAGTACTTTTTTTATTAGTAGTAGTACCCAGAACAGGTGTCTGCATTGCCATGTTTACCCTTAAGTTCCGTTATGGTGACTAATATTCTTGTGTTACCCAATTTTTTTTCTGCCCCAGTGTTGATACATAAGACAAAAAGAGGTGGCATAGGTAAGAGGAACAACAATGAAAACTGTGAAATAGTATCCTTCTTTAGATTATCCAAAACTAAGAGAAAAAAAATTTTCTGACTATACATACACTAAAGTATCAGATTTTATCTGTCTATACAGCAGATGTCTGTCCTTGTTCATAAGCACATACAGATTTTATACACAGTGAAGAAAATAGAATTACAAAATGAGCAGATACACAAAGGCTATTCTGATTCACTGGGGACATAAATCTGTTCCTTGTTTTTCATGGTCCAAAAATTAAATTAGTGATGACTAAAAAAAAAACAACAATAATAACATTCTGGGTGTTGGGGTAAATATTTAAATTAGTGTTTTGGGGATGTTTTGGGTTTTTTAGAATAGTCTTACAAAACTCAAGCAGATAACCATATTGAAAAGTAGTTTGTTTGTTCAAGCTAATGTATAACACATCTGATAGCTGACTCTTACGTGTTTCTCTTCGGAAGGCTTAACGCCATATGTAATATTGCAGTAGGTATATAACTGTATTGTCTATAAACTACATTGTGGTTTAGACCCCATTGTAACATTTCAGCTCTCTAGAAGCTTAAATCCTGGAATTAAACAAATAATTCACCTATACAAGTAATACAGTGGTAGTTCTTATTTGTTTTCTTTCTGTTTATATTAGTTTTTTCTTTATTTTTGGTCGGTTCTTTAAAGCTAAAATGTGAACTACAATAAAAATATGTAAAGTCTTTACATTGTGGACTTTAGTTAACTATAAGGGGATTAAATGGCCCCCTATTATTAATATCACTCAAAATTAAGTCTACTAACAAAATTTGTTTTTAGAGATGAGTGCCACTTTAGGTGGCAAGCTGGCACAGAGAGAGGGGAAAAAGCAGCAGTAAAAGACGTATGAGCTGTGCCAGTCTAGACAAGAGTCATTCCTTATCAGGATCTGGGGAAAGGGAAGATTACTTAGGGGGTTTGGAGGAAAACCATTATGATTTCATAAGGAAAATAAAGACATCATAGGCTAATTATTTTTAGACTATACGGCTGTATGATGGTTTCATTATTACATCATAAAGATAAAAAAATAGTTAATGACAAAAAAGTATACAAAGTAGGATAAGGACTTGCTATAGAAAATAGGAGATAACAGCTTTAAGGCTACATAAGCTGTGGCGTCAATGATTCAAAAAATTATAGAACTGTGTTTGTGTATATATAAATATATATATATATATACATGTATGTATGTGTGTATATATATATATATATATATTGTTTAAAAAATATAACATTTAGGTGTTTAGCCCATTCTATAATAATATATAACAACTTTATTTAACACACATAAAAAAGCATTCCTTCTGAAGAAGACTGACCAGGGCAGATGAAACATGTTAAGGTCTGTGCTATCCTGGGCTTTGCTGAAGCTTTAATAGTGGTAATGAACATCGTAACACAATGGAGATGGTCCACACTTGTCATATGGAGATATCCTTCTCAGCAGGATAACAAAAGCTTCTAAACACAAGTATAAAGACCCCCAGGTTTGCAGGACAGGGATGTACACATGCTTTCTTATGCGAGACGAATGGAGATTCTCTGTGAATGTGCATTTAACACTTGTATGCCTGGACCACACAGCATCCACCAGAATTGTAGTCACGGAGAAGAGACTCTTCCATAGATTTATATGTTTTATATCAGCTGGCGACAAGGCCATATATATTTGCACATACATGTGTGTTAATTTAATATGTTGAAACCACTTTCAACATTTCAGGCATAAATCAGCCCCAACTTCAGTCTGGCGAACATTTCCATAGATTTTAGGCAAATGGAGCACTGTAATTTTTAAAGCAAAAAGGAATCTCAGAAACATGCTGTGATCTTTTCATGGATTTTAACCAATTAGGATTTTTTAAAGGGGGTGTGTTGTCTTTTTTGTATATATTTTTGTGTGTTTTTTATACATTAATATATTGTGATATTTACCTTATTTTTCTTTTTATGTGTATAAAACAAGATTTTTGCAATAACTAGAATGGGCTAAATCTCAAAAATGAATAGCTGTTTGTTTTCTAAACAATTTGTACAGGAGTACAAAAAAAAACAATAGATATTTTGGTCTTAGTTACAAAATTAGCATTTTTTTATATTTTGTGTGCACATATATGTATGTACATATGCACAATCTTATAGTTGAGTCAGAGGCCCATTTGTTGATGGTAAAGAATGATTCAGTCTGTCGTGGTGTTTTAACCCTATAAGCCAGCAGCAAGGATATCTTTACAGATGTGGTGGAACTGCAGTAAATAGGTGCAGATAGGCAGTGTTGATTTAAGGAAAAAGCCAGGACATTAATAGACACATAGCAGAGATATGTCATTGTAAGAAAACAGATCTATCAATGTACCTGCAGTGAGGAGGATTGTGCTGACTGTGTTTTCCCATAGTCTGCTGTTCAGATTAGTGATAGAATGGTGTGTTGTGAAGTGGATTAACCCCACTGAGATGGGGTCTGGAGGAGATATGAGAGGATGCAGACTATACAAATGTTGCCACTCAGTCTCCGCGAACAGCCTGAACACAAGTGACCAGATCTCCTCTGCACTGATCATTCCCCCAAATGCTTTATTATTAGTCAGGGTCACATTGGACTTCTGCATGATAAAAGAACACATCATGCTAACTATATATATAATGGTTTTTAAATTATATACTTGTATTATTAAAACCTCATAGGTTTACATAAAAATAAGGCAAATTATTCTCACCAAGTATTTCTGCAAAGCTGTATTAATTATAAGGAAGAATCACATACCGTGTTTTAATTAAAACATCTGTTAATTATTTTGGAACAGAAAAAAATTACCATAAACAAATTGTAATAAACATTTAGACTGGATTTTTTCAGTTAAATTCGTATGTAAAACCATAATACAGTAATGATATTGCTTTCTTATATGTTCTCTGTGTATTCACTAATAACAGAACGTTATATAGACATCACAAGGATGGTGATAGTAATAAAAATATCCCCCTAAAACAAATTACAATATTTACAACAATAATAATCACAACAAAAACAATAATCATAACAATAATAATGCCATGTACATCTAATGCACATAAAGCAGCACAACATATGCATTATCACTTTTGTTAAACATTTATCTAATATATATAGATATACATTTAATAATATACACATATTAAAGTAATAATAAAATTGTTTTAAAAATATATATGTAAGTAATTAGTGTAATTAGTAGTAATATTGTACTCATGCAATAATATTACAAAAAAACTTTTCATACAATGTGTATGTAATTACCATAACTTGTATTATAGTTTTTGCCTTTATATTAAGTTACATGTTGGCAGTTTTTAGTATACTTTTATCTGTGTGTTTATTTAATATGTCTATGTAATACATTTATGTTTAAAAATATTGCCACTAACATTACATACACAAATATCTATCTATCTATCTATCTATCTATCTATCTATCTATCTATCTATCTATCTATCTATCTATCTATCTATCTATCTATCTATCTATCTATCTATCTTATTATTATTATTATTATTATTATCGCTGTTGTTATCATTCTTGTTTCAAATATCTTATATGAATTAGAAAATACTGTTTATACTACAATATACCAAAGCAAACTGGCACAAGTGGTGTCCAGATGTCCTACACACAAGTAATAGTGTATCTGTCCATCACAGGGATGCACAGTATATTTGTGCAGGTTATGATTGGGATGTCAAATCATCTATCTTGGCTCCTAGTACTGTGGACAAGCCATTAATTGCTAGTTATCACAACATGGCTTAACCCTCAGAATGTCTGTCTGGTGTGTAGGTAATTGGAGGGCTCTATCACCACCTAATACCCCCAATATTATAGGCAGACTTGAATGATCCACCCCATGCCTCTCCCATTAATATCAAGGTGGGACCCAGATATCTGATCTGACAAGTGTGTTCTGGGTCCTTCCAGACTGACATCTACACTTAATGACCATTTAAGAAAAGTATGTAAATCTCTTTAAATATATGTAAATGTGTAAATTCAGTAAGTGATCTGTATCTGCTTGATTAGCTCAATCTGAGAGGAAGACTCAGACACATTCCTAATTATGATAAGTTAATTAGCCTTGGTCCATGGCTGACCCTAATCATAAAATAAGGCAAATTGTCCATTTTTATATTCAGACCATTCCTCCATCTAATCCCGGGCTTGTGTTTTACTGATGATTTTTAGGAAACGACAGAGATGTTGTACTTAACTATAAGCTGTGTGCATTACATCCTTCTAAACAGGCTTGTGTCTGTCCTTCAGTCTTTGTCTCCATCCAGCACCTTCAAGACATTTATCAGAGAGATGTGACGCACAAGTCCTCCAATTGGCCGGAGGAGAGATATGATCTGTGTGGCCATCAAATTAAGGAAGCGAAGGCTGAGATTCAGTTCAGTGTTCAGCAACAACTCCCCACTCAGACAGAGAGTCAGCTCCATCCAATCATAGGAGCCCTCCCAGGATACTAAGTTCTGACCTAATACCAGGGCTATCCTACTCTCACAACTAACCATCCTAAGGAGAGCAGCAACCCCTGGAGGGACTCTCAGTAGCATTATGTTACCATAGAAGCTCTGCTGGCACTTTCATCACACCAACATCATCGGATCTACACTCCAGATTGTGACTCTGCTTCTTACTTGCTACTTTTATCCGGAGAGGATAGTCCAGCATGGAATACACGGCTTCTCCCAAACCTCAGCTCTCCTCCAGAGCCAATGCCTTCTCTATAGCTGCTCTCATGTCCAGCAAGGACAAGGAGACTTCTGAGAGTACCATCAAGCCCTTGGGTGAGTAACATGGGCATAGGGGGTACCTACATCTATCTATGTACATAGAGTGACTCATATTATCCTGTCTATAGGTGCTTATGTAGAATTTTTATCTATCTATTTCCATTAGACATATATATGTCTTAGACTTATATATATATTAAATAGTGAATACATTTCTTAGAAATCTTTTTATTTTATCAGTATGGTATTGAAAAAGATGATAATCTATAGAAGATCTTTAGATATAAGGTCACATTTATAAAGACATTTACTTCAAGCTTATATATTATGTATAGGGGTTGTTTACTAAGAGTTTAAAAATAAGGGGAGTCTTTGATCATCTGGTGGTGTGCTTCCAAATTTTTGAGTTTTGCTCCTTTCTATGTATTACACAGGAACACATTATACACAAACATAGTTGGAACAGTCTCTATTTCTTTAATAAATCAGATTGTTTCATCCTTATAGTCTAAATATTTAGCTTCCTGCTTATTGAATAGTTATATGGAATGTGTATTCCTCTATATGGAATATGTACTGGTCTATATAGAATAGGCAGAGCCTAATGTATTTACTTTACAACCAATGCTTGAACAGAACAGAAATGCATTTGAGCAAATACAGGCTAGCATACTGACCATTCCTTTAATATCCAATTAATAATATCAGAATGTTACTTTTATATTTAATTTTATATTTGAAAGCATTAATCTGTGTTTAACATGGAACATAGAAAACAAGGATTGTATAACTGGCTTTAATGTATCTATAGAAATACACACACTTTTGTTATTAATATTATCAATGGAATCCTGGAAAACTCTCCATTATTTAGCATGGTTTCTGTATAGTCCATATGTGATAGAAGCATATATTGATAGTTTACATTTATAATATAAAATTATATGGGATATTTAGACTTACAAGTATAGCTGGTGAAGCAATTGCTAAAGTTTTAAAGAATTCTAATGCCTAAATATTATTAACTTCTGCACTTGTTTAATAAAACAATTAAACATGTATTTTTCTTACAGTGCTATAAAATTATATATATATGTATATGTATATATGTATATATATATATAACAGTATTTTTCTTTATGTCAGATCATTTTGTACTGTATAGTTTTTTTCTCAAATGTTAGAAATGTTACAATAATTAACACATATATAGAGATATAAAGAAATATGTATTTTCTAAGAGTATTTTTATAAACTAAATAACAGCATTTTCCTTCATTCAGATATTATTATACTGTATATTTATTCCATAAAGGTTATATATATTAAAATGTTACAAATGTATTATATGTAGGTATATTTATATTAAATGTAAATATATATATAAGCATTCTAATTGAGATAATATTACATATTATGTTCATTGTTTAGTGGTTTGTATTGTAATTAATATTAAATGATACCTGTTCTGTAGCAGTTGTATACATTTATGTAAATATTCCCCATCTCTCTCCTTCTCCTTATATATATATAGTGTATATATTTTGTATAAATCTATAAATATAACAAACGTATAAAACTAGCAATTATACTCCCAATTCCCAATTCTGTTATATTTTTCCCACTTATGATATCCAAAATAACAGATAATATTAACAAAAATTATAGTATACTTAACTAATATTTGTGACATAGTCATACCTACATTTAGCTGGTGAAATACTATTATATACAAAAAATCCCCTTAATATATTATTTTTTAAAACTTTATTTTTTTTAATGAAGATATTTCATGGAAAAAAATTCTTGTAATTAATTTAATTATAGTGAATTAGAAGAAATGTATTGCCATCCTAAAATATGTTACTGCCCCATTTGTTTTCCCTAAACATTTGTCAGGGGGATCATGAGCATTTTTTTTTATAAAGGATTACTATAACTGTAATCCATTTAATTTTTATATTAGGGAATTAATGAACTTCTTTAATGAAATATGTCTTCTATAAGAAGTGTTATCTACATGTAGATTGCTCTCTGTTATTCTGGACCATCTCTTTATATGATTTATAATTAGACAAGATATGGTTGTGAAATTTCAACTAGTTTACTTGTGAGTTATTTGCAAAGCCCTTGAACTTGTTTTCATCACCAAAATAGCTGAAGATGTAGAGAAGGCTTGTGGCGAAATTACAGAATAAAAAGTATTGTTCTAGCACATGCAGTTTTTACATAAATTACATGCAAATGTAAGTAAAATTTTTGACAAAAAAATTTAAACTTGAATTTGAACTTCATTTATGCACAAACATCTTGTGCTAAAGTAATACTTTTTTTCTGTAATGTTCCCACAACCCTTCTCTACATCTCCAGCAATTTTGGTGATGATACCTTGTTCAGGGGCTTTGCATTTACCTCTCAAATAAACTAGTAAAAAATTTGTGACCATCTCTAGTAAAGACAAAAAATAAAAAGAGGAATGACGGGGTGGTGGTTTGCTGATGTTGGAAAAAGCAGCTTCCATGTAGAGCTCTGAGCGCAGCTCTGATCATCTACGATCCTATGCTGTCAGTCTGCAATCTTTTAATGGATCCAGAACGCAGACTCACCCGGGTGAGCAATCAGCTAAAGGTACCAGCAGGGAGGTCATGCGGTCCAGGACCAAACCATTAACAATGGGATATACCAAGGTTCAGACCAAGCCACAGAGACAGGTATTCCCCTGGAAAACAAGCCCTGTTACCCCTTTATAATATTATAGAGCCCACTAGGGAATAACATTGAAAGGGGCATCCTATCCCTAATGGCTATTGGATATATAATGGATATAATATTTAATAAAGCGTTAACAGTGGAGCACTATTATTTCACTCATGAATAATCTGGAGAGTGTCACTGTGGTTACTATAAACATAAAGGGGGAGGTGTTCTGTAGTTCTAAAGTATTAGTGCATATATTATTTAATGAGGGATTATAACAGTGAATTACTATTATTTTAATCACTAGGTTGCTACAAACATAGAAGGTTTAGAGTTTTAGTGTATGTATAAGTTAACAGAACAAATATAACAGAGTAGCACTTTGTTTTCATTCATTCTTAAGATAGTTTGTAGGTTACTACACATATAGAGTGGGGATTGTAGACCTAGATTATCAATGGATATATTATTTAATAGAGCAACTATAATTGTGCATCACTATGTTTTCACTCATTACCAGGGTAGCTTAAAGTATAAACCCTGCAGTTACTATAGGTATAGAGGGGGGGATTTGTTGTTCTGAATAGATAGTGGCTTTATAAGTTAAAAGAACATTTATAATAGTGAAGCACTATTATTTCACTCATTATTAAGAAAGTTTGGAGATTTATCACTGTGGCTTTTTACAAGCATAGAGGGGGAGGGGTTTGTAGTTCTGCATTATTAGAGGTTATTTTAGTTAAAAGGGCAACTATAACAGTGAATCTCTATGTTTGTTTAACTCATAAATTAGAAAGTTTAGAGATTAAGCACTGTGGCTTTTAATAGCATAGAGGGGAGGGGTTTTATAGTTCAAAATCGTTAGTTGATATATTAGTAAATAAAGGAACTATAACGGTGAGTCGCTATATTTTCTCTCATCAATACAACAGTTTGGAGTTTTAACACTGTGGTTAATATAAACATAGATAGGGAGGTGGTTTATAGTTCTGAATTATAAGCAGGTATATAGAAGTGGCGATGAGGAATAAAACCAAGTATATTTATCACAGAAGTCACTATTACCTAATAACAGCTTTGTGGGAGCTATATGAATATATGTTATATTGGGTGTTAGAAGCATAAGGTTTTATATAAAAGGAGGAAAAGGTATTAAAATATGTCTAGTGGTACAGTTACATGTGTTTGTATAGAGAGAGCTATATGAGCACTATGGTGAAATTTTATATTTTTCATATTTATGGTATCACTATAGATAAAAGTGTTAACTAATAACAATATTTTACTTTGAACACTCTGTATTCCTTAATGGCTAACAGGGTACAACACTCTACTATTACTTTATAGTTGAAGGGGGTGCTGTGGAATATTTTCAAATAATCTGTATAGGGAGGTAAGACTAAAAAATTTATAACACAGTATATTTGTTTAATAAACACACAGATCTACTTTGGGCAGGTAAGTCAGGTAAGATGGCCATTTTACTATCTTGTAGAGGGTAGTCAGACTAAATGAGGGGGAAGGAAAGTAGTTTGTAAGCTGATGATCTAGAGTATTGTTTAGAAACTAATTAAGTGGATTGCAGGGCTGGGCTCGACCTCCCACTGTTATGTCAACCAGTCCCTTCCATAGGGTAGCTGTCTGTAGAAAGACAGCGTTATAGGTTAACCCTTAAATTGCAGTACTGTTATTTAGCGTTCTGCAGAATTTGCTTCCTCTTTTTGTTTTTCAATTATTGAGATCCACAGTTTGCACAGTTTGTGTAGTAAATATTTTTCTGGGAATAGTAATTCCCATACACTGGCTGAGAAAGGACGGTATGAGAGTTACAAAAGTATGTGGACGATACGGCTACAGGGGTGTGAAAACATTTTTGGCTTGGGAGCCACTTTTTAAATGAAAATGAACTATAGACAAACTACAGAGGAGGTGAAAAAAAGAATGGTCCTGTCAGTTAATAAAGACAAGCAAATATAAAATAATAATAATAAAGTCTCTTCAGTTATTATTGATAAGCAGAAACCTTTTTTTTTTCAAATAGACCCTTTACTTAAAATAGAGGAGAAGAAAAATAAGTAAAAAAAAAGGTAAATATAATATAATGTTTTATGTTTTGGGGGGGTTTTAGATAAACAAAAGAAATAACAGGAATAATTTTATATATATATATATATATATATATATATATATATATATATATTAGTCACCTACTATGTTTAGTGTAAGTGTTCTAGGTGTTCCATCTAAATATTAGTACACCAAATGCACTTTAATAATAATCTATCATCATGTTGAAGCTACTACATGCATGGAAATCTTTATACCTTTGTCAATGTTTCTATAATGTCATATACCCTTTAAATCTGTGTCTATCTCATTCATTTACCAATGTATACATTTCCTAAATCAAAATAGTTTGGATGGCAATATTTATCTTTTATAAATAAATATCAATATGTCATATTCTGAGAAATATTCCAATTATTTGTACCCATGATATGTAAGAATATATTAAAAAAAAGTATTTATGTCATTATTTTCAAATCTTATTTAATAAATATCTTAAAATACTAGTGGTATAATAACAATACTAGTCTAATCGAATACTGGTTAATGAATACTACAAGTATATAATAGGATTACCAGAGTAGAAAGCAAACAGTAAGTTCTTTGAATAACATTTCATAAAGCTAAATCAAGAACATTGTTTGCCCCTTCAAGTTTTTTAGGAATTAGGAAACAGGATAATCCAAGTTGAAGGAAACTTTAAAACATTTGTTGAATTTACCTTGAGTTCCTTATAAAAGTAGGCTGTTTATTTAAAGTGACATGTATTTTAATGTTAAAAGTAATTTATTAGCATGTTGTTATTTACATAAGGGTTGGTACAACATGTATTAAACCTGCAGATTTGACCATATTGTGCTATCCATGGATTTATTTATGTATATAAACTATATAAGTTAGACATTTTCACCAAATTACTATGTGCTAATGTGCAAACTTATAGCAATTAGTCACAATGTATCTTGTCCTGGTCTGCCTTCAGAAATGAGAATGCCAAATGATTTATTGTAGGAAATCCACCTGTAGCTTCCTCTGTGCTGGTCTCTAATTATATGGAACTTCCTACCATTACCAACTTGATTTGACATTTATATTATCTACTAGAAGTAAGGGGTTGACTTCCTCTGGGGTAGTGAACATTGGGCAATCAGAGATGAACATGTGTTTACTCCATCAATAGTTGTGGTCACATTAAATCAACCTCAAAATACATAGATAAGCATGATAGGCACTATACAAAAGAGTTTTAACTAGATATACCATACTGAAATTAAGGTTTCTATTTTTTCAAGAAACACTTTCCTGTTCTTTTCACACAGTAATTATACTTGAATATAATTTAAACAGAATATGGAATAACAAGAAAAGTATTCAAACACACACACATATACATATATACACACACACAATATATAATACCCTTCTATGGGGTGGGTAAGTAAGGAATACTTTATCATACTTTATCATCCACTTTCCTACATATGTCTTAATGACTAAAATGGAATAGACACTAATGCACAGCTTTTATCGTCCTCATCACCATCCCAGTATATTCAATTGCTTTTAAATGAGAGAGACTTTCCAGGTCTGCTGTGTTGTGTCTTTGTTAGTTGAGTTACTAATACATTTTCCCTTCCATTGTCTTAGAACAATTTGTCGAGAAGTCATCCTGTGTTCCTCTGAGTGACATATCCAGTGTGGACCCTCATGGGGATTTCAGCAGCAGCAGTCCTGCCTCTCTGTGTACAGAACCTCTAATCCCTACCACCCCCATCATCCCCAGCGAGGAGATGGCTAAGATTTCCTGCAGCCTGGAGACCAAGGAGCTGTGGGATAAGTTTCATGACCTAGGGACTGAAATGATCATCACCAAGTCTGGCAGGTAATTGAAGTAAAAGAAATGTCACCCATACATATTCTGGGATGCTTTTTAATATAATGCAGGCAGGGTAAAAAAGTGCAGCATTTTCTGTATTTGTGGAAAACTTGGCTGTCAGGCTGTCCTTGGCTTCATACTACACGTTATGTCATACTGGAATGGGTATTGAAAACAATGGAATGCATTTAATAGGTGCCCCTAAGGATGAGCATATCATCTCTGAGGCCCAGCATATGAACAATATAGCAAAAAAAGATGTTTCATCCTTGGCACATAATTTGTTGCTGACATGATGTTCTGAGGCTATATAATGCTCTAGAAAGAAAATTGCGTCAACACAAAATTTCTTCCAGGAAACTACGGCCATTCATTTCTAGAGAGCTACAGGCTAATCCCTACCTCCAACCGAGTTAAAAGCTTTACCTACTTTTACATCTTTATACCTCCATTAGTAAAAGATCTGTAAAATTGGAATCAAACCTGGCCTTTTACAGTAAAGTAGAGTTTATTACACAATATGATTTTGGGCCTTAAAATGTTCTGACACCTCCACAATTATAGTATTAATTTAAAATGACGTAAATGTATTTAAAATTATAGTTGGCCAATCAAAAGTCTTCAAGCATCTTTTAGGGCAATTTGTGTCAATGGCCATTGTCAAGATGCTGCCATATAATTGTGTACAAAGCACAATGATATAGATAACAATCATACTTATACATTTCTAACATATTACACAGAACGATTTGCATCATACTAGCGATACCCTATTGATACAAGTAAACTAACCACTGTCTGAGCACACAACAGAGCAAATATACTAATTAATTTTATTTAGCAGTTTATTTGTTAAGGAGGTTTGAGTGAATTTTGGGATTTTGTGTTTGGATATTCTGCAAACCAAGCTTAGGGAGCTACTGGTATATCATTTCTTTACATCTTAATAAATATATTAAACATCTATGGTGGTCATACACTGATCAATGGGCTCACAACCAGGTCCAACCTAACAATCCATTGCAGCCATTATTTACCTTGATACCAGTGTGTACACATCAAACAGCACTATACAACAGTGGGGAGCACTTCTTACAAAAAACTTTCAATTGGAATAATACCTGTCATTTACTATAGCCCCCAAAAGAATGTCCAATCAAAAAATGGCCAAGAAAATCCTTATTATTATTAATATTATTATTATTATTATTAAACCCTTATTAAAATTGTAGTTTTAGTATTGGTTTAGTGTATGACCTCAAGGCTGAATTTATACCTTCCACAAATGTATAATTTTTACATGTACAGTAAGTATAGTAAGTCATATGTTTTCCTTCACTTCCAGGTTCTACAATACTTGTTGACGTAAAAAATCTGACCATATGAACTAGAAAAATTGTTCAACATTTAATTTTTAATACATTTAATTTTTAATACATAGATGTAAACAGGGCATCAGTGTTAGAAATGTTAAGTAGAACATTCTAATTCTGCTTAGTTGAAAAGCTGTTCTCACACTAAATACAGGGTAATTACTATTTGGACTTTTATTTGAACATTTGTTAATGAATGGGTGATTGCATTGAACACTTCTGTACAGTATTTACTTTCTTGATGGACAACAAATTTCTATGGTGATTCCCTTTTCCCTAAAGAGAAGACAGACCAGTGTTTATAAATGGCAGCATTGGCATCAGAAATGTGACTAGTGAATATAATATCTGTAATTATGTAATTTTAGGATCATTGTGCTTTTAATGGCAGATTTAAGGATAGGATTATCTGTCTAAACAAACCCTTTTTTAGCTTTTGTAGACACAAGTTTTCAAGAAAAAAAATTAAAATGTTATATCTATATTGACATTCATAGTAACTATGTATTCATATAATGCACATTTGGAGTCAACATACATAGAGTACTCTAGTTTTTATATGGTACATTTTTATATTTAGATGGATGAGGGATCTCATCAATGATTCGGTATTGAAATTGAACAAAAGTACACACATACATTAGAAAATGAACTACCAGTTTCCTTATTCTTTTAGTTAAGCTGCCTTAACACAATGTGTTTGAACCGATTATTGACTTAGGGAGTACGACTTGACATGATGTCCTCTGCAGTCAGATTGAGCAGTCATGTATCTGGTGTTATGTCATGTAAGGTGGAGTTATAAAAAATTCAGAAGTTCCTAATGAAAGGTTTAGCTTTTTGCCTTTTCACCACACAAAAGACAAGAAATCGTTATGGAAGCTGTGTACTAACACTAATTTTTTTTTAGAAGAGTTATATTAGTGATAAGTCATGTCTCAACTTTCAATATCCGGTTGCATTACCAACTTAATGTAAGGGTGGTTCTCCCATAGTGAGGATCCTCCAATTTTCTCTAAAGTACTCCCTTAGTTTGTAATAGAAATGTATGTTAATTGCTAATTGAATTTTGAAAAATAATATTTAAGATAAATATATAAAATATATAATACTGACACAAACATACATTTATTTACATCCAAATTAATCTATTTTAGCTAAAGCATCTACAAAATATTTTTTTTTAGGGTTAAGCTATCAGTATAGAAAAATTACCATCAAGCAGCCCCTTTTTGATGTATGATGTATATGTAACATATTTCAATTAGCCATTACCGTGGTGGTCATGTTCTGTTTTTCTAGATTTTTTCCCCTTATTCTCACCTGGTAATCATGTTAATGATTTTTCAGTTTAATTGAGCATATTAAGTAGATCACTTGAGAATCGATTCCTTTTTTTCTATAAACTTGGATCAAAATTTAACATTAAAAAGTTAACATGTTGGTAGATTACAGTAGATCGTTGAAGTATCTGACAAGTTTACTAAGTAATTGGATGGATTTGTATCTGATGGTACTATGGAACATGTGCACAGGTCTAGGGAAAGAAATCAGTCCGGTTTGCATCATTATGTGGTAAAAACGATCCAAATGTATTACAGTGAACTTTAATATGATCGTATCAAATGGAAAAGCTAACCATGCTTGCTACCTTAACCTGTTTTTTTCTGACAAAAGATCAACAGGTATTTTCTGAAAATGTTCTTCAGACTTTACAGAAGAGCAGAAACTTTGGTTATTAATGTTTTCAAAAATATGGCATTGAAAATTTAAAATCAGTGGTATCAAAGTGTGAATGGATAGCACTCACATCATTGGAGTGATAAGTCTTACTTCTAAAGTTTTATTCATATTTATACCAGATTCTGGTAGCCCCTTATTTGTTCTCCATCGTTAACATGACTTTCTATTGCAGAACATATTCCATGTAGAAAGAATTTATTTGAATATTTCCGATTTTCTGTGTCTTTATTTTACTAGGAGAATGTTTCCTACTATCCGTGTATCTTTCTCCGGAGTTGATCCAGATGCCAAATACATTGTGCTAATGGACATTGTACCAGTGGACAATAAACGCTACAGATATGCTTATCACAGATCTTCATGGCTGGTGGCAGGAAAGGCTGATCCTCCTCTACCTGCTCGGTAAGTTTTTACAGGATTATTTTAAATATTTAAAATTCCAATTTTTTACATTATTACACTTGATTGATTTTTACAATTGATGAGAGTGTTATTGAATACCAAAAATTCTAAGGCTCCTTAAAATCATGCCTCAGTGCAATATTATGTGTTTGACCTTTCATTGTGCTAAGACAGTCTATTCTCTTTAAGAAGGCTGACAATGCACCAAATGCTAGGCTCAAAGCCAGTACGATTGAAGGGCCCTTCGATCAATTGATCCCACTTGAAGAAAGGCTGGATGGAATTTGTTTTTTAAAAATTTGAGCACAATCAAGCCCAGTAAACGCGCACAGCACTCAGTTTGCTCGAATCTATGAAAAAAATCGAGCTGTGTATGCCTAGCTTCACAGAAAAAAAGGACTTCTTCAAAGAAAAAATAAAATTGGCTTCCATTGCCCATTTTTTCTAAAATGTTTGTTACTTCACTAATTCTTATCTAATTAATATACATAGAAGTAAGCAAGAAGATCAGTTTTGACTTCACTTGGTTCATGCTTGCTTATGTATAGTCTTAGTGCTGTACTTTTTAAAAAGAGAACTCTCAGCAAGTAGTCCCTTATGACATAATTGTTGATAATGTACACACCTACCAGCACACAAGTTTTCTAATAGAAATAACGTTAAACAAAGGAAATACATCTCAGCCGATATAATATAGTAGGGTTTTCTACTTAAGGTCTGTCCAACTTACTAACCCATATAATTGTCTATTAAATGGATTGAGGCCAGGACTAAAAAACACATTACTTTTCTGATAATTATTTTGTTTTCTCATTTCCATATCATTTATACCTGAAGTATGTTTTTTGAAAATCCTGATTTTCAGATTTGATTTAACAATCTCTGCCTACTGCTGCTATGATATCATCATGGCAGATAAAAAAAACAGTAATTAGGCCATTGTAATAATCCTAAATGAATGCACATAAAATTGTCATTGAAACCAATCTAGATAATAGAAAAGATATATAGCACAGATTAGGCTGCTAAGGACTGGAATATGCCATCAAATGAGCCAAACTGCACAATAAAATATGATAAAGATTTACTTTAACATAAACAGCAGGCATTTAACGGTAATTGTATTTTAAAAGCACTTGCGGTGACTTCAGTACATGCTTTTATTGGCTTATATAGAATTTTTTGGTCCCACAATATCCCACTATGAATATTTCAATTCAGGAATATTTCAGCATGACTTAGCTTTAACATGTCCAAAACACTTCTACTTTTATTTTCCATCAACTGATGTGTCATTACAAAGGCTGATATATATACCGATCTACAAGGGGATTTTACCACAATTGCTATTTATTTGCTAAATTTATGATCAGTTATAAAAAATTTGTATGGGTCAAACTTTCAACTTTGCAATCTGGAAATATTAGTAAACCAGTCAATTTCACGATTAAAAGATTGTTTTCTGTCTGTAAGAACTGGTCAAACCTTTGCCCTGGCTACATTTTATTATTTTACATTCTATCTTACACTTCTCTTCTCCTCTTCTGTATTGAAAGCATCCCTGAGAGGCTCCACCCAGAAGAGTCACTAGGTTTGGTGTCACTCCATAATGGTGTATTTGGCATGCTGCAAGTAACATAGGTAGAAAATTGTGTGGCAATGTTGTAAACACACTGTTCAAATAAATCTCCCTCCATGACGCTAAAGCAGGGTACAGACGCTAAGATATAGGCCATATTGATGGCCGTTTTGAGTGTGCGCTCACGGTCACCTATCTGGCCCATATAATGTGCTCCCATCGCTGTATTGGAGCGGGACCCGCTCGAAAACAGCCATATTGGACATGACTGTAAATACGGCTGGTGTATGATGCTTTGCCTAGAGACCACAAGTCTCCAGGCAAAGGATCAGCTGAGCAGGGGAGAGCAGAGCTGTGTCTCCCCAGCCAGCCAATATCTGACAGCAGCGTGATGACGTCATCACGTACTGCAGGGTACATCAGACGGCTCGAATATCGAGCCATCTGTACCCTGCTTAAAGGGATGAGGAGGATGCACAATATGAGTGGCCAGGGTTCCAGATGATGTGTCTCAAAAAAGGCTAAAGACATGTGACTGTACCATTCACACGGTTAAGGGGGGGCACAAGCAAACTACACTGGCATTGTAGCTGTAGTTCTTAAGAAAGATTGGAGACCTCTTACTAACTTCTAATCCCTTTAGCCCTAACTCTTCTTTTAGTGCTCGCTATGACCATCGCACTAGGAGTTCCAGCAATTCAGATTAAAAATGCCTTATTTTTTTGTTGAAAGATGACCATTTTTATTTAGTCTTTCTTTTCACAGGCCAAATGTCTCTATAATTTTTTTGGATTTCAATTATTTTAGTTATGGAGGCTATGGAGGACATGTGGCTGTTCCCACATCTTATGTTTAGGAACATATACACTGTACCTTAATGTGTCCTTCCACAAGCTATTGCCTAATGGTGAGGTCACATGGCGTACAATAACAAAAAAAAAATGTATTCCTAAACTTTGAAGCATTCCTCTGTGCAAAATAAAAAAAATACAGTTTAATAGCAAATGATGAAGATGATCTATTTGTACTTTTTTTTTTTTTTTTATCAACTAGCTTATACGTGCATCCAGATTCTCCATTTACTGGGGAGCAGCTACTGAAGCAAATGGTTTCTTTTGAGAAAGTCAAGCTGACAAACAATGAATTGGACCAGCATGGACATGTAAGTGTGTACATACTGATGGAAGGTCATATACAGTGCAGACACCAAAATAACACCAGCGCCATCCCAGAGGATTGCATTACTCACCCAACCACAAGTGCTTGGACTGATAAAAAATTGGAGAGGATAGAGGTATTCATGTGTGATATGATAAGAGGAAGACACACGCACAGCTTTTCAAGCAACAGAGATAGTAGTGTGTCTTGTTAATTGTCAAACATTCAGCACATATGTCTGTAGTATTTGTAGTGTTAAGACAGATATTTTTCATGTGCTGTGTTTTACATATAGCTTTCTACACTGCTGACAAAAAGATATTACAAAACCCATGTGGTTCCTGAACAAAAGACCACCAAATTTGTGGTGTCATATATTTTATTCTGTAACCTATTATATCGTTGTTTATATTTACTGGTTGGACTATATTGTTCACTAAACCAGTTCAGTGCCAGAATATAGAAAGTTGGGTTTGTAGGTAAGATTTTCTTTCGTTGTATAAAGAAGAACCATGAAGGTTATGGTGAGAAGGAATTAAAGGAATCGAATGACTAAACTCTGGTCATAAAATCACATATTTCATTCTTAATAACATTCTTATCATAATGCATTGATCCTTATAATATGATCCTTTTTACATTTCTATCACATGTATGCAAAATGAAAATTTAGAGCTTAGTATTGTCAGACACATGTAGGTATAAATTACTGGAATAACTTCTTTTTAGATTTCGATATACTTTTTTGCTGCTTTTAATCACACATGACACTGTAATGCCTGCCATACACCCACAGATAAGTGCCAACAGACAAGCTCCGATGAGCTGTGGAATGCAAACGTGATGATGTCATCACGTTTGCATCCTGGTGCATTATGGGGCTGCTTTAGTCGGCCGGGCACCCTTTGTGTGCCGGCCATTAGCTTCAATAAAGACGTCGGTTTTCATTGAAGTTAATGGCATTGGCCAGAGAACATCCGACATGTCCGTTCTCTGGCCGGCCGAGCTGTGGGGCGACAGGGATCTGTTGCCCCATGTGGGCACACACCGATAAGCGGCCGATTTTTCCGCTGACTGACGGCGCACTCCCGTCGGTCAGGTGAAAAATCGGCCGCTTATGGGCATGTGTATGCCAGGCATAAGAGTGAATGTGATTAAAGCCAACTTTCTCAAAGCCAGAATATGGGTAAACTATAAGAAATTTTCTTTACATTAATATATATCCTTCAATTTAAAAAAGACATTCAATAACAGAGTTGAAATTGTTACCTATGTCTCTAACTTATTAGGTCAGGAGCTCAGGAGCGTGGGTGAAATCTGGCCCTCAGTGTAATCATATGGCCCCCTACATTTGTTTAGAACATTTAGTTAAGAAATGAATGCCCCAAATGTGTCTTTTATTTGACATGTGATTTGACATGTGTTATAAGATATATATATATTTCTCTTTGCTTATTTCAGTGTCAATGCTTAACCAAAACTCACATATGAAAAGGTTCATCGTTATATCTCATGAGAAGGAAAAGCTTTCTCAATTTGTGAAAAATTATTGAAGAAAAAGGGAAATACACCACACCATATCCAATTGCCACATTCCAAATAACAAGCAGACAAAATATTTACAAGATTGTCCTTGGGTAGAAATAGGGAATGGGATTTTATAGGCAATACAATATAATGCCTATAAAAATCCCATTTCCCTACCCCTACTAAAAAGACAAGGAAAATCTTATAAATATTGATTAAGGTTGGTCTGTAACTTTGTCCAAGTTTTTAATTTGACCCACTGTGTATTTGAGTTTGACACCCCTGTTCTTGTCTGCCTACAATGTATGTTTGCTCTAAGTTGTATGCCATACTTAATATTGAGTATAGCAAATTAGGCTGGCAACTTTATCTCAATGATTCTTTAGTCCTCAAGCCACTGCTTGTCCATAAGATCTGTGCTGGATTACCTAGGTGTGCGTTCCTTTTTCAGAACAAAACAAGAAAGAGATATCCAGTATTTTTTTCCGCAGCATCTACAAAATTGTTACATTGATAGTATTTTTTTTTAGATTATCCTGAATTCAATGCATAAGTACCAGCCAAGGGTCCATATTATTAAGAAGAAAGACCATACTGCATCTCTACTGAATTTAAAATCAGAAGAATTTAGGACATTTATCTTCCAGGAAACAGTTTTTACTGCAGTTACGGCCTATCAGAACCAACTGGTGAGTTCATCTTTACACAACGAGGGGGGGACTTTTTGAATAGTTTTTAATTGAATTGATGACTTATATACTGCATAGGTTTTATTAGATACAAAACTACTATTACTTTTCAATATCAAAGATTTTTTTAACTAAAAAAGTAGTACGTTAAATCACAATTTTTACGCACTTTTTAACAGTGCTCATTTATCAGTATGCAGTTATGTCTAGGCATATTACAAACAACAGTGTAATTTATGAGTGATGGAGGAAAGGCAAGCAAATTCCCATGGATAAAAAAACACTGCTATTCATAAATCATTTGAATAAGTACATTTTCGGCTTTTTCACTTCGGTTGCTAGGGGTATGATTCAATTTACTTTTTCATTATTAGATAAAGGATAAACACATTACATTTTCAACAAACTATCTCATAATTTAGGATTTAAAGGTCAGGTTTCAATCTGAGCAGTCAAACCACCATGACAGAGTTGAAGTGCAGGTCAAATGACATTTCTAGAGATGTCTTTTGATAGATATTTATTGCTGTCTGTGGGCCAAGCCATATAGCCCAAATTTCCAGCTTTTACAAACATACATTAAAAGGCCACTTAAAAAAAAACCATACATCAAATTCTGTATAAAATAAACTTAAGAGCAACAATACTCCAAATCTTTACAATCCATTTGTATTGGTTATTTAGATTTTATATGTTATTGTTATATATTATAATAATAACATTACATTTACTAAAATTTTTAATAAAGGCAACAAAATAATTTTTGGATTGCATTTATATTTTAAATAAATATAAATGGATATTTTGTCTTAGTTCCAACATTTAAAAACACTTGCACATTCTTTCAAATAATATTAGATATACATAAAATTGTGTAAATCATGAAACTATTAAAAAGACTTAAAAACATTTAAGATTCATTACACCAGAAATACATTTATTGGACTTGCAATACAAGGATTTAACAATTAAAACTATATATAATACGTTGACAGCGAAATCATTAAAGCCAAGAACAAAACTAGTATATTGAAGCTTAACAGTACTTACATCACCAATGCCAGTGCTACCAGTGGAATATCACATGGTGCTGGTCAATGGGTGCCGAGCAGTAATCAAAATAAACAATAAGGGAGATATTCATTATTTACATGTTTTGATTGACCAAGGGTGGCACAAATTCTTTTTTATTAAACTGATATCTCATACTTTGTTATCAGCCTATCAAGTAATTTTTCTGGAACTATTATGAGTAGAAATGAGGAAAGTAGTAGATATTTAAAGCAGCCATGGATTATTAAAATACAGTGGATCACCGCTGTGACCTGGTATGCATTTCTGGAAGGTCAACAGGTTTTTATTTTAATTCTTGCCATATTTTAAAACATAAAGAAATGATGAATGTATTTCAGAGACCATCTGGCAATGTTGTTTTGGCCCAGATACGAATTTTGCCCAAGCCTAATTATAGTCCCCCTTCTATATTGGCATTTATATTGCCGTATTAATGGAATAGATAAATCATACTTGTAATGCATTTAATCTTAACCTGAACTGTAGACTCTGAAAAATGTATTTAAAAAAAAATGTAATTTAATATGCACAACTCTCCAATAATTGAAGTTTATTCCAACAAAGAAGGCATTATAAAGACATAATATGCAGGCAAGCAAGATAATGGTGGGAGTTTATGACTTTATTAGGGTTAATTGATTGTAGGCTGGTTGGGAGGGGTGCCATGTTTCAAACTTGGAGCCATTGTGTGGCCTTGTCTTTTTAGATAACCAAGCTGAAAATTGACAGCAACCCCTTCGCCAAAGGATTCCGGGACTCCTCCAGGCTCACTGATATTGAGAGGTAATTGGAACTGTGTGTTTACATGTATGATAAGATAGAAATGGTGGTCTCTGTCTTCATTTGTTTAAAATTACATGCGCACAGGAGACAATCATTATAATCCTCATCGCTCCAACTTTTTTAGATTTTACAATGTAAATGTATATTTTTCGTTGATATTTCCATTTTAAGATTGTTAGCGCCATATATTTTTCTGTACTAGCAGGGTCTTAAAGCACCATAATCTGGACAAGCTAATATGCTTCTAGACTCCAGGCAGAGGAATAGAAACATAACAATTGCCACTTCTGACCTTTGTCTAAAGACACCCCAATATAAAACATCGGGGAAATAGGTGTTCATTGGAAATACTATCCTTTTAAATTAATAACATCTTATATGAGCGGATATCCCAAATAATAGGGAAAATGTATTGTTTGTCATACTATCATTAAAGGTCAGCATTGTTCATGTTATTAAGAAAGGTCAGTTACTAGAACATTTAGAATCCACAAAGGTCATGACAAGTACCCTTCAAACTGAGTATTTTGGCCTAGCCATAATACAGTTCATTTAATTTACTAAGGTCGGGTATGTGTATATATATAAAGGAACAGAGACTTTAGTATGCACAAAATAAATACATAAATAAATAAAAATGCTTTTCGCAAAGTTGATAATATAATGCTGTGTCCACTTCGATATTTCATATATGTTGTTTTGTTGTTGCATGCAATTAAGTATTTAAAATGAACACTTTATTCTATCAAGCTGAACATAGGATGTCCCAAATGAATATTCACTTTGCAAAGCAAAAAAAAAAAGAAAAAATAGCCCAACCCATCTGATAGCCTTTCATGCAACTGTAGTGGTCTGGGAAAGGAGACAGAGGTCTGGTATGCCTCATAGACATCTCAATTGATGCTTGATTCTGCCAACATCCCTAACAATGATGTAACCTTATCATGGCCTGTGGTTTCTTTAATATTTACAAACTGAAAATTGTTAAGAAAGTAAATATATAGAAATTCCATTTTACTTTCCATTTTATTTTCACTTTTTGCATATCGAATAGCTTATTTTCCAGGTTAGGTGTTAGATGCTTTATTTTTACACTTAACATTTACATGTAGAACAGAATTATGGAGACGATAGGTGACAACTGAACTTGCAAGTCAATCCAGATTTCCCTCTCAGAACCCACTTTATAAGGTTCAGTGTTTTTGTTGGCTCTAGTAAAAAAAAAAAAACCAAGACACTTATTTGAGCAGTTAAATCACCACAGAACATGTGATGCTGGCACACGACAGTCCATTTCACAGCAAGAAGCAGACTAATTTAACAAACTGCTATGCTCTCTGAAGAAATAAAAACTAAAGGCTGGGATACACGGCTTGATTTTTGAGCCGACAGAGAGAGCTTGGCAGTAGCGTGATGACATCATCTCGCTACTGCCTGGCTTCCCCGGTATCGGGAGCCAGCTGTCAGCCGGTGTATACTTTGAATAAGGAACCACGGTTCCCTATTCAAAGTATAGGATATCGAACAAGGTTTACCAACATGTTGGTAACCTGTTCGGTCGAGTGAGATCTATTGATCTCGCTCGGAAAACAGTATACACGGGTCCATTTTTTCCTAGATTTCTGCACAGCACAGTGTCGTGAGCGCGCACGGCGCTTGGCTGTGCAGAAATCTGGGAAAAATCGACCCGTGTATTCCTACATTTAGAATGGCCTAAGCAGTCTATCAGCCATTTTGAATGTGATAGGACTTTTATAACCAGAAATGCCTTTTGATATTTAAATATTGTATCAATCAGACAATGATTAGGCATGTTTGCTTAATAAACAGCGATGAGCACTCCCTAAAGCTAGCCACACATGGTACAATTTTAGCGTTCAATCGACGATTTTCGATGGAAAAAAAGATTGATTGAACATTAATCGATGTACTGCCACATAGTGCAATCGATGATCGTTGAACGATTTTTGGTACAATCGTCGATTGAAAAGTGATCGGACAAGTTGGACAATTTTGGTCGATTGGTCGTTTTTTTTGGGCTCGATTTTGTGGCTCGATTTTTTGGCTCGATTTTTTAGGCTACTTCCCTTTAACTTCCAATTGAAACTAAAATCGTAAGAGGAATTCAATCGACGATTTTGGATTACTTCGATTTAATTTCAGTCGAAATTGTTCAATTATTGTGCTTCCCATGTGGAGAACTTAGATTAAATGACAATCGATGTTCGATTTTTTAAATCGAAGTACAAAATCTAATCGAACCTCGATTGAATGATAAATTGTACCATGTGTGGCTAGCTTAAGAGCCACCAATTGGAGTGCATCTAACTATTTATTATAGCATGGTGTTTCTACCTTTAAGCCCCCCATACACATTAAGATCAGTACATACAATCTCCATTAGATCTACCAACAACTGTGTAGTATAGTGGCCTCCCTGATGGAATACATAGTGATTGGAAGGATAAGAAAGCCCTCATATTACATGGTTTTGGTAGAAGAAAAGTTGCTTGTACAGAAATTGTATGGAAAGATTGTAAGGTGTATGGGGGGCTTAAGGACAGGTGTCCTTTTCCTTAAGGACAGGGAAATCCTTGTTCAAAAGTAATGAAGACTAGGTATCTGTAACTGTGTGGCATGTAGACCATGAAAAATGCTGTTAACTTCAGCTTGTCTAAAGCCCCCCATACACCTTACAATCTTACCATACAATTTCTGTACAATCAAATTTTGTTCTACCAAAACCATGTAATATGAGGACCTTTTTAATACTTCCAATCACTATGTATTCAATTAGGGAGGCCTCTATACTACACAGTTGTTGGTAGATCTAATGGAGATTGTATGGATTGATTTAAAGGTGTATGGGGTGCTTTAGAGTAGTTGAACATCAGCAATGTTGCTGCGGTTAATGAGATATGTACCATGGAAGTCATACAGAAACAGCTTTTTTTTTTCTACTCCATCAACCAGAAAAAGGGTCTCTTGGTATGCTGGTGGAAACGTTGGGGTTTGACTAAATCTGGTTAGGTCCTCCGTGTGAACTCTGGCTGTAGTGTGTTTGGGAGAAAGTAGAAAATGCAGGCGTCTGTCCAGGGTAACGAAGCATTGCCTTGTCTCCACATACAGAACCATGGTCTTGCAAGACAATATAGCTTACCCCCACAATTTGATAGCACAAGTTGTCAATACATCATCCTCTTACTGTATTTATTCAGAGTAAATAAAAACGAATACATTACTTGAAAGGGTTAGTAAACCTATATAGCATTTAAAACTATATAAGTTAACCATTTTTCTTTTGCAAATCGAATGCCAAATTAGTGAATATAGTGATGACATGTTTAGTTCAATCACCCAATCCCAACCCAACCCAAGTTCCATCCAAAAAAAAATTTTCTTTTAATTTACCGTCAATATATTTGAATCATTTTGAATAAACTTTGTGATCATAGAGTTTGCTAAGTGAATTTGATGGTCAACCATTGTCAGAATAGCGTGTCTAAGGTGTTCATCCATGGCTCAATTTTTAATAGATTCAAGCACAATTGAGCAACACGCGTGTTCACCGAGCTCGATTGTGCTCTAATCTATCAAACCATGGATGCTGGCAGAAGACATGTCCGAGGAGCAGGTAACGGACATGTCCGTAAATGCTTCGCAAAAGTCAAGTAGTGCCCCTTGATTCCTGTCCAATTTTTGGGCTCCTGAGCGCAGACATCATAGTAACGCCACCACTCGGCGCTTAAACAGGTCATCTGTCAAGCACCAAGTGGGATATGGATGGGGACCTTAAAGCTAGCCACACATGGTTGGATTTTAGCGTTTTTTATAAGATTTTTGATTACTTCGATGAACTTTTCAGTCGGAATTTAACAATAATTGTACTCCCCATGTGGTGTACACCGAATAAATTAAAATTGATTTTCGATTTTTTCATCGAACTACAAAATCTAATCTAACGTCTATTGAATGCTAAAATTGAACCATGTGTGGCTAGCTTAAGTGATTTCTCTGTATATCAGCATACATTGATAAGAATATGCATAAAGGCCCCCCCACACACACCGAGTGGGGGCCAACAGAGCTGGTACGATCAGCTCTGGTGTGCAGCGTGATGACGTCATCATGCTGCATTCCCGAGCTGTGAGCATCGGCAGGCACCCTTTGTGTGAAGATGAAAATCAGCCGGCATCGGCCAGAGAACACCGGCCGTTCTCTGGCCAGTAGAGCTGTGGGGCAACAGGGATTTGTCGCCCCATGTGGGCACCCCCGATAGGTGGCCAATTTTGCCGCCGACCGACAGCCTTGAGTGCTGCACGGCCATCGGTCAGCGGCAAAATCGGCCGCTGCTCGGTGGGTGTATGGCAGGCTTAAAGCTGATCTCTTTAAAGTGCACAAATAAAAATAAACAATAAAAAAGGCATAGTGTTTAGAGAGTATTAAATTCCATATGTATCCTGTATTTACCCTGATTGTCACTTCTCATTTTGTTTACTGATTTGGTTTGCTAAATGAAAATGAATTACCTAAATGATCTCAAATCACCTTAAGCAGTAATTAGTAATGACCAGTAAGTTAAGATAAGAGAACATTAGGTGTCTGTCTTAATGCTTAGAGGGCATAGAGATAAAACCTTTAATGTCGGACCATCAGTTATTATCACTCTGCAGTCTGGCAGCTCTAATATATCATCTGCATATTGAACCCAGAAGTCATTTTTAAATATTAGGGCATATATATTTTCTAGTAAGGGTCTATATGTCATTGTTAGATGTTTAACACGGCCTTTCCCCTAAACAGCCTTTAGGGAGAAATCTAAATCAGATCAATTGATCTTCAGAGAAACAAATTCAATCAGTCTGGAGTCAGTTAGTGCACTAAACCGCTGAGTAATTGGATTGCTTCTTGTAACTGATTAGAATCAACTTCTATCTCAAAGCAGCAAAAAGTGATCACTTTAGAGAAAAGCTGCTGCATACAAAATTTATATAAATATACAGTCACAGAAACTAAAGTTATGTATTATCAGTTATTATTTAAATTTATCAGTGTTTTAAATCAGTCAATAATAAGAGTCTTTTGAATTATGCATTTCCAAAAAAAGTAGTGAGCAGTTAATTATACATTTATTTTAATAACACATATACTTACCTAATTATTTAAAGGGTATATTGAATATGCATTTGAGTATATATTTTAGCTTACTGACATAAAAGCTATGATGCCTTAATTTTTTAAGGTAAGGAGAAAGATCTAAGGCTGAGTCTACACTGAGGAAAACCTTGCGGTCTTCCCTCGCATAGACTGCGGCCAAAGCTGCACAGTGCAGCCGCCCCCTGTAATCCCCTATGGGGAATGATGTGCCAGTCTATACTGGCGCGTCATGCCCGCGGGTGGGGGCGGTGCAGCAGCGGGTGCGGATTCACAACGCCCGCCCAGGCGTTGGGGATCCGGGGGCATTCCGCTGCCGCACCGAGGACATGTGCCGCGCCCATTGGTAAACAATGGGCACGATGTGTGAAGCGCGCAAACTGTGCCCCATGGGCGGGTTTGCCAATAGATAGGAATAGGATGCGGTATTGCCTGCACATCAATACCGCATCCTAAACAGCACCCAAACAGCCGGGGGCACGCACACTGCCGTGCACATAACGCCCCCCCACGGTTGCAAAGGCGCTGTAGTGTAGACTCAGCCTAATTGTTTAAATCCACAAAGCAACATAGGGTGACAATGTTTCAATTTCACATTTACAAGTGGCACTTGTCAATTAAGGTCAGAGAGTGTAAATTGCAGAATTCTGTAAGAAAAGAAAATATTGCAGACATCACATCTTGTACAGTATTGTACAGCATATTTCATAGCTATACTATATATTTGCATATATGGTGTTATTAAAATATGGAGTTTCTTTATTAAGCAAATTAACTTTTAGTAGTGAAATATTGTAATGTTTACAAAATTTTCTTATTTTAGACCTTACAACTGTGTATGTGATTGTTTGATTTGAAATATAATAATACACTGTCACCTTGTTATAGTAAGACATTTATTAAGACAGTCAACCATAGAGATTCCTCTCCGGTCCTTAGACAATACATGAATCGCCTAAATATTAATTCTTTTCAACTGGCTCCATCTAGTGGTGATGAGTCTCTTTAACACAGCAGGAATTTCAATTGTGGGCATTAGAATGTACTTGTGAAAGAGGATTTTAAGGATTTAAAACATTTTAACACACATTAAGTGTTAATTCTTTATTACTTGTAAAAACATTCAAAACCTGGGAGATAAAATGAGGTTCGTTAATAATTGCCATAACAGGTTGTAAGACCTAGGAATCTAATAGATTTTGTAAACCTTGATATCTACCTAAAAATGTAACACTTAAATGAACGTTTTTTAATAATTTTTTTATTTAAGTTTTCTATATAACCTGTTGGGTAGCCTCTCCTTCACTTCCTGTCCCAGAAAACTAGAGGAAGACGCTCAAGAGTTTTTACCAATCTAGGTTTACATTTTAGCTTTATTTGGCATTACTTAAACTACAGACAAATGTTTAAACAAGGACTTATATTCAACAGTCCATCTGTCTTACTGGATAGAAGCTGGACTATACACAAATATTTAAAAAACATAATGTAATCCAGTTATTCATTCATTCATTAGAACATTGAATGTATTTTACATGCATCTGGTAGGCATACCCAAATTTCTCTTGATGTCAGACTCCTGTTATCCCCTCTACAGCAGCACTCACAATGGGAGAGGGAGGACCATCAGTGACAGCCAACCAGGCTCTACTACGTTGCACTGTACTGTTCATCTAACACCATCTTCAACTTTCTATATGCCTTTAAAGTAGGTTCAGCATTAAAGCTATGCATGTGAAAGAAAACTCTGTTTTTATGCACATCTATGAAGCAGTGTGTTTTGCTATTAAAGTGAAATACTTCAAATGTTTATACAATGTTATGATTCAGAGAATAGAAAATCATAATTATCTCTAAATTGAATACATGATGAATGTTTTCTTTATTTTATGCAGAGAAAGTGTGGAAAACCTTATTCAGAAACATTCTTATGCAAGATCTCCAATCAGGACTTATGGGGGAGATGATGATGTTTTGGGAGAGGATGGGCAGGTGGTACAGAGCAGAGGTAAGGGAATTGTAACTGTGAATATGTATTCCTTAAGTCGTTGGGTCTAGTCACTTTCCAAGACAAATAATCATGTACTAGCAAAATACAAAAATTGTTCAATACCATGGTTTAGGGCAGTGGTTCTTAAGCTTTTAAGAACCATGACCTCAGGAGTAGAGATGGTCGAATTTTTCGACTTGCTAATTTTATGAGCTGATTGCAAAGCCCCTGAACATCTCCAGCAAGTTTGGTGATGATACCATGTTCAGGGGCTTTGCAATTAAGTCGCAACTTTCGAAATGGTCGAATTTTTGAAAAAAAATTTGACCATCTCTATTCAGGAGTGACAACGAGAAATGCCACTTCCGGTATTTGGAACATGGGCGCACCAGCGGATAGTGTCACAATCATGTTCCAAATACCGGAAGTGACTCATCACTTCCAGGATGATCAGGTAAATATAATGTTTTCCCTTCCTATTTTCCCACCCCCATTGTGCAGATGATGTAGGGGGTGGGAAGTTAGGAAATTATAGTTAGCTGTAGTTAGGAAGGAGGGGGTATTACCCTCCTTCCTAACTTCCCACTTGTGGGCATCAGAGCTCCTGCTTGTTGCTTTCATCTGGCAGATCTGGCAGGCCAAAAAAAAATAATTCACATATGCAGAGGATTGTTAGAAATGGTTACAGACATTCCACAAATCATCTCTAAAGACATGCAAGCACTTTTTGCTGCAGATGATGTATCTGTACATCATTCTACAATTGTGACCAAATATGACTAAATAACTAACTTTCCAAGAGAAACAACTGCTACCTACTGTCAACTTTGGTGTAGGTTCTATCATGTTGTGTGGCTAGTTTAGGGACTGGGGCCCTTATTAAAGTTGAGAGTCAGATGAATTCAAGCCAATGTCAATAAACTCTTCTAAGTAATGTTCAATTATCAGTGTAATACAATGACCCAATACATTTTAAAATCTACAACACATTAATGTAGAACAGTGGTTCTCAACCTGTGGGTCGGGACCCCTTTGGAGGTCAAACGACCATATCTCAGGGGTCGCCAAGATACAAGTAATAATGTTGTGTGTTCACGGCGCTAGATTGTGCTCTTAAGGCTGGCCATACACATCTCGATACCTGTGCAATTGATAAACCCTTGAGACTCAATGTGCAGCACTTCTGCACAATTGATCCCATTCAGTACTTTCGATGGGGACCCTCAGTCCCCATTTAAATTAATGGAAATCGAACAGGGTTAACCAACACGCAGTGATTGATTGTTCACGAGAAGATTAAATAAAAAGGCCCCGGTGTATAATCGGTGTATGGCCACCTTAAGTCCTATTGGTCCTTTGATATGGGGGCTACATTTGTATTGATTTCCATGTGGCCACACTTTAAATATGCCTATTTCTGTTTTCTTTTAGACTGCATTTACACTGTGGGTTTAGGGAGGCCGAAGTCATTAATAGTATTTTCATGGTACTTACATTCAATAAACTACCATAATATTAATATAAAGAAGACAAATATAATGGGAGAGACCCTATAGTTAGGATACCTTAGGGTATTGTGCCACATCCCTTATAATGTATAAAGAAAGGAGGAGGGTGGTTTACTGAGACCATTTGGACCCAGAAATAAATCTGGTAAAGGTGTCAGGTAACCGGGACTTTTAACGGCACAGACGGGATTTAATTAAAAACATGATTTTATTATAACTATATCTACCATAATATAAATATAATTTTGTGTCTTCCTTATAGGATCAGCTTTTACAGCCTCTGACAACCTGTCCCTTACTTCCTGGGTATCCTCAACTTCAGGATTCTCTAGTTACCCACAAACATTGTCAGCTCTGGGCACCAGCACTGCTTCTCTGGCTACACCAATTCCCCACCCAATTCAAGGTTCTTTGCCTCCCTATAGTCGACTTGGCATGCCACTCACACCTTCAGCCCTTGCCAGCACCATGCAGGGAACCGGGCCTTCATTCCCTTCTTTCCACATGCCCAGGTATCATCACTACTTTCAGCAGGGACCCTACGCCGCCATCCAAGGACTTCGTCACTCCTCTGCTGTCATGACTCCATTTGTATGACTGATACATTGCACTTGAACACCTAAAATATTTATGACTGGAGAAGTTCATCAATTACAGGGTCACTAGTGCACCAGTTCTCACATGCCACAGTTATAGAGAACCAAGTGATGGCTGAGAAGAAGAGCACTAAACTTATTGATGAGTCTCCACAATGTAAGCAGCAATGTATGTATCTTACCATGGAGACAATGAATGTTGAAGAAAAACCAGAAATCAAACACATTTAAACAGTTCCTATACTGTTTGGTTTCTTCACAGTATCTTTTGGCACGGACCTCTACTGGTCTCTACTTGATCTGTAAAGAGTGTACAGTTTTGATAGATGTATTGATTCTCAGTTAGATTTTTCTGCTTATTAACTTGGTGTTGGGTAAACATTCATTGCTGCTTTATTGGTTAAACTGGAGAGGCTGACAAAAACAACCATGGTTTTAATGCAGTACTGTAAAGACAGATTTCTGATACATTGCAATAATTCTTAGAAACATATGTTGCTGCTATTCTCCCTTTTCAGTACAAATGCAAATTATTTATTATCAGATTTAATGCATGACAATGCATTCTGTGAATCAGAGAACATCTAAGGGACCAGCATGTTATCGCAAAATTTAACACAAAACACGGAATTTGTTTTCTCTCCATGTAGCATTCACCAGCTTTGTCACATCCTTGCATAGATAAGATGCTTTTCTACAACATAAAAACACTTCAGAACTGCCCAGACTCCAAAACATTAAGCAATAACAAGTGTGTACTTTATATTTGTTTCCAAATGTTATTGTTTCATTTTATGTTTGAGAAAAAGTTTTCCTAAATTATAAGCCACACCTCTCAATTTATGATGAAATCTTTATATCAATGATTAAGGTAGGTGAGAAATTAGGAAAACTCAACTTTGTTAATCCACAATCAACAAGACAAGAGACTTTTTAAGGGGATAATAAATTAGATATTTTAGTTATTTGTCAAACATTTCAGAACAAGCCAAAAAATATATATTTTAAAATTCACTCAAGGCAACAAATGAAGGAGCAAAAGTAAATGGTTAACATATACGATTAGAATTTGTGTTCAATAGAATTAAAATACGGTCTTATAGAAGTCAATTGTGTTACATTTCAATAGCTTTTATCACCAAAATCGATTCAAAACCGATCAATTCATTTCCAAAGACCTGTGCACATGCTTCATATACTACATCCATCCAATTACATCCAAATACCTAGAAAACCGGATAGTTGAACAATCAACAGAAATTTCATGTCCGACCACTGCTTGATCGATTTTAACCGTTTTTTTTCGAGAAAAAAAGGAATCCATTTTCAAACCATTGACTTTACATGTATGATTTTTAAGCTGATCGAATTGAAAAGTGGAACAGTGTGTGCCTAAATTACGTCTGCACTGACCTCATTAATTAAAGGGGATGGTGATTTTAAGGATGTTGGAGACCCCTTTTAATGGAAAGAGTTGAGTTCCACTTGCTTTTAAGAAACAGAATGTAAAACAACTCTTATCATACAGCTAATGGTTTTTAAATATAAAAATTTCATAGGAATACAAATGTCAACTCTTATATAGTAAAAGGATTACATCATTCTTTTTGCTTATTAAGTTAACACTAAAGTCTCCATTTCATTTTCTGGCAAAAGGGTTCTATATGGCTAAAAGTTTTTTTTACCAGTGCTGATGAAAATGTGTATTTAATATTGGCATTAATATTCATGAAATTATTGTCTATTGATGGTGGTATCTCTATTGCCAAAGAGAAAAAGATAGGATTAAGGGCCCTTTCACACTTAATGCATTTTTGTTAAGGCATGTGTTTCTGCATACATACAAAACATCTGAATTTACGTTTTTTAACAAATTTATAATTTTTTAAATAAAAAATGCATACAGCAAGGTGTTTTTAAAAACACAGCGCATGTAGTGTGAATTTTAACATTGGTTGTCTATTTAATTTATTTATTTAAACGCATGCAGGTAAAAAAAATGCGCACATTTTTAAAAGGGCCCTTAGGTAAACACTTCACTGGTAAAAGCAACATGCATGCATCAATAGCTACTGGACTAGTGAGCTATGATACACAATTTGGGATTAGACACACTCTAATATTTCAATATACACAATTATAGAATGCCAACATGTGCATCTGCTCTTGTCTTTACCAATTCATAACACAAGTATCTATCTTTGTTCATGCTCATATTAGAAAATAAATAAAAAGTCCAAAAGCCCAATTGTTTATGTTATTAACACACAGTCATATTAGGCTTTTTCATCACCGGTATCCATCTTATACATGTCATTACAGTGACCCCCAACTCTGAGCACAGGTTCAACCTCCTTCATCACTTTATCATGGAGAGGATGAGCATCATGTCTGGAAATCAAGACATGGCCTCATTAGACTATAAAACTGGATTTGACTTTTTGCCTATCTTATTTGTTTCCTGTATTACTGTGTCATTTTGTTTCTTTTATAATGAGTGTAATCTCTGGAAATAAGTGTAATCTATACAGATGTATTTTATGCCAGAAAAATATTGCAGTTGTTATTGTTAAGAGTTTATGATGTGGCACCTGATGAAAATTTTTTTTAAGTGCAATATATTTATTTCTGCAAAAATGTTATATCAACATTATGTAATATTTGAAGCATTTAAAAATGAATGCTACTCAAAATGCTTAAATTCTATATATATAAATATATAACATGAGAACATTGTATATTATTGCTGATGTGTGATCCATCATTAAAATATTTGTGTTTTAATACATTTTTCAAATTGCTTTTGTTCTTTACTGTTACTTTATTAGTAAAAGCTGCAAGTACATCTTATATTTAGACCAAATAATATCAATACATTGTGGCATTATTTGTCTTCGATCAGAGTTCTGCATGTGAAATCACAAAATGGGCACCTTAAGTACTAGGACCTCCCAGATCCTAATTATGGAAGGATTTGCTCTTGATTTTTAACCCTACAAATACCTGCAGTGGCCATCGCAGTCACCAGACCGATTGAGAACCTCTGGTGGGACTTGAAGAAAGCAATTGCAGCGCGCAAGCCTAAGAATGTGACTGAACTGGAGGCTTTTGCCCATGAAGAATGGGCTAAGATACCCGTAGATCGCTGCAAGACACTTGTGTCACGCTATGCTTCATGTTTAAAAGCTGTTATAACTAAGTACTAAGAATGAATGTCACTTGGGGGTTGAATAAAACTGATAATGATGTGAGCACAGAAAAGACATTTGTGGCTATTTCATTATTAATGTTATGTTATATTTGTCTGACTTACAAGTGCCTCTTTGATTTAATTGGAAACAAGATGACTAAAATGATCAAAATCAATGTCAAAATGGCCAAAACACTCAATTTCAGTGGGGGTTGAATAATTTTGAACACAACTGTAGTTGCTGATAGAAAATATATTTACCTTTCTGGAAACCTGTGCGATATCCTTTGGGTTTACAGATATAATTTACTATAATACTGACAAAGGTTCTTACAACTTTTTTGTCTGAAAATTGAACACCAACTTTAGCTTTGCAATTCACTGCATTTCCGCTTCTAATTCTAGTGCGGCTCCGCCCCCTTAACTTTGTCCCAACTCTCAGCTGAAAGCAAAGGCTGCACTTCCTTTTTCGACCGACCCTATATGGAAAGGCATACACGGCTCGATTTATTTTTAGATTTGAGTACAATCGAGCTTTGTGAACATGCACATTGCTTGATTGTGCTCAAATCTATTACAAACTGAGTCGTGTACGCCTAACTTTAAGCTCCTGTCACCTGGATTCAACCTAGCAATTTGTTCATGAGCATCGCAGTAACAGTTTATAAACTGTAACAAGCAGTGTGTAGAATGAACTTAACTAGAAGTGTACATTGTCTGCAGATTAAATGCCATGAGGAACTGGTGAATTGCTATTGACATACCTTTTATTTCTTTTCCTACAGCATTGTTCAGTATATTGATGAAAATCTAAGATTATTCTACTATCATTCAGTAGAATTAACTTATTAGGACAGGCCTTTGATGTAGAACATTGTGTTGCGTTACACTTGAAATTCCTGCTGTTTAGTTAAAGCCAAAATAAGTCCATAGACCAGCTCCAGCAGAGTCTTTGAAGTCTAGACTTTTTAGCCAGGCAGAAATAATAATAATGAAACCAGTATAGTTTTATTTATGAATGGTTCTCATCTTTACAACCCATTCATACAAATACATTCTTGTCCTTACCCAAATTAACACAAATTGCCCACTATAAAATGCAGTGGTTCCACTGCCTGGGCCTTTGTCTGCACATTGCTACACTATTCTGTGTCCCTGGATGGGCATCATACGCTAGGGCGATGAAGGATCTACCTTAGGATGTTGCTCCTGCCTTCCCTGGGAACTATTGTGATCTTCCTGCAGCTTTTTTTTTGTTGTATCTTCATATTTAAGGCACTTCATGACCTTTAGTCCCACCGTGTTTTTTAAGGTTGCAGTCATGAGTCATGAATGTGTAACCCTAAAAACTTCTCTACCTTCTCTATCTACTATCTCTAATTACTCACCCTAAAATCGTTTTTGAACATGTGCTGCATGCATCATAAACCTCTAGGAACATGAACCCTGTTACACTCCCTTGTGTCATTAGCAAGACATGATAACTTGTCAACCAAACCCTCAGTGACTAGTCCCCTTTTTTTAATAAACTCAATTTACAACCAGACTAATATATTTCCTTTTACCAACTACATATCCACTAAGCTACTCAAGAGTAAATCTCAACTTGTTCAACATTTTTATTATGTTGAAATCCTTTTTACAAAAGATTTGCAACATAATCAAATTCTTTGCGTGACATGGTCAGTCCTTGGGTTAAACAAGTTTTTGTGTTTTAAATTATGATAATTTAATGCATAGGTGTAAAACTCTTAATATTTTTGGCCTGCGCCAGTTCTGCTACATCTACCTTCTCACCCCCCTACCAACTACACTCAACATCCCTTCACCCTTCCACTCTGGAAGAGTCCTGGCTGCTCACTGGTGCGTTTGAGCGTCACAGTGAGCACCTTTTTCCTGAAGTATACTGGGATCTGTAGTTCTTTACACCCATAGTTGGCAGAGAGAGGCATGGTGAGTGCAGCTGGTAGGGGGCTGCGTGGAAGGCAGAGCTGGGGAGAAGGGTACCGGGATTGGTCTGGAGGAAGGCAAAGTATACACAAACTGTATACACAAGCATGGGGGCATACAGGAACCCCACGCACATTGTACATACAGGGATGGGGGCATACATGGACTGCACACACTGTATGCACTGTACAGTCTAGGGGGCCCAACCGTGTGTGTACAGTGTATGTGTAATGCAGGGGTGTCAAACTCTGACCCATGGGCCAAAAATGTCCGTCATGTAAAAATATTTGTAAATAAATATCAAGGTTGGCCTGCAATCCAAGTTTTGAAATTTGTCCCACTGTGTATTTGAGTTTGACACCCCTGAATTAAGGAGATAGCACATTTTTCTATGGCAGATATTAAACTGGCCTGTACTGCTCCCCAGCAAAAGGTATTTTTAGTCTTTTTATTCATGCCTGCTATGCATAGAAAGTACTAAGGGCTCAATTACACCACGATTTTTGACTGCCTGGTAACAAACAATAAGCACAACTGCCCAGCAAGCATGGCCTGAGGCGTTGGGTTGTTTTTTGGGCTTTTTTTTAATGCCTGTCGTGAGGGCATTATCCAAAGCTATCAGACGGCATGACCATGTAAATGTCTAAGCGCAACATTGTGGATGGTCCATATTCCTTTAAAAGAGTTTCAGATTGAATAACCTGGTTACTAGTTGCAGTAAATTTTGGTGATCAAACAAATGATTTTCTCAGAGAACTAGTGCTTACATAGAATTGTCAAAAGGTATTACCAAAGCTCAGCAGTAATCACTTAGAGATGGTCGTGAAATTCCTGCTAGCTTATTTGTAATTTAACTGCAAAGCTCCTGAACGTGGTATCATGCTGGAGATGTAGGGAAGGATTGTAGGAACATATGTACACAAAAGTATTGCGGTAGCCCTGTAATTTGTGCATAAAATAAATTAAAATTAAAATCAGATTTCTAATAAAACATTTTGGCTTAATTGAAAATGTATGCAAAATCTACATGTGCTAGAGCACTACCTCTGATTGTAAATGTTATTACAACCCTTCCCTACATCTCCAGCATTATACCATCTTTGGGGGATTGCAAATAACTCACAAAAGCTGGGCATAGACGGGTCGTTTTCCCGTCGACTGCTCGGCTGACCTAGCAGGCGTAATGACGTCATCACGCATGGCCACTAGTGCCGAGCATTTGCCGGGCACCCTTTGTGTGCCGACCATTACTTTGGATGGGGACTGCCGCCCCTATCCGAACTAATGGGATCAGCCAGGAATTTACCAGCATGTCGGATCACCGTGCGATCCGACATGCAGCAGATTGCTGGTCAATCTGACCAGGTGGGCACACCTGATTTTCTGCAGACCGATTGCGGGAACGCGCATGACGGTCGACAGTCTATGCCCAGCTTAGGTCAGATAGTTGAATTTTTTTTACCATCTCTATTCACTACTTTATACACAGGGTGGATACAAATCAATGATTTTTTTTTAAAAATCTTAAAAATCTGATATTTTTATTAAAATCAGATTTTTTAAAAAATAAAGTGCTTTTTGAGGAAAATATATTACCATCCCAAGGTTATTCCATTATGAAATAAAGATTAGTTTTATTATGTAGAATGAAGCTGTATATTTTTTGGTAAATAAATTCCAGGAATCCATTCACAATGTCAGGCTCTTCCAGAGGTGTTTGTAAGCTTTTATAATCAATAAAACTACAATCTCAGATGTATAGTGGCCAACATCCCAAAACCAACAGACAGAAGTTGATGATGGCATAAACACATCACCCAAAATTTCCCCTGGAATAGACATGGGTGAGGGGACTTTAAGGGCCACATAATATGTAAAAGAAATATGTTTATTATACACAGGGCAAACAATAAAGTAATGACATCATATCAATCAAAAACAATGTGCAATGTTGCGGATGTACATCTGTACACGCGCTTAGACAATTAAAATAGTCCAAATGGCGCAAATGTAACCCCAACACACGTTTCGTTGAAGATTTCTTCAGGGGGTGTGATATGTAAATTTATAGGGCGAATCTACATAAAACAAACATATTGAATAACCAAATCAACATAAAAGTGGACACAGACCCTCAGGGGTTACTCACGTCCATAGATCAATATAGGGGGAAAGACATGATTTCTCCCACCGGGCCAACACCAGTGGGAAACAGAGAGACAGACAGACTTTAACCACATAAATGCCGTGGTGATCTGCGTACAACAGGACCGATTTTTGATACATTTACTTTGGTAAACATGATCAGTTAATGGTTTGGGTCGGTCTTGTTACGCAGATCACCAGTGGGGACACCATCTTCAGAAATCATGTCTTTCCCCCTATATTGATCTATGGACGTGAGTAACCCCTGAGGGTCTGTGTCTCACTGATGTCTCACTGATTGGAAATTCCAATGGGGGATACAGGGACTTTTCAGGCAATACCGAATAGGTAAATGAAAGTCAAAGGTAATTTTGATTTTTTAATAAAGTATATCAGAGTACAATTGTCATCATTGTTCCATCAAATCACCATATTTACATAAAAAATGACCATGGATTTCTCCATCTCAACATGTTTCGCACATAATATGATAATCAATGCTTCATCGGGAGATGTACAGGAGATATTCAATAGTCTCTGTGGAAAAATCAATAAGGTAGGTGGGTATAGTATCACTTTTATTTCAGTGTATGATTAGTTGAAATTTAAGTCAAACTTACTAGGATTTAGCCAAGTTTATTGGTCTGTCCTAGGTTTCTAGAAGGGTTTTAATGGCCTCTTCTGGTCATCTCAGGTACTACACTTTGGATTTGCCACTTGTGCGCGCCAATGGCAGCCTGGGGCATGGGGGGTGTCCACTTCTTGGATTTGTAGTATCAATCACTATAGAATGTATGTAAAGAAAATGGAGTATAAATATTCGGAAGATTCTTGGGGGAATGATGGGCATTCTATATTATGTGAATGAGTGTTCACATAAAAGCCACCTATCGTTGTGGTAAACGTAAATGCAGATACTGTAACTTTCTGGATCTTCGCCAAAACATAACACTCCTTCTATGTGGGGCGGTGTCAGGAGACTGGCATACTATGTTGTGCGCGAGCATCCGTGTCACTGGCGTCCGTGGCGGGGGGCAATAAAAGCTGGGAGCAAATGCCAACAATTTGCAATTTCCCGGCATCTACTTGTTTATACGTTTTTGAAGACAGATCTCTTCAGCATTCTTGATACCTTTTGACGGACTGCTACTATTTAAAACAACGAACAGGTAGACTTGGGCTTATTTTTGGACTTTGGGAGCAATCATCATCACAATACATTACACATGCACAGGTTTGATTTATTTGACTTTGGTATTTTATTTTCACTTTAACCCCCTTTTTTAATCACTCACAATCAACATTCAAACACACTGTTAACCTATTTTCTCCCCACATACCCTCAGTCACACAGTTCCACTAGACACAAACTCACTTTTACACACATATCGCTTTTATAACACTTATCACACAGTCATCACCCTCACTCAGACACGACAAGGTTGTGTACTAATATGCACAGCAAACACTCATTCACATAATATAGAATGCCCATCATTCCCCCAAGAATCTGCTGAATATTTATACTCCATATTCTTTACATACATTCTATAGTGATTGATACTACAAATCCAAGTGGACACCCCCCGTGCCCCAGGCTGCCATTGGCGCGCACTACAAGTGGCAAATCCAAAGTGTAGCACCTGAGATGACCAGAAGACGCCATTAAAACCCTTCTAGAAACCTAGGACAGACCAATAAACTTGGCTAAATCCTAGTAAGTTTGACTTAAATTTGAACTAATCATACACTGAAATAAAAGTGATACTATACCCACCTACCTTATTGATTTTTCCACAGAGACTATTGAATATCTCCTGTACATCTCCCAATGAAGCATTGATTATCATATTATGTGCGAAACACGTTGAGATGGAGAAATCCATGGTCATTTTTGATGTAAATATGGTGATTTGATGGAACAATGATGACAATTGTACTCTGATATACTTTATTAAAAAATCTAAATTACCTTTGACTTTCATTAACCTATTCGGTATTGCCTGAAAAGTCCCTTTATCCTCCATTGGAATTTCTAATCAAATATAATAAATGTATTGCTTTGGCATACTGAGTGGCCCTTAAAGTCCCCTCGCCCTTGTCTATTCCAGGAGAAATTTTGGGTGATGTGCGTATGTCATCATCAACTCATCACAGATGATTGGTTTACTTTTGCAGTTCTCAAAACTAAGTACAACAGAAAAGTTGTCCAAATATGAATGATTAACCTAAACTGGGGATAAAAATTAATATGAAAAGTTGTTAAAAAGTTATACCAGCAAGAATGATTGATTTAAATCAAATCCACCCTGTTTATACATACACATACGTAAGTGGCAAATGCACTATATATACAACTGGATTTTGTAACTATACTTTTACAAAGCATTATAGCAGATTATAAACTATAGCTGGCATGTTACCAGGGTTAACAGGGTCGTGAAGATTTCATAGTTAGATCAACTTAAAAAGATCAATAATAATCGTAATCGCAGATATATTGCATGTTAAAAAAAATTGTTAGATCGATGGAATTTAATAATTATTGGATGTTATATCGATTTAATAGTTATCGGACCTGTCCGTAAATTTTTATCGATTTAACAATAATCGAGAGTAGAATTTTTTTAAACTATTTTTTTCTTTAGTCGAGTAACGTTAAAATATACGCCTACCCCATCACTTCCTATCGAATTAATGAAATCTTTCGATGTTCTTGAAAAATTGCTTGTATTATAATTGAACCTGAAAAAAAATAATTAATTAATTGATTAAAAAATCTAACTTTATTATCGCATATAACATCGATTTGTTTGCAATCTTCATGTCTGTGGAGACCTTAACTATGAAATCTTCACGTCTGTGGGGACCTTAAGTTTGGAAATACTAAATTATGATTGCCAGAGACAACATTACTCACTATTTAAGATAATTATGGAGATGCCAAATTTCAACATTAACATGCAAATTGCATGGAGTCTGAAATTAACCCAATCATATGCTGCAGCTGCTGTGCTTGATTGACCCAGCTTCAGTCTGCATGCAATTAGCACACTAATGCCTGGCATACACATGGTGATAAGCGGCCGATTTTTCACCTGACCGATGGGCGTGCGCACTCGTGCCGTTGGTCAGCGGAAAAATCGGTCGCTTATCGGCGTGTGCCCACATGGGGCGACAGATCTGTGGGGATCTGTCGCCCCACAGCTCGGCCGGCCAGAGAACAGACATGTCGGATGTTCTCTGGCCAATGCAAGCCGATGCCATTAACTTCAATGAAGACCGGCGTCTTCATTGAAGCTAATGGCCGGCACACAAAGGGTGCCCGGCCGACTAAAGCAGCCCCAAAATGCAAAAGGATGCAACGCGATTACGTCATCACGTTTGCATTCCACAGCTCATCGGAGCATGTCTGTCGGCACCCATCTGTGGGTGTATGGCAGGCATTATGTTGAAACTTGGAACCTCATTCAGTATGTCCATATACTATCTACCAGAATCTCAATTTCCAAGAGATGTGAATTACTTGAACACACCTTTATATGTTGAAATACAGAAATCGCTAGTAAAAAGCATAAAAGGTATAGACTTGGCATCCTACTTCACGAAAAAGGCTCAATTGGAGGCACATGTAATTCAAGACATCCCTTTATTTGTATACACGTAGGTAGAACCATCAGCATCAACGCTTGAGTGCTTTAATACCAAAGCGTTTTGTCACGTCCACGGTCACTTCGGCAGGATGAAAAAATACCAAGTAGAATGCTGCCAGGATTACGGCAGGACCAGCACGAAAAAAGGAATGTGCGCACAGAACATTGCTAGATCCTCCCACTTCCATCTCCGCAACATTTCCAAGATCCGCCCCTTCCTCCTGGTACACGCTCTCATCATCTCTCGTCTGGACTACTGTAACATCATCCTCGCTGGTCTTCCTCTAACACAGCTGTCACCTCTTCAGTCTATCATGAATGGCGCTGCTAGACTGATTTATTCCTCTAACCGCTCCTCATCTGCTGCTCTTATCTGCAAATCTCTTCACTGGCTTCCATTTGTCCAGAGAATCAAAGTTCTATGCCTTGCTTTTACATCGCTCCACACCTCCTCTCCCACTTACATTTCCAACCTGGTACATAAATATACCATTAACCACCCCCTCCGCTCCTCCAGTGACCTACTAATGACATCCCCGCTCATAACATCATCAAATGTCCGGCTTCAAGACTTCTCTAGGGCCGCTCCTACTCTCTGAAACTCCCTCCCTCACCCCATTAGACTTGCTACTACCCATCTTCTCATTCCTAACATTACTACCATACAAGTCCCATCCCCTCCCCCCACCTATTGTATACTCTGTTCCCCAACCTATTAGATTGTAAGCCCGATTGGGCAGGGTCTCCTACTCTTCCTGTGTCATAACCTGTACCTGTGTGATAGTGCGTGTGATGGTGCTGTATACATAAAAGATAATAATAACAACAATAAATATTATCACTTGAGTTTTGGATACCAGGGAGCTGTGTGCATTGAGACATAAAGATTAGAACAGACATTGAAAATTGCATGGAGGCAGCTGTTGAGTTTAAAACCTGCATAATGATTGGGGGGATAACTCTAGGCTGTGGTGGGATGTGACACAATAATACCACAACAGGGGAATAGTTAGGCTCTTTCACGCTATATTTGCTGCTCCCTAAACAAATGTGCTGTGTTGTCAGTTTAAGCCATTACTAAAATGCACTGCAGTGGTCATTGTGGCAGCACTTGCACTTCCAGTTACTTAAATCGTGAGCGCAGCCAAATATGCACGCTGCAAAACACATGCAAACGCCACTGCATGCATATGGTGTAAGAGAGCACAAAATGGGACATAATTTTTTATGGGGTTGTAATATGTTAATTAAAGATAAAAGAATTATTTAGCGCGCATGTTACAACTTGCACATGATCGGATTATGTAAATAAACACAATCAGGAGACAAATGGTGTCATCACAATACTACAAAATTCCACTGCAGCGCTCCAGTGCTCAGCTCTTCTGTGCTGCTGTACTCACAGTCCACCTCTAGGTGGCGCCCGCCTACCACATGCGAGATATGGGTCACGTGGAGGAGCTCAGGCACACTCACTGACCCGTACCGCACCTCTAATAAGTAATACCAGCGTGCGGTACGTGTCTCCGGCGTTACACCACGCGTCTCCTTTGATCACGTGTCCGCGCGGCCTGGAACCTCCCGCTGTTTACTCGGATGTGTCGCGGTAATTGTGCGTCACGTGCGTCGCCGGTGTTGTACGTGGAGGCCCCGGCTGCAGTGAAAATCCGGTGTGACCGTGCGGAGGGGAGTCTGTAGAGATGTCCTGGGTGAGGGCGGCCATGGAGAGACAGCAGCACCGGGAAGAGGAGGTGTTTGATGAGGAGGGAGATGAGATGAACCTTCTACACAGGGACTGGCAGAAGTCTATGGAGAAGAGGCTGAAGGTGAGCGCCGCTCTATCTCCTCCAGTACCAGGAGCAAGGTGTACACTTCTCATGTCGGGATACTGCCCCGGTTTCCTGTCTCTAAAAATTTACCCCCACTTCCTGTCAAGCGTTAAACGTGTCATCGTTCTTATTAAATGTACAGCTCTCTGTAATATGTTGGCGCTTTATAAATAAAAGTCAATAGTAATTGTGACCAGAAGTACAAAAAATGTAATAAAACTTTAAATCTAACAAAAGTCTAGAGTTTTGCTATTATTTGTTTAATATAAGAATAATAATCCAATAATAGCAAAACTTTAGACTTTTGCTAGATGTAATATGTTCGTCCAATGAACAATTAGCTGGGAGCACTCTATCAGCCAATGTGTTCTTACTCTGCTGGTTGCTTTAACACGGCTCTGTGGTTGGGAGACCTTGATGGTACACACAGACTGAGGATAATAAATGTTTAGGAATCATTGCGCATGGGAGATGCTCTGTGTCCTTACTTATTGCCATACTGTGTCTTTGTATATATCCTGATAGTGAAAAAGATAGTTTGCTCTCCTGCACTCGATGACCCCGCATCCCATTTCCTCTCTGTTGTCACCATGGGCATGCAGAATGCATTTCATATCCTTGCAGTGTAATTCAGACTCTCATTGTTTAGTGTCAACGTATGTTTTTTTTCAGGAAGGGTATCTGGATGGGATTGAAGCTGGAAAGGAAAATTCCCTGCAGTCTGGGTTTAACCAAGGGTACAAGCTGGGAGCCAACCTGGTAATGCCATGTGGAGAACTTCGAGGGGCTGTAAGGTATGTGGATTCATAAATGCTGTTGTTGTGCATGAGATTGTTCTGCCAAGAAGACACAAATGACACCCAGTATCAGTGGGGTAGCAACCACTATAGCAGACATAGCAGTGCTATGGGGCCCATATTCCCAAGGGGGCCCACCACTCCTGGAACGGCAGGGATTGGAATGGGGGGGGGGGGGACATAAACATTTTTGCTATGGGGCCCAGTCATTTCTAGCTACGCCCCTGCCCAGTATATTCCTCTTTTCTTTTCCAGTGCTCTGGTCTCATGGTGTCCTCTTCACACATTGGATTCCACACTGACTGCCCGGCTTGGAGAGCTGCTAGCGGCCATCTGCCAATGTGAGGACCAAACTGTGAAATGCCTGTCCTCTTTTCATCAGCCTGCTCATGCTTCTGAATTATCAAGCTCTATAGATGGCATGGGACTCAGCAGCCATACACATGAGCCTGGTACGGACTCCTGTACAGCGGGTCAGGACTGCTGCCGCAAGCAAGAGCATCTCCCCCCTTCCTTCCATAACTGCAGGACTATTCAGGACCTGGAAAATGTCATGAAACAGGAACTTTGTCTTATTTTAAAGGACACCTATTCCATAGCTCAACAGCTTAACGTGTCTTCAGATCTGCTTGGGTATTTTCAGACTCTAGAAATTAAGTATTCATAGATTTGAGGGTATTTTATTATAGGAAAAGTGAATTATTTAATATTTTTATGAGTTTTAGATACAGTTTATCCATTAGGGCCAAAATAAAATAATTTGTACAATTACATAATGCGTGTGATGGGTTGAAAATTTTTTATATTTAGAAACTTTTTCTGATTGTTGATTTTAAGCTTTTACTAATTGCTGTCATAATACGCATTATAATAGTGTATTGCTCTTGTGAGAAATGGAAACATTATCACCCCCTTCAAAGGATGGATATTTCTAACATATTTCTCCTGGGAGTCCCTGAAAAAATATGTAAGTCCCTGCCATTAAGTGTGGTCTTTAGGGGGAAGCACTGAAATGAGCACATTCAAAGGGATTTGAAATCTTTACTTTCTATGTACTGAAGTCACCAGCCAAGGTTCTGTACTGGAAAATAATTAACCTTCTTGGTGTTATGGCCGTTTTGCACCATTTTTCTTATTGTGAAACGGGGCCGTATGGGAGATCACACCAGAGTGCACTGTACTCTGGCATGCTCCACGCTACACATGTGGGCTGGGAAAAGCGACTCCTCCTCCATTACATGGAGGTCTATAGCACCCCCTCCACCTCTTCAGCGTCGCCGAGGACGCTGTGCCAAAAGGGAACAGCAAGCCTGCAGAATCGATGCACACTCGTAGAGCAAGGGTGAGTATGCCCGATCCCGGCGCAGGCACATTTTGGGGCATATTGTGCAGGAGAACTTACATGTTGGTAACACTGTCCATACAATACAGGGTAACAAACTCAATGATTCTCCGGTCTAAGACCAGGCTTTGAATTTAAATCTTCCCAGCAGTGGGGTTTGAAAATATTAAAATTCCAAATTTTTTGTGATTTGAACTGCCCTGAAAATCACATGATGTCGTGTTCCCCAGATGGTGCCGGTTCTTGGGTGGCTAGTTAATGCAAATGCATTTTGTTTAATTTTTTAAGCATTTGAATTTCCCATTACAGCGGTCTGTATATGTGATTATATGGTGATATGGCTACTTTATTATCAAACTCTTCTATTTACACAATATGCCACTTTGACAAAGTAAAACAGATCCTAGCAAAAACATAAAGTATCTACATACCTGCAGTCACTTTCAGTCAGGCACTCAAAAAATACTAAGAGTATGGGATCGAGCAGACTCCATGTTGTTGGAGTTTTATTATGCATTTCTGTTCTCTATATATCGGGGTTAGCTGGCTTTGACACTACCTGGGGATGAGATCAGCCCAGCATTTAGGTGAAGGTAAAGATTTTATGAATGCTAGAAGTGTTTTTCAGTTAAAAGAATACATTTCTAATATAAAGTTGTATTACTGTATATGTCATCTTCCACAAAGTGAAAACATTTGTGGGTATGGATTGGAAGCTATTCCTATAACATTGTAACTTACATAAATATATCAAAGCATAATTATTTACATGATATATAACTGGCAGCAATAAAAAAACAAATTTATTTTGTACATTTATGTTATCGTTGCCATAAAGTAATTGCAATTGCACTGCTTCAGGAGAATTTAACCGTCAAGTTCTTTCTAACATATAAATCCCCCCCCCCCCCCCCCCCCCCCCCCCCCCCCCCCCCCAAAAGTCACACGACACAGTGTGGGGCACACGTTCCTTTTTCTTTGGGATTGTGTAAGGATTAGGATGGAGTAGGATATTGGTTTGTTTTGGATATATGGGGTTTGGAACATTGGGTTAAAAAGGAAATCATTTGGATTTCAGGTGGCCATGACAATGCTGGCTGCGGAAGGATGGCTGTGGGTTCGCCATGCCTGATCTGTCCACTGTTATTTGCTATCCCTCCCCCCCAGGGAGGTCTTTTGGGGGGCCTGCCTGTTGCAGCCTCTGTGCCTCCAGTTGTTTTATGGGGAGCAGTGGAGAAAACCACATTAAAGATTTGTTGCTATTTAGCAACTTGGATGACTCATAATTGATTTTTGATTTTAGAAAATTATGGGAAGACAAAGGGGAAATAACATCCATATGATGGATATTGACATCGCCTAAAGCAGTGGTAGGCAAACTTATGTGACCAAAGAGCCAAATTGCAACAGTGCAACACTTAAAAAATATGTTGAGAGCCAGCGATCAGTTTGGTGGTGGTGGGGGGGGGGGGGGGGGGTCAAAATTTACATTGATTGAAATTCCCTAAAAACATTCCCTAAATTTAACTTATATATTATAAAAATAACTTATAAATGTAATGTGATATTATACTTAATAACAATATTATTTATTGGAAAAAAATTAATTCCTTACATCTTATTATGACAACGACTGACAACCTCTAATGTGAATTCTCCTTGGGAAGTTTGGGTAAGTCAGGGTTTTTATGTTCTTATTTTAGTCACCAAGACCCTCTTGGTAATCCGAGAGCCCCCACTTATAAGTAGTCACAGAGTCCCACCCCTTACAGGTAGTGACAAAACCCCCCTAATAGGCAGCGACAGGCCTCCTCTCACTGTATGCTCTGTTGCTCACAGATCTCTACTGCTCTTCAGGACACGTCCCTCTTCACTTGCAACCAGAGCATAGGGGTGCCTATACATGAATGAAAAAAAAAAATGAGGCATCAGGAAGAACAGGTCACTACGCCACTGAGCCAGACGGAAGGGGCTAAAGAGCCACATATGGCTCCCTAGCTGCACTTTGCCTACCCCTGGTTTATAGTATTGTCCTATTCTGCATAAAGACAATGGCTGCCTGGAAATGTGGTATTCATTTTGAAGCACAAAGCTCCTGAGACTAGTTTGTTGATGGACATTATAAGCAGGGCTGGTCCTTAAACAACATTTTACAGAAATCACTGTCCTGGGAAGGAACATGATTCCATTGCCAAAAGATGGTGGGGGTAATTTTTTTTATACAAGTAAACAAATATGTCAGTACCATAATAATGAGAATAATTAATATATCTTGTGTATTTTAAGTAATACAGTTATATTTTGTCAGGAAAGGGATTTGATTTGTATGTGTGTCAGAACCAAGCAATCCATGTGAGATCCAACACCTGGGTGCTACAGTATTTTTCCCTTGGTAAACTCCACGAGAGTTTGTTTTTAGTAAATGTTGCCTAAAATCAGTAGAAAAAGGTCACCCTTTAAACAGTGAGCTATGTTCCTGTGTGAGGCAATGTATAATGACAATTGCCTAGAAAAGTCTGCAATAATCTGTTAAAACAAAATAGGTGAACCTGTGCTTTCTGTATTATACAAATGAAACAGGAGGTGCTGATGCAGTATTGTTTGTTTTCACCACACTAGATCCCTGCACCCACCCCAAACTGACCTTCACACTGAACTCAGTAGCAGTATAGCATTGACATTATCAGGAAAACAGCTTCTGTTTTTTCACAAAGCGGTGGCCCAAGATTCAAATGGAGAATTCATTAATCCTGGTTGGGGAGTGTGAATAGAACATTTAAAGATACTTTTTAGAGATGCAAATTAAGGTTAATAAATAATCTTTAGGATGCAAATCCACCACATAAACACATCTAAAGCCCCCCATACACCTCATCAAAAATTTCTGTACTGTATTCTATCAGGGAGGCCACTATACTACATAGCTGATGGAAATTGTATGAAGTGATCTAAAGGTGTATGGGGGAGCATTAGGTTTGTGGGTTTTTTTTCGTTATTTCAGTCAGGAGGTCTTTCTCAGCAACCTTTTTTTGCACATTTTAGAACTTGATAACATTCATACACATGTTGTCCAATTAATTTTCTTAATACATGCAAAATAATTGACCTTTATAGAAAACCAAATATATGAATTGCTATTTCTGACTTTTATTACAACATGCTTCCACCTAACCATGGATGTCCTACACAGCATGCTTGGTTACAAAACCAGGAAGTACTAAAGCTCAAATAAAGAATATCCTACTATTTATTGCTTCCCTGGCCCCAACTCTCTATTCCCACTAGGAGAGGCTATCTAGCCTGTAGCTCATTAGATAGGTGTCCCTCACTTTTATACCAACAAGCAAGATTCTGGCATCACGGGTTGATGGAGTCTCTACATTCTCTTTTACAAGGTTGTTTGAGCTAGATTAGCATGGTGGTGAGGGCAAAGCTCCACTAAGTTTTGCTAAGACCCAGAAAAATTGTAGTGGCTGCCTATTTGGTACAAGATTAATTTTCAATGGACATGCTCCCGCAATGTTCTACCAAAATCACAGCCACTATGATTTTGCTGTTTTGGCCTAAAACTGAAGATTAGCATGACCAAATTAGGTTGGCTGACATTTGACTACCTTTACCCACCAATAAATCAAGCAATGCAAATTTGTTATGCCATAAATATTTATAAACAAACAAAAAAAGCACAATGAAAACACATCCAACACAAATTCAAGCAAGTTTTCAATAGCTCTCATCAATCTCCTGTTCAGGAACAGATTGGGGCATTGCAAGACCTGAAACACTCATGCTGAGTTCTTCAGCAATGCTTGAACTTAGATCTCCTGTGATACTGGAGCTTGGATCCTCAGCTATATTAGGACTTGGGATTTCTGCAATTATTGGGCTTAGCTCCTGTACAATAATAGAGCTTGGATCCTCTGTGAGACTTGAACAGGACTCTTCAGCAAGGCTGGAATTGCGCTCTTCCACACCACTAGAGTTGACTTCTGTCATGTTATAATCGGCATCTTCAGTAAAGCTAAAGTTAGTTTCCTGAGCAGGACATGGACTAGACCCATGTGAATGAATCCCATTTGTTTCAGGGTAGAGCACCTCATGGAGATCACCGAGTGAGCCAAGTGGAGCATTTCTGCCATTGATGGGGTGTTTTTGTTCTTTGTTATGCACCGCATCATTCAAATCACATGAATCAATTTCACCTACATTTTGGGAAGATGAATCTTCATCTCTTTTTGCGCATGACGTTTCCATTTTTTCAGAGGCTTCCTCTTTGTGAGACTTTTTGAAGATGGTTCTCATGGTTATGGGAATGGACATACAACTGAGAAAAGAACAAATTCAGGAGATACAAAATGTTTAATATAGTAATCGTGTTTATGTTTTTATTTGTTTTTGGCTTAAAAATAACATATAATATAGTGAAGGTAGAAGAGTTACAAATTTAACAGTACACAAAATGCATAAACTCTGTGCAGAATTTGATACAATACTACAAGGCTAGTACTCTAATAATAGGTCAAATATGTGATGCTTATACTGCATTTATAGCTTTGTTAAATATCTAGTAACGATCTTACACTTGTGTGAACACAATATGGTATGGTTACACGGTAAGTTTGCCTGCTTTGATGACTCTTCAGTTGGTCATTGGAATGCCCATGAGCAGGTCTTTGCACCCAATAGACAACCCAAATTGAAGAAGACACATGGCAAGCCAACAACATGGCTGGAAAAAACTAAATTGTAAGCCTGTATCAAACTGGCATCTAGGCATGATGCTAAAGATTTTGCATAGTATGTGCCATATTCGCAAAAATGTGGCCTGTGTGATTTTGTTCTGAATACCAATGTCAATGGTGCATACACAATTTAGTTTTTTGTGGCACATCTGATATTTTAATTCTTTTTCAATACAGTCCTATGACACAGGGAAACATTAAGCCCCTTGGTGGTACGATTTGTTTAAATTTCCAACCCCCTCTAGCTGGTCGGGCAATACAGGTAAATATTTCTTGCAGCGCTGGGGAAATGAAGATGCCACGGGCATACATCTAGGAAGAAGATGCTGGACAGAAAACTCTGGAGAATGCAGTGGGCTTATATGGACCAGGTAAGCAGTTCTGGAAGTGGATAGATGTTATCACTTTTGGTGATTGAAATCTATCCAGAGGCACACTCAGGATCACTGCCAGCGAGGTTAAACAAAATCTTCTATTAGATTGATCAGTTACATTTGGCCATCGTGATACATTTGAAATCGTGCTTTTTAGTAAAACCTTTTAAATCATAATTAATTATGATTGAAACTTTAAGGTTTGATGCAGCAATGGACTTCAACATATAAAACACATCAACATATTTACCATTCCAGAATCTTTACAATAAATTCATTGTTGCAGAGTAAAGGTGGGTCAGAAGAGCTGGTATACAGAGTGCTCATCAATTTCCTTGAACTCAAAACTTCAACAACAACTGAAAATAGCAAATGAGCATATATTAAACTTTAAATCATTGCAATGTGTACAGCATTACCTCAAATATAGTCAATATTCAATGTTTTATTTTTGGCGTTTTATAGATACATAATCACATACCGCACAACAGATTTCCACCACTGGGATGCTGAAATGAAATGCAAATTTTTAGGTCTTTTTGCAGAGAAACTTCAAAGTGAAGCATGTCTTTGTAATCTGTAGGAAAAATAAAAGTACATCTTAAGGCCCCCATACACCTTAGGGCTTGTCCCCACTTGCGGCACAAATGGACTGATTTTTATTACTATTGGGTAAAGAGTAATATCTGACTAATAAATATTTAAAATTGTTCTTTAGAGCCAGCAGAAGTCACTTTAGTCCTTTCAAGATCAGCCTACATATTACAATAGATTTTGTTTCATGACAATGTCTGACTATAGGTTTTTCTTCAGGTATGTAAATCTCAAGTCTTCATGTCTTTTTTGTTCCTTTCCTTCTAAACATGAATTAGTAATGGCAACCCCTCTGTGGACAGGTTTCTTTTTTTGTTGGGTAGGCGCTTCAAGAAACAGTGAATAATACCTACCTTTAGGGTTAGTGTTGTTAGATAAACAACTGTTCAGCAAAGTACTGTAAGCTGTCTGATATCGTAACATTTCAAGAAGAGAGGAAACATGACTCGGGTGTGTGAAAGGTATTTTGTTTACAAGTGCACCCATCACAGCACCTTCATTTTCTCCTCTACCGTTCAGTACATAACACTGGTCCATACAACCTGGAAGAGACTAATTAGAAAGAAACATTTGCATATGTGCAGCTTAAAAATAAATGAAACTATAAATGTTAGGATGACTGGAAGTTTTTAAGGGATTGCAGTTAGCAAGATGGACAGATAAGCCAACCCAACACATCTATTAGAAGAATGAGTGACACTACAATTTTCCATTATCAGCTTAAGAACAGAGCCAAGACACAACTTCATTAGTACTCTTGGGTCACATGTTTGTAGTCAAACACTTTGGAAAAAACAAACAATCATCATAAGGCACTTTTAAGGCGTTTTAAAATACAGCTATGCTTTGAATGAATCATCCATTATATCTGCTACACTTCATAATTTTATTGGTATGGTGTGGTATGCATCACATGGTATTTGAGCCTTGCGATACAGACACCTCTGCAGATCTGTAATAAACTCAGGATCATTACTTACCTCAGCTTTTTAATGCACTTTAATTTCCAAAACACTGTACAAAGCAGCGCCATGAAATCCCGGAAATGTCAAATTAATAAGTTGTATTAGATATTGCCAAGATAAATTACCAAAGAGGTGGGGTGCAAAAGAACACTCACACTTTTCTTCTCTATGGGACAGAAGGGATATTGTGTGTCCTTTACAAAGAGGATATAGAGAACGACAGAAGTTGTTATAGCAACTAAAACTATGGATTAAGCATCAGTTAGCTTTCAAGAAGTTTGCACCACACCCCAAATAAATCTATAAAGATAAAGGAGAGAGTCTTGAGTTCAGCTCAAAGCTGCTCAAGTAGGGGGTGGCCGTCCCCCAGGGTCTTTTAAGGTGCATAGTGTTCCACAGACTGTTATCTTGGTCAAAATGTAAATTTTTTACATCAAGTATGGAATATCCACATGAGACCAATGAAGTATGTCTGTATAGTAAATAAAATCAATGTTTCGCCCCTTTACTCTGGGCTTCTTCTTAAATAGGTGCTGTGAATAAATGGACATTTTAACCAAGATAGCAGTCTGTGGAACACTATGCACCCTAAAAGTTTCTGGTGGCCGGCCACCCCCTACTTGACCAGTTTTGAGCTGAACTCAAGACTCCCTCCTTTATCTTAAAAGTGGTTATAGCATTGCCTTGTTACCCCATCTCCAAAAGAAATACAAAACATTTGAAACACCACAATAGCTCACTCATGGAAAAAGCAGCTGACCCCCTTTGCTGAAGTACTGAGTCGCATGGACTCGTTCTTTATCAAGGAAAAACGGTCCAGTATTCTCCTGGACCGGCACTCCAAATTTCTTATAATTTGGTCACCCTGGATCGACCATGCCCACCCCAATTTGCCATCTGACTATGTGGTCAGGCTGTGACTCAGTAGCCCCCAACCTCACCTACTCAGGGCACTGTGCCCCCTGTTTACTGTGCCCAGTCGCCCACTTCCCCCATGTCTTCCCCTTGTCATCCCCCTTCCAGTTTTTTTTGTGGTGTACGTTTTTTTTGTGTGTTGAGTGTTATAGGTTTTTTGTTAAGATTTTATGTGTATGTTTCACAGGTTAAGTATAACAGCTTCTTATATCGAGGTTTCGCCGGCTCGGCTGACGCACTTCATTTTCTTTTTGTTATGTAAAATTTCATATGTTTCTTGGTTAACGCAAGCTTTTTCTTTCGCCACAACGTATTGTCAGTCCTTACAACATATTTCATTATACTGTATTTGTTTTGTTAAAATTGAAAACCCTCAATAAAGATTTATTGAAAATGAAACATACCACAATGAACTGAACATCCTGATGGACTCCTGAATGTTTAAATTTTTTATTGATAAGTAATGTAGGCAGGGGTGCTTGTCCTGTTGTAACAACTGGTATGCCTAGAATAAAAAAAACATGTATATAATATAGGTGGTGTGTGTACATGGTTAAAAATGCTGAAAGTCTAACGTGGAAAAGGCACAATTCCATTATACATCCGAACAACCAGTATCCTATACTCTTAGAACATGAACACAATGTTGCACGGCTTTAAGTGGTAAGGAGAAGTGGTAACATTTACCAACAAAGACGTAGCCATTAACGTTGAGCTTGAATATTTGAATTGCGAATATATTCTGCAAATATCGGTTATTTGAGAATTCACAAATTTTGTGAATATAGTGGCGGATACTCGCAATTTTGAATATTCGCGCACATGTGACCATTCATTTTGAAGGTAATTGCAATGCGATTATAATTGCACATACATTTTCGTACTGTGAATATCGAAATATCACAAATTAAAATATTTCCTATGCCGCTCATCACTAGTAGCCATAAAATGGCAGACCATGTTGGCTCATAGAGCAGGCTTACATAGCTCAGAGGTAAATAGTGTGTAAAGTCATCAAAAAATCCAACACAATCCAATCTTGTGGAAAGCCTTCCTAAAAACATGGATTGTGTTATTCTTACATGGAAAACCTACCAGTGAGATTTTGGATCTTGTGTATTAAAGGCAACATTATTGGCTCTGGGTGTGCAAAAGTTAAAAAGAAACAAGCAGGCAATTGCATACTAGACTCTTCTGTGAATGTTGAAAACCCATGGATGCTGAAAAAAATGGAAAATAAGAATTCTTAAGTAATCAAACACTGAACATCTCATAGGACTAGTATGAAGAATATTAGTAGTAACTAGAATCAGTGACATAATATTGTATAGCAATGCAGAGTATATCCATAGGACATGTTTTTAAACATAGAATAAGGTATTCTATTTAAATGGGAGGCAAATTCAAATATGGCATCCTCTTTCCAGTTAGTAGGCCTTAGTAATCATATGATGGTTTGCTGTAATTGTATGTTTGCTGTACCCGGGTTTATTTAGGTTTAACCTCTCGCTCCTCGACCATCATGTTTGCCAGCCTCAGTAGTAAAGGACAGTGGACATTATACAACCATATATCAAAGCTGAAAAGGAGATTGTTTATCCCACCATGACAGACATTTTAAGACAATTAACTCACTCTGGTTTATTCTAAAGGCAGAAAAAAAAATTCTACTATATTAACCTATCTATTTGCATATTAATGTATGGGTGAATTTCCCCCGAGGCTTCTTGGAAATCAACCAGTGCTGGTATGGTCCTAGATTTATGTGGTACTGGTACATATGTGTTTTGTTATTGAATATTTTATTACATTAGTACCTGCTGCCCTTTTCTTGTGAAACCTCTTGAAATAATGGAGAAACTGGAAGATGGTACCAGTTTTGTGTTCCCACAACTGTCACAGATACATTTGTTCCAAGCACACAAATACCTACAAAAACAGAATAAATCACAATAAATAGTTCTTATTACCGTATGTATACTGTATTTTTACAGAGATCGTGTATAACGATAAGTTATGAAGAGAAGCAGGTAAGAGCACCCTATAAAGTCCCCAGGTGCTTGCTTCACTTCAGTTCCTGTTACATCAGAGGGTAAAGGACAAACATGCAGCTTCTTGGATCTCAAACACAAATATTTTATATATTATTTAAAGTAACATTTAAATAAATAGAATGTTAATTGCCACCCACCCAATTAACAAAAAATATTTAAAAAGTCAAAACAACGTAATGCATTATATAAACATATCCTCAAAGAACCCTTCAATAAGGGGTATGGGGTGGCCTTAAGTAAATATTTCCCAATAAAAAGAATGTTTACTTACATTTAAATTAAAAGGTGTAAGTAAATGCATCTCACACATCCTTACCTGGTTTAAGTTTTTCTTCCAAAACTTGATATGGTGAGATATAGTACTCAATTTTCATTGGGGTTCCTGTCAGAAATAATGAGGCGTCTATGAGCACTGACTTTACTTGCCTCCTTCTCTATTATGAACCAGACCAAAATATTACTTTAAAAAGAAATACAATTTAATCATATATGTAAATGAAAATATGCCTATAAGAAGGGGCATATGTAGTATATTAAATGCTATAAAATGCTCTATGTAACCATTTCTGGTGCATTATTACAGAGTGGGAATCAGAGCTCGAATTAAAAAGAGGTACAATATTCAGGAATTAACCTCCCTAGCACACTGCTGAGGTACCAAAAGTGCACCATAGACTTTAATGGAAAAAAGTTTTTTACATTGTAGGCCTCTAATTTCCCAAATGTCCATACAGGAGTCTGGTAGACATCCCGAATATAATAACATGTTCAGATGCTTTGTGAATAACTCATAAAATCATATAATAAATATTTCAAAAGAAACTGTATCAGGTAAATTAGCACTGCAACCACTACATAGCAGTGCAAATGTGCCAGGTTACATAGGACAGCATGTAATTAATTGAAGTTAATGTATTACATTCAGTTCTGTACACTTGGTGTTCCTGCCCCCAGTCTGTTACACAGGGAGAGGAGCTGAGAATAAAGAAAGCTGTAGAGGACATGGGGACACCGAATAATTTATTCAGGTGAGTATTTTACATAGGGAATCATATTGAATAGTGTGCAAAAAACACTATTCAATATAATTTTTATTAAAACTCCCACTGGGGGGGGGGGGGTGATCCGTTCCCCTGCAGCTGCCTCTTTAGATCCGAGCCACACGGATTGGTGGGTCGCGCTCCTGTGGCTCCGACCTCCACCTGACGAACCCAGCTCGTCCTGTGGGACTGTCAGGAGCGGCAGGGGAGTTCAAATATATAGAAAGTGATAGAGAGTACTGTTAAGGGCAGCTAAAACATGCTTCTGGGATATCATGGAAATGGGGGAGAGAATGTGATCAAGGATTTTATACATGTGTGGTGTGAGTGTCATAGAACACAACAATATTAAAAAGAGATAATAAGAGAGATATTGGAAATAACTACAGATCCCTGTAGACCCAGCTTGGTGTTTTTTTGACACCATGACAATATCCCACTGTTAAAGTATAAATATAATGTATTACCACATTTCTTAAAACACAGCAAACGTTTTGATTAAAAAATAATGGAGACAGGAAAAAGATCTATTTTGTGAAAATTTTAAGAAAAGGTGAGGGAGTGAAAACGTGAGAAAGAAGGTTAATAATGTTGAAAGATAGAGGCTTAGGCATTCTTAAAAAAGGTGGATAAGGAAAGGTAGCCGAGTGGGATGTAGAATGAATGTGGAAGGAAAGTGAATGGATGATACAGGAATGCTCTTAAGAGAAAATGAAGATGGGTTGGGTGGGAAAATGTGTATTATGTCCAACATATGTAAACATGCCTGTTATTTATTGTGTTGGGAGCAATTGTAATAATATGGCTTGTAAGAAGGTATTATGTAATGGAGAAATGTGAGCAGATAGAAAAAAAAAATAGTTTCTAGGTTTTGATCAAAGCAGATTCTCACAATATCTTATCTCTATATAGCAAAAACATGTTAAATGGTTCAGAGGGTTTTTTTTTGTTGTCTTGGGAAAGATGCATTTTAATTGTTATTCTTGTAACCAAGGTACTACTGTTGGTTGAATTTCCTCTGGAATGCATTCCTATGAAACATCCATCATTGAAACAGCAAAAACAAATCATTTTCCAGCAATAAGTAATGAAAACCTGACAATTGATCAAGGATTTAGTTAGAGTAGACTTTAAACAAATGTATAGAGAACTGGGATAGAAATGTTTTATTAAGAGGCATCACTACTGTAACAAGGAGAGAGCCAAACCATTCATAACTTACCTCCACATCTTGCGGTAAGATGACCAACCTTTCCATGCAATATTGCTGCCACCCTATCCTTTTCGGTTGTAGGCCTAATAAGAAATAGTTGGGACTTTATTGCATTGTCTTAATACACCTAACACTACACAAACAAATAACCCACAGTACACATACAAATGTAAACATGACACCAGCTGTCAAATTTATTATGCTATTCCAGGATTCTCTCTATTTCAAAGAACTTTGGTGGCATTTGTGCCTCCGATTGGCTAATACGGCCAATCACAGGCATACTGTAATGAAAGAAGCAGACCAATAATCTATGCAGCCATTGGACTCTGTTACATGGAAAGGAGGAAAAAAAGATGCGTTTCTGTGCTGGTACATAGCACCGGGTGACGAGAGCGACTCCTGTGTGTCTGCATGGCTCTGTGTGCGGACTTTATCCACAATAACCAACTTATATAAATGGACCACTGCAACAAAAAATTTAATTTCATAAAGAAAACTTGTTGCAAAGCAAACAGTTTTATTAGTTTAATATTTTAAAAGTCAAGTGGCAAGTGAATTTTAATTTTTAGACTTAGATGGTGGTATTGGCAGGAAGGGGAGGTGTGCACAGAGACTCTCAGGAGTGGTCTCCTTTGATGCCCTAGTCTGTTTTTTACAGGTCAATACAAACTAAAACTATTTATTAACCTATGCTCCATTATTTTAAAGCACAAAATAAGTAAATCCAATGATGAGACTTTGTAAATACCTGTTTAGATTATATAAAGCATTCAGATCGGCTTCTAAGCTGCATAGAGCTAGATACACTTTAGCCTTAAGTTCACTTCAGGATGAGAAGAAAACAAAAAACAAGAGGGTACACGAAACGTATTAGTCCATGGGAAACAGTTTTTGTGAACAAAGAAATCAAAATTTCAATCACTAAGGTACTACTCCACTGCTTAACTCCAGCCAAATAGATTTTAAATATCGAGCAAAGGAAAAAGAGATGAAACCCACGGTCAGCTGGATCAATTACTTTAAAAGCTGTAACTCTATTAAAAAAAAAAAACAAAAAAAAAATAAAAAAAAAAAACAAAAAAAAAAAAAAAAAAAAAAAAAAACAACAAAGCATACATGAACTATAACCACATACCTTAACCTGTCAGCAGTTCAGATTCTGGAAAAAACTGCTACACAACCCCCCCCCCCCCCCCCCCAAAACCCCACAAAAAAGCGGCCGACAGCCACTATTCCGATCGATACTTCTCAGGGCCAATCTGACACTAACCACAAGAAAGACGCTGCGTCATACACGTGCGAGGGCAGTCTCTAAAAAAGCACACCCCTCCTGCGGTCAGAACCAAAAAAAAGTTATCACTTTATTTTCTATCGACGGATCTCTGCAGTACAGCTTCTTAATCAGAGTCCCTCGCCATGTTTCGTTTGGGACCCTTAGAATTCCTCTTCCATTCCAATAATACCAATAAATCTCCTTTTCTCCCAGTGACTTTACTGAGATTTTGATGAGGCAAACAATAGATATGAGAAGTATATTAGTAATGGGGAGTAGAGGGATGAGGTGGGATTCACAGCTATCTGACTTTTTACCCTGGGACATGCATTGCATGTGAACAGAGGCCATTAGATCATGTGGAAGTTAGTTTTGAATAAATTTCAGCAGTCAGGCACCCCTGATGGCCTGACCGGGTTCACACCAGCCATTTTATTGTCAGGCAATGTTTTTTTTAATGCTGTTAAAGGGGATATGTATGAACTAGGCCATAGTCCAACTTGTAAATAAATGACTTGCTCATCCTGCGACCTACACTAATAATACAAAGTCCAAAAATAACCTTTAAAGAAAGTTCTTTGTGCAAAATGCCTAATCTTCTGTTGTGCTCAGTGGTCATCAAGCTGGCCCCAAAACCTTACTGTGTCCTCAAGATGTAGTGCCAAACGCCTGACCCAGGCATAATAAGTGCCAAAATACCTGCAAACACTGAAGCTCTGCTATAGAGGGAATATTTGTGGCCCAGGTGGCAGAATAGCCAAGTATAAGGTCTTTTCAGTTTAAAAAAGAATCATGGTTTATATTTTAGTGTAATGTCAGACTGTACCTGTTACCAGGAATATTGTACAGTTGTAAAAGCCCCTCCAAACTTCTCCCAAAGCCATCAAAATCTTTTGCTCTTAAAAAAAAAAAAAATACAAAATAAAAAAGTTACATTCAACATATTTAGTATGAATGGTTAGAATCATAAAATACTTGTAAATGAGAGATATTCATGAAATTTGACATTTACATACACTTTTCATGCCAATATTGAATGCGGTGGGACTTAAAGATACCTGAGTAGCAAGAGGAGTTCTTTGCAGACCTATGAAATGAAAGCACAGAATATTTAAAGGAGACAATTTTTAGATTAGTGCATAGAATAGAATAAACACGTAAGCAGAGAAAAATCAAGAATATAGTTTACATGACCACATACATAACCTACATGAACAACCAACTTCTGCTCCCAAACTTAGCAAGCAAAGCTTTAAAAAATTCGGGGTATGAGGAAGCAATGTACCCATGCTAACTTACAGTGGGAGATTCACCATGGTGTGCAAGCTTGGCGTATCCCACATGTCCATTTTTCTTCACTTGAACCTCTATATAGAACATTTCTGATGTTATATAGCAAATCCTTCCATTGGGACCAAGGTGAGATTCCAGCCTAGATTTTGTTTTAAAGGCAGATAACATAGAAATACATACAAATTGTGTTGATTAAATTAACTATATACATAGGAGGTACAGTGCACCATCATCAACAAAAGTCCTTCATAACAAATGGCTCATTTTTGGCTCAATGGCTTTTTTACTATTCACAAAACACCTTATTGTCAAGCATGTATGAAGAGCAGGGGAAGTTGCAAAATGGTCCAACTGTAAAAGCCACACCAATTTCTGATTCTCATAATTAGGATCCATTGAGGGAAAAAGAGGAACTGAACTATGGAAGGTGTGCCCAGGAAAGAAGGGCAGAGGGACTAGTCATCACTGTTGCTTGTATTCCACTGTGGATAACTTCCTATTAATGCCCTACTGTTGTGCATTGTGCAAGTAAACAAGCGGCCATATTGGTAGAGTATAGGTTTTGTTTCCTCGTGACGATGTCTTAGGCAGAAAACAGTCGACAAACTAGAAAATCTCATCTGACTCTCGAAGAGTAACTAAAGACAATGGGCATATGAATTCCTATTCACCATAATATACCAGGGAGACTTCTGCTATATATATCATGGTACATGACTCTAGAGTACTGCTTAGGCATATTTACCCTATAGAATGAAAGAAATCCAGAGTACGATTTCACTTTTACACTATGCATTGTTTACCACTAGAAGGCAGCAATAATCCCTTAATCATCTCAAACTATTAATGCAAAACTAGAAGACTGCAGAAACCTTTTCTATATAGATCACAAGTTTTACAGGGACTGGAAGAAAAAAAAAACATTGAATATGCATCACGTTAGAGGTTAATACGTTACACCACAAAGGGATTAACACTTCTACTTGTAAAAAGAAAAAAATCATAACACATTATTAAAGGCTTTGTAAAATCAATTTTTCTTGTTTTACTGACTAGAAGTGACAGATAGAAATTGTTGTTTAAGCTACTGAACTTGTCCTAAAAACTAGTCCCAACAGGGGACCATGTACCTCCTAGGCAGTAAAGAGAGCCTTCCTTGTAAAACGTTCAGGTTCGGGAAATTTAAATGGATTGTAATGTAATCCCTCTATCTCCCCCCCCCCCCCACACACACCGCATATTCATGTCATCAATTGGTGCTGGCAGTGTGAGGATTCATGACGCCTATGCCTCTATTTCCATATATATTCCACCTCACAGAGGTCATCACTGTTGTTAAGAAGGTGAAACCAGGAAGAAGTGCTGAGGACGTTGACAAAGCAGCATGGTGCAAGCTCATCTGGAGCAGGTAAGCTACCCTGTGTGTTGCATAAGGTTACCATTATTGAGCTACACTTCTAGACTCAGGAGGTTGAAGTATTTTTACAAAACATGAATTTCACTCCTTTATTACTTTTAATCTTTGTTCCTTCATTGGTCTTCCTGTTCCAGTGCTACCTCAAACTGGGATGCATGCCCTGCCTATACAAGGGATATGGGAAGGCAATAGCACTATATTAACTTACAGCAGGAGATTGGAATGTTGAGTAACTTGCTTCATATGGATGCGTGAAACCATGTGCATGCAGTGGTGGACAGCAAAAGGTCCTGGTACACATATTAAGGTTGCTTTTGTTTTAATTCATTAAATAAACTTTATTTAAATAATTAAACAAACATGGACATGTACATCAGGATAACATGTCATACAGCAATAGAGAGCGGATGCAGCCAAAAATGAGAAGTACACACTCAACTTATTATTATCATGTGTTTATATAGCGCCAACATATTACGCAGCACTGTACAATAAATTAGAGGTTGGCTAGAAGATTGCATTTTTAAACCAGTTAATGCAAAGAAACACGTGAAAACAATCCAATAATATAAATAAAATAATAAAAACAAATTAAAAAAAAAATTAAAAGGAATTTTTTACATGAAGAATTCATAAAAAATAAAAAAATAAAACACACAAAAAAAACCCCCAAAACAAAAAAAGTTGTGTTGAGTTGTATCTTCAGCCAAGTAAGGCTAGGGCTCCACTTTCCATTAAATCCCTGCACATCAGAGCTCCCGCTCCCTCGATCCAAGCCTCTGTCAGGTTAATTTCGTCACAGCCATCTGCCAGCGCATAGTGGAGCCCTAGCCTTAGTGTTTTTCTATTTTGTTGTTCATACAACACCCTCTTACAATTGAAAAAAAGCTTAGAAACAAAAAAAACTTAAATGTTTAGTGCATTCCAAAACATTTTATTTTAATTGCTTTTGTAGTCTGTATATATACCTACCCCTGTGTATATACCTACCCCTTTTGCTTAGATATGGCTTCTATGCGGGTTAGTAAGGTGGAAAGAGATTTTGCTGTGAAGTAATAAGAGTTGTTAAGATATCTACTGTTAAACATATCACAAGAGATAAGCAGGGGGGGGGGGGGGGGGGGGATTACAGATTCATTATAGAATGGCATTCTTAAGGTCCCCATACACGATTAGATCTGCCTGGCATCACGCACAGCTGGGAGTGCCGAGAATTGGCCAGGCATCCTTTGTGTGCCGGCCATTACTTTGAAATAAAAAGCTGCTCTCCATCCAAAGTAATGGGAACGGACAGGAATTTTCCTACATGTCTCTTTCCTGGCCAATGGAGAATTCTGCCCACATGGATTGGTTGATCCATGTGGGTACTCGCGATCCACCGATAGATAGCGCAAGTCCGCCGATCGGCAGCAGAATCGGCAGCAGATCGCAGTGTGTATGGGGACCTTTAATTGGCAGCTTAACAGGGGTTGAACAGTTCAAGTACCTTTCACAGCTTCTTGCAGTATGTTGCTACATCTTACAACTGGATGATCTGTGGCGTTCTTTAGAGCATTTCCAGCAGGTTTTTCCTAAATTAAAAAACAAACTTACTAATATACTACTAATGACAGGCTTTTAAGGCCCCCATACAGGTTTCAGATTCGATTGTAACTTATGACCGATGTTGGTTCCATCGAAGTACGACGAAAAACCTCTCACATGGAGAAACCGATATTTTATTGAGGTTGGTTAGATCTATCAATGCAAAATCTAAAAAGGTCGATCATAAACACACTAAAATGTCTGTGCACGGATATACAAATCTGCTGATTATTTAAATGGAACCACAATCGTTCGGGCACAACAAAATACCATTCGATGTATAAGCGATCGATTAAAATTCTCCGACATGTCTGATCAATTTTCTGATTGATTTTTTGGGCAATTTTGATCGATCCAGGTCGGTTTTTGGTCGATCGAACTGGAAAATTCAAATGTGTATGGGGACCTTTACTGTGCCAATTATTGGCCATGGGAATCTGAACAGTGATCACATAAGATTACAATTAAATATGCATCTAAACCCGTGATGGCAAACCTATGGCACACACAGCCAGTTTTATTTGCATGATAGACAGACTGTTTCAGCGTGTCAGCAGTGTCTGTCTCTGGTTGGTGGGGACAGGAGGAGAGGAGAGGCGTTTTTTTTCCAGCTCCAGTAAAATCATATACCCACATGAAAACAAACAGCAGTGGCCTGTTGTGGCTATACTGACTATTTACCAGGAAATTTGAGGTATTAAGCCCCCCATACACCTTCAGATTCCTCCATACAACTTTCATGAGACCTACCAACAACTATGTAGTATAGTGACCTCCCTGATAGAATACATAGTGATTGGAAGGTGTAGAAAGGTCCTCCTATTACATGGTTTTGGTAGAAGAAAAGTTGGTTGTACAGAAGTTGCATGGTAATTGTACGTGGTGTATGGGGGGCTTATGCCTACTTTACTTTAATTGTCTTGTTAACTGTTAATGTTGATGCTGCCATGGCTGCAAGGACGCCACAGGTCCCTCTCAAGTGCTGTGGGGTTCCTGAGCCGCTTACTTCCTCCTCATTCCTATATCTTGTAAAAATTTTACAATTTTAGTACCTTGCTGCAGAGTTTGGATATTTGCCAGTAACAGATGTGCTAGCAGTAACCATGTCCGTTATTGGCAAAAAATATGCCTCTCCTTTTTAAAACTAAAACCTCAGTATTAAAAAGTAAAAAGTGGGTTATGTGTTCCCATTTAGGCACGCTGCCTCAAAAAGGTTTGCCATCACTGATCTAAACACTGTTATTAATGCAATTCTCATAACCTTCACACAAAGGTCAACATGGTCTATTTAAAGACCAGCCATGCCTAAAATTGGTGTTCAGTGGTATTCGCCAAAATTCAACAATATGACGTGGCCAGCAGTACCTACTACAGAACAGCAACCCCAAGCCATATTTATTTATGCCAGCTACTCAGTTAGGCTTGATTTACAGGATCGTTTCCCTGACTGTCAGTTGGCCTCAGCCCAGAAAATAGACCGAGTGCTCTTGTGAGCACAAATGCTGCATATCATATACGCTGGGTGCTTGCAGTAATTGCTCAGTTAGTGGTCAGGTTTTAAAAGGAGCCCTTAAGGTGTTGCAATAAGTTATTTGTAGACTCATCTGTCCAAAGAATATTATTCCTTTTTCACTCTGGCAAACTTCCGTGTGGCTTTTTAAACTGGCTAGATCTACCAACAACTATGTAATGCCGGGCCCTCTGCGATTGAACACAGGTAGACTTGATTGTTTAGAACAGGGGTCCTTAAACTTTATAAACAAGGGGCCGGTTCAGATTCTGCGCTGCTACTTTGACTGCAAGTGCTTACTAGTGCCATTGTGGCTGAGTTTGGTATCGCAGAGATGAGTGAGATTAAAGCTGGAACAGTAAAAGTTTAATTTTTTAGATTGCCAGGTTTTTTTCTGTTTTAATTGTTAAATGTATACACTTTATGGCACAGCAGGGAAACATTTATAACTATGAAAGGTTGCAGATAGTGGTGTAAAATCGGAATTGTAAATTACTTATCTAAAAAAAAGGCTGGACTTCTAAAGGTGTTGGAGATAAGGGGGTAGGCATATGTAAGGCCCTAGCTCCATGCCCGCTAAAATCCCTCTCCACATCTCCACAGCTCGTCAGAGCCCCAGATCCGCTGGTCCAGGGGCTGGTGGAGGCTTCACAGAACCCAGCAGATCCAAAAGCGAGACATAGATTTTACTCTTAGGCTTTAACTCGGACTAGAGAAAAGCACTGTTTGACTACGGAGGTATAAGATTTGGGGGTTCAAACAGTGTTGTACTGTGAGAGTTACATTTGACCAAAGCTAGCTGGTGACCTGTGAATGGTGACAGCTTATCAGAGGCTTAATCAGGAACAGGGAGGTCCATCTGCAGCAGAATCTACCATGCAGGAAGCTGACGCAGAGGACAGTGCATGGGGTACATACCAAACACCATCTCCTGCTACTCATAAGAGTAGCTTACTAAAAAAGTTATGTGCACCCCTAGGTAGGCATCGTCTGGAGCCCTCATACCGGGGGGCACTAGTGGTAGCCCCGGAAAATTACCTAGTATGGTGCCCTGAACTTTCTGATGGTGGCCCTGGGATGTATGATATGTACTGTCATGAGATACTGCGGTCATGTCTGTCCCTCATTCTCAGAGATACATAATGCTGTCATGTTTAACCTCATTCTCAGAGATACACACTGCGGTTATTGTCTGTCCCTTACTTCCATACATACTGCTGTCAATGTGAGGATCTACAACGGGGGCTCTGTTTCCCATTATTGGGGGATCTCTGGCTACCTACAAGGGGTCTTACTGGCTCTCTACCTATAGTGAGGGGGCTCTGATACTACCTATAAGGAGGGCCCTCTGGCTACCTATAAAGGAGGGCCCTTTGGCTCTCTACCTATAAGGTAGACCCTCTGGCTACCTCTAGGGGTGCTCACTCGCTCTGTACCTATATGGGGGACCCTCTGGCTACCTATAAGGGGGGCTCACTGGCTACATTTATGAAGGGGCCTCTGCCTACCTACAAACATTGTCAGACCTCAGATTACACTACAGGCCAGTGATAAAAGTAGTATTTGTAGCATGTGGGGTAATTGCAGGGTGTCATATCTGGGGTAATTGCAGAGTGTCATATCTGGGGTAATTGCAGAGTGTCATATCTGGGGTAATTGCAGAGTGTCATATCCGGGGTAATTGCAGAGTGTCATATCTGGGGTATTTGCAGAGTTTCATATCTGGGGCGATTGCTGCATCGGATATCTGGGGCGATTGCTGCATCGGATATCTGGGGCGATTGCTGCATCGGATATCTGGGGCGATTGCTGCATCGGATATCTGGAGTGATTGCTGAGGTGATTTCATTAAGAGAGCATTTGTTTCACTACATATGTGAGGTGTTCTGGACACTGGAAATGTTTAAATCTTTGTGTAATCACTTATGAGACTTCTTCTGTCTTACCAGCAGCTCTTTTAATCTCACCAGAAATTGCATTTTAGCAGAATTACATTTTAACAAAGATTTTGAAAATATAATTAAACTGAAATAAATATTCATGTGAATCACCTAGTATAGTTACATTGGAGATTTAATATCCATATGTCCAGGAATTTTTTTAGGGTGTTCTTATTTTATTACATGAGCATATACTTGCATCACAATAAAATAGCTTTACAATACCTACTGTATCATAGTACATTGTAATTCATATAAAAAGGAGGGAAAAAACTCTTACCAAATAGTAACGGACAAGCTTTAAAGTTTCGGTCCATGGTTTCTGAGAATATTTTGAATGCAGTTTTTCCAACAAGTCTTTTCGGGAAAGTTTCACTGGAGCTATAACCAGATAGATAATCAGAAGAATAGGCAAGGGGCAATCCCTCCAGAACAGATATAAACAGTCCTGGTCCTGGTAATGCTACAGCATGAACAGACATTTACAGTTAGGTTGTAGACACTGTATAGTAGGACCTTTAACACTTTCAGAAGTCTGCACAATAGCAGCATGTTTGTTTGAGGCAATTTATTCAAAATGAATAGGTCCAGTCATTTTAATAAAAACCTAGTCAGGAGCAGAAAAAGATTGTATAGGGGATCTAAAGTATATGAGATGTATGTACAGCATATTTACAAACTAACCATGCAAAGCTTGCCCCCACCAGTGCTGCAATCCCCCCCTCCAGTGCTACAGTCCTGCCCCCCCCCCCCCCCCCCCCCCACAACACATTTCAACCAGTCTTACTCAGGACATATGATTTTACATTAATAAAATATATTCTCACACTGATGCAGTAAACTCATTTCTTTAAACTGTATTGTCATGTAAGGGCGTATAAGTGGTGCTCAATTTAAAGTCTCTTATGCCTACAAAAAATATTACCAAAAATTTCTGGCATCATTTCTAAAAGTTACACCAACAAATAGGAAAGGGGTGGGGTCAGGAACATGTAGTACACAAAAGTGCATAAATATAAGAGAGACTGTGTTCCCCCCGTGATATTGGTGCCACCTACAGGCCTGGAGTGGTACTGCACTAAGACACTGCTGTGATAGAGAAGTATAGGAAACACTGGTAGACTAATGGAGGCATGGCTGCTCTAAAATAAAAGTAATGGAATTGTCAGAAGAAGTGTAGTGTTCAAGTCTAGTATTGCCAACCATTGTAATGTTTTAATATATTAGAACACATATAAATATGACCTTCAAGCCAGTTTTGCATTTATTTTAATGCCCACATTTCTGCTACAAAGTCAGACTATGTATCCAGTGCTTCAAAACTCCCATGTTTTGACGGGCATTTACTTGCACTGAGCATGTACCCACAGGTTTGACCCATGCTGCTTCACATTGCATTAATCTGCATGTAATGCATAAATATGTGCTCATTTATGGGCACATTTCCCCGTAGAATAAATTGCAGCATTAACTAGTTAATAAATGTATATTAGGTTAGCTTAGGACGGAGATTTATTTTAGTGAGATCAGCTAACATAACAGCACTTTGGCACACTCCAATTATCTTAATAAAACAAAACTACAGGAGAATCAGAATTATTTACCCGTGCCAGTGACCTTCCTTTCTTGCTGATGTTCTATAGGAGCAGGAAGTATGGCTGAATCTTTCTCCTTGTCTGCAGGAGACCACAGATTTGGTGCTATCCCTGTCTCTGACATCTCTACTAATGTCTCCATGTCTTCCATTTCAGGTTCCTCTTGAGCTGATAATAAACTCTTTAATGTGGGACTCCCTGCACCTGCGCTGCTTAACTCAGCTATTGAATGCAGCCTTGTCAATGGCAAAGGCCGTCTCACCAAAACCAAAGGCCTTGTTCAGCAGCAGTCTGAAGAGTGGTGTGTACAGCAAACTATTACAAATCATTTGCAGAACTTTGCACTTAAGCCAAGACTCCGCTGTGTCTTTTTTGGCCAGTACACACAGGCGCTTGTTTTTAAAAACACTCCTTACCCTGTTTGAGGCTGGGTCTACACTTAGAGTCTAGACTTAAGGTACCCACACTTAAGTACATTTTTGTTTGATTCCCAAATTATCGATGTGTGCGATTGATTGTTCTGGAATTTAACACAACCAGCCTTCGAATGATCCCATTATTCACAATGCGATTTATGTAAATTCTTATTGGAACCCCATTACTTTGGATGGTCCCAGTTTGGGTCCCCATCCAAAGTATAGAACTGGAAACAATTGCGCAAAGTGGTGCACATCTGTGATCTGCGATCTTTTGCGGGTCAATCAAATCGGTATCGACCCATATGTGACCACCTTAAGTGTTTGCCTTCTATTTGGGCGCTGCATGTGTTACATAAGGCCGATGTATTTTTCCATTTTAGCAAAACGCACCTTAGTAATTCTCATGAACAATAGCGCATAACACGACAATTGTTTATCAATGGGTGCGTTTTGTGGCTCCAGTGTGTGCATGATGCTGGCAGAAAGGCGTTGTGAATACATCGTGTCTGCCGCAACGCCCCCTAATGCAGGTCCTATTGAGCTAGTATGGACTGGAATCTTATTACCCATAGGGGAATGCCAGGGTGTCTGCACTGTGTGGTTGTAGGTCATAGTGTAGGCCCAGGCTTAGGAGGCAAAGCATGTCGCAATGGTTTTCAGATGAGAATTTGCTTTAAAAATGTCTAAACATCCACAAACAGGCATGCACCATCACATAAAAAAATGCAAGTGTGTTAAAGAATAAAGATGATACCGCGGTATAGAAATCTAATGAACAGCAAGATGCATTGTACTTGCGTTTTTACTCCTAGGACTGCTGAAAACATGAACTTTTGGTCATGTGATTGGCCCATTTATATATGCATGCATGATAATTCATATGCTTTTCTGTTCTTATACTGCGCTGCGGTAAGGTAGCCCAGTTATTCCAATACAGGATCATTGGAAAAATCACACTGCCCTTTTTTGATGCACAGTGTGTAACCATGGCTTGTGCTACCAACAGTGTGTAACCATGGCTTGTGCTACCAGTCACACCTCTTTGCAGAAAAACAAAGACAGGAATAAAAAACCGGACAAGTGCTCTAAGCTCCTATCAGGGCTCTTTCACACTATGGCCTTTATAAACCTGCTCTCAAAAAAGTGATGTTTACCATATTTTTCGGAAAAATGTAGAGAGAAAATAAGGGGAAAAACCCAGATACACAGCCATTAAAATATCAAGTGAATATACAGAATGTTTCAGCAAAGTAGGCAGGACTGGACCATGCAGTATTCACTCTATGTTCTTCTAGCCAAAAGGCCAGTGCCAGGAAGGATGCCTTCTCTGAACACATTGGCCAACTTATGCCTGGCATACACACGCCAATTGGCGGCCGATTTTTCCGCTGACCGTCGGTCGGAGGAAAAATCAGGCTGCCAATCGGCATGTGCCCACATGGGGCGACAGATCCCTGTCGCCCCACAGCTTGGCCGGCCAGAGAACGGACATGTCCGATGTTCTCTGGCCGATGCCGGCGTCTTCATTGAAGCTAATGGCCGGCACACAAAGGGTGCCCGGCCGATTAAAGCAGCCCCAGAATGCACCAGAATGCAACATGATGACGTCATCACGTTTGCATTCCAGAGCTCATGTGTCTGCACCCGTCTGTGGGTGTATGGCAGGCTTTATGAAGAGACACATTTTACAATCTGGCACTGAAAAACGTACCCATGAGCAGCTATTTACATATGGGAGGAGATATGAGTCTTTATTACAAAATGTATGTATTGCAATGCAGAACATTAATGTAAATACACAACTTATGCTATCTAATTGTAAACAGTCTCTCTCCATAAGTTAGTCAGTGTGTTCAGAGAATGTTTACTGCTAGTGCTAATGCAAATAAAGTCTCCTCGGATGATTTAATAAATGAATTCTTGTTTTAGCAGATTTTTGTGTTTTCTATTTAATTTTATCATTAAATGTAATTAAAAAAAAATATTTTTGAAACTTTATATATTCAAGATGTCTACTATTTTGGTCAGTTACAGGCCAACAACATTTTTTTTTCAATGAATAACAGCGTAACCCTTTTGGTACAGAAATCTGGACCTCGGCGAAATGCCCAGGAAGTTGCCTTCTATTGAAGTACACAGTTCACAGATGTGAATGACAGGGTATCAAACTGTAAATGGCCACACATGTAGTTTGCAAACACCAATGAAGATGAAATCACACTACATGCACACTAAATCACACTACATGCGCTGCATTGTCCAGCCGGCAACACAAGTGTCATCCACTCCGCATTGTCCAGTGCTCACTGTACGCATGCACTGGTGTTTGCATTACCTATGAAAAAACTTGTTATCCTGTCACCTTTTGCTCAGTTGCATGCACTACCAACCCCCACCTCCCCCGCTCTCTGTAAGCGAGTCCAGCTCGAAGTGAAAAAATTACTAAAAGTGGAGGTGGATACATGCTGGTAAACGTAAACAAGCAGTAGCACCCTGAACATGCCATCATCCCTACAATTGCTGGAGAAAGAAAGAAGGGTTGTGTGCATGCAAGTTAGAGGAAGGGGACATTACCCCAGGGCATCAGCGTTGTGATATAATTTCCAGGAATTTTTTTTAATGCGTGTAGGAGTTAGTGGGCCTGGCTTGTCTTGGACACAGGCAAGGGGGGCCTAAAGGAAAAAATGTTGGGAACTATGTATGTAGTTTCCTTTATCCAAGGTACACTAGGAATATTTCTTCAAAAGCATAAAGCACAACTACAAAACTGAAAAAAAAATACAAAGGACTAGCTGGCGGTTGTTTTTATGTAATATAAAGTGACATGCAGTAGTCTCATAAAACTGGCAGTACTGGCGTGATCTAATATTTGCTTTGTTATAATAACATCTATGGGCTTGTTCCCACCATCAGCTGCGAGTCTAATCGCAGCACAAAGACTTTGGGAGATTGCTGGCATGCGCTCCCACCGAACGCATGGTGGTCGGTTCCACACCTTGAGGTTTTAACCCAAAAAGCCGTCAGGATGGATCGCCAGTACTTTTTGTGGCAGTAAGTGCATTCCATTAAGTGCTCATCCTTAATCCGACTTTGCAGCACCTGCCATAATACTCACTACTATCCATTGGTATTCAAGATCATATTCTTCAGCTATCAAGTGGTTGTGAGTGGGGATTTTTATATTCTATCTTAATGTAACCCTTTCACATTAGAAGCCAGTGTTTCCACCAGAGTGATTAGAGCACAGAACCTACTAACAGCTTGCTGCCAGTGTCTCAGCTCAGCTCTGTGTCTCCCTCAGTCACTCCTGGCTCACCCCCACCCTCCTGTGGATAGACAGCACTTAGGAGGAGGGAGAGCAGGGTTTGGCAGCCACTAGTATCTTAAAGACCAAAAAAACTATTAAACATATATATTAAATCAACCTTTTTGGGTATGTTTTTTATTTGTGGTTTAAATTAACTATGTATGCCCTAGACCAGGGGTGGCAAACTGTTTGACTCGTGGGCCACTATGGGTTCTTAATTTTGACATAGGCACCGGATCAAGAGCCTGTAATGGCCACCCGGCATAGGTGTCCCGTTTCCTTACTTTATTCATTGAAGCTGGGAGCATGCTGCAGGGACATTGTAATGTTTTTTCCATTTCCTGTATACTTTCAACAAAGAAAGGAGGTAAAAAAAAGAAAAAACATTGTATAAAAAATAAACTAAATTTCTTTCAGTGAAAGAAGACCTTGATGACAAGATGTTCTGGCTCCCCTTCTTCCCCTTCCCTGCAATAAGCAGAGATAAGGTGTGTAGTGTAGTCACCCTACCAAACCAGGACACTGGCCCCTTTAATTCAAATTCCCAACAGCCTCCACAGTTCCCGGGGTATATATGCGCTTCCACAGACGAGGAGGGGCAGTCCAGAGGCGCGATTCCCTCCACCGTCTATACTGGCGTGCAGGCAGCCGGTGGACCTAATAGTCTGTGTTACTTCAATTAGACCCAGCTGCAGTACGTGTATCAGTGTTTGGGGCCATCTCCCGTACGCTGCTCAAGTGGGGTAGTGGCGAGCACGCAGTTCCTGGGCTGTTCCAGCAGGATTTCAAGGAGGACGAGGTCTGCAGTCTGATGCCCAAAGCAAGAGTTAAAAAAGACTTGGTCGCCCCGTTGGGTACCGATCCATTTACCAGGTGTTCGTAAGTTGTTATCTTGAAGTTCTAATAAAGTAGTTTTAGCAGCATGTCCACCTCTTGTCGTGGTTGATCCAGACGTTCAGACTCCTCTTGGCATTATGCACGCTCATTGCAGGGAACAAGCAGACAGGACCCAGATCATGTTTTCATCAAGGTAACAACGGGCCAGATGAAATAGCTAAGTGGGCTGGATCTGGCCCCTGAGCCTAAGTTTGCCCAAGTATGGTCTAGGTAGTCTATAACATATCCCTTCACCCTAAGATTAGGGGCTAGAGGAGAATAGAGATTGATATCCAGACAAAGAGGTTTGCAATGTACTCTGGGAAGACTAGACTAGATGAAAAACTGTAAAATGTACACTTTGTTGAGTTGTGTCATTGATATGTGATGAAAGGCATGACTTGGATTAGTGTAATAAGACATTTCTCACAATAGCTATAGTCACTGTATATTTATGATACATATTTGCCATGCTTCTGTTTCAATCAAATGACTTTGTCAGCTCTGCCCCACTTTGATCCATGGCTTATAGTTATGGTATTCTCATATTCTCTGTAACATAAGATGTTTAGTAATAGTCTGAAGTCACTTGGAAATTTACCAACGAGTGACAGCAAATGGATTGTGAAGTTCCTGCTCTGAAATGACCTAGACAAAAAGCTCTATTCAATCCAAAGACTAAAGCTTTGGCATCTATTCATTTAGTGGAATGGAGCTTATGAATCACAGAATGCATTAATGATCTTGTTTAAAGATTCACACCGAATACATCAACTGTACGTGAAAAGAGCATATGGTGCTAAGAAAAGTTGTTTCCAGGAAAAGCTACTGCTAAGTCATTTTCTGATATCATGATACTGCATCACTTTCTGAAGCTGTTTGTGGTATAGTCATCATAAAACCAATAAGAACACAACATTTCCTGAAAAGTTATAGGTCCATTTTTTAAATATAAATGCTAACAAGAAAATAAATCATGTAATTGGCACTCAAGAGAGTGTGGGATTATCTGCAAAGCAACCCGGCATCAGTCTAGGCCTACTACTACTTGGCACCCCATTATGCCTTCACCCATCTCTGACTTAAAACAAAACCACCTTTTCTATCTAATTGAACACACTGCTTTTTTATTTAAGATATCATCAAAATATTTGATATGCTGAAGTATAACCATAGTATGTATGAAAACAACAAATCTATTATATATTGAAACCATTATTGCTGTTACAGAACTCTTAAGAAAACAATTAATATTTACCATCATTACTGAAGCGAGTACATAAACCTTTCACTATATGCGAACTCTGTTAGCCTAGCCAGCCATGATGTAGTGCAGACACCACTCCAGAGTGTGGGCATGAATAAGGCGTCTCACCTATACCTCCAAGAGGAAGGAGGATATGGGGACTAGATGGTATCCACCACTAAGAACGCCTCAATGTTACCACCACCTAGTGGCAAGTGGGCTATACTAGCCTGAGCCTTAGATTAATGTTTCCATTCCCATAGAAGATCATTAGGATATACGGTACCTTAAAACTAACGGATCACCAGGAAATCAATATCTGTAATACGCCACAACATTCCAGATGAAAGGATGTTTGAAGTGTTCCCTCTGCTACTTTATCCCATCTTTATACCATCTGGCCACACTCTGGAGTTGGATGGTATGGACATTTAGGCATGCAACAACTTGTCAGTTGGACCTTATAACTGCCTGACACTAATAGAGTGCAGGCATGTTGTATATTTACCAAATCACAACAAATTTACAGTACAGTACAAGGCTCAGACCCTGAAATAGCCCAAAAATAGGGGCGAAACGCATCAAACACAAAAGGAGCTACAGTGCTGTTTAATTTGGACTTTAGATTTTTTGATGCTATACATTAGCATAGCGATGATTCGTTTACAACTTTGGCCCTATTAATTGAAATAAATTTCATTTGCTAAATTAATAATTTCATATAGACTTCTGCTTTAAATTAATTTCCCATTGCCTCAAACCCCAAATAGTTTTTTAGGGTGCAGGGGGCCGTTATATCACCCTCTCCTCCCTGTTAGGGCACTTGGGTACTATTGCAAAGAGGGGGATGGCTATGATCACTTTTAGTGAGGGGTACAAGGGTTACCCCCTTAGTGATTATGTACTAAAAATAAACATAATCAGAGATCATACCTAGGAGCAACTCTGTTTCATTTGAAAGAATATTATATATATGCCCATTTAAACTCTAAATCTTGACATTTCTGGTAGGTTAAGCTGGGCAAAGTCAGGCTGATTCCTGTCCGGTTCGACAGCCGAGGTGTGTTCCCGCAATCGATCAGTGGTCGGGTCAGCAGTGAATCGGGTGTGCCCCCTGGTCACCAAGAATCTGCCGCATGTCGGATCGCACAGTGATCCGACATGATGGTAAATGCAAAAACAATACCATTAGTTCAGATGGGGACAGCAGTCAATGGTAAAAAACGACCCGTCTATGCCCAGCTTTAGCTTTATCTCTTCTACATCACATGCTATCCTACTGGATTTTTTGACAGATGTAGCCTTACTGGCCAATAACAAATATCAGGAAATTATAAAAATTTGGCACTTTAGAAATGTAGGAACTAATTCCATCAAGTAATGTCCCAAAACTCTTCCCTTCATTGACATCTTGGGGGGCAAAAAAGGTAAAGATGTTTTTTAAACATATAACAAAAAACAAAGATAAAAAAGCACCTGTATAAATAAATAAATTGTACCCAAAACATACGATTCCTGGAAGTTGCTATGGAAATAATTTGCATTCTGTCAGTAAGAAATAAAGGTCACTTGTATCTAAATAGTTCTGGATGCAACAATCTGGTTAAAAAAAACAATCTGTGAATACATCAACAAAATTGTAATTATATTTAACTATTCAGATATAACAATCTATAACACTAAAAATCCGGATACACCATCATTGATGTCTTTAATTTTAAGCAGTTTCATTGTACAAATGCAAATAGTTAGGTGCTAGTAATAACATATTGTTCCTGCAGTGGTAGTATGCAGTATCAGGTGAACTGGACAAAGATAGTCAGGATTAATAATTCAGAAGTTCAGAACATTCATGTCAATGAGTGCACAAGAAGAGAAAACACATTCCAGACACATTTTACAGAGAAACCCCCAGGGATGTGAGCTATAGACAACAGGCAATTACCAAAATGTAAGCACGTGCTTTCATTAAAAGTTAGATATTTTACTCTATACTTTATCTTTTTACTTAATCTGCCCTGCATTGTAGGTGAGGTCATTTCTAACAATCCTGAGTGTCCGGTCAAATAGGACAATGCTGACTGTCTGAGAAAGTAAGAGGAATAATGGTATAAATGTTATGTGATTAAGCTGAGCAAATAAAACAAGAATCCAGACAGTTTGAGGACAACTGTAAAACTATGAATTTACTCTCATTTTCTCACTAACAAAAGGACAAATGGGACACAACAATTGGGACACAAACCGCCGGTCGGTTTTCAGCCCGATAGGACCTCTATTGGGTCCTCTATTAGGCAACCTGTGAATGCCTGCACTATTTTGCAGACGATCACAGGGAGTAATTTCTCCCGCAGCTGCGGGAGCGCACCGTCGGTTCCCGAGCTGAAAGCTGCTTGAGAACTTAGCCTAAATAATCTTGGAACACAGATGCAATCTGTTTGGAATGGACTACCAGGGTGCTATGTGCATTATGAATTTTATAAATGTGCATGTGGGCCTTCTGTTTGGAAATCACACGAGCTAACAGGAGGCCACACTTGTTCCCAAATTCAAAAGTTATGGGAGATATATTCAGGCGCCTCCTTGCCCTGGCTTCTAGTTTAATTTAGTCGCTAATGAGTTTCTGAGTTCTTAAAATTTCTGGGGATCTGCGGGTTGTAGGGACCTCTTGTGTCTATTTTTCAATGCCACTATCTCAATTAATAACAAGGAAAACTCGTATTCCTGAGCATTATTTAACCTAGCGCCTTGAGAAATGAATTCCCCTCTAGCAACTGCATTGTGTCCCTTTCATATTGAAGCCAAGGAAACGTCTCCAGGAAAAATCAGGGAGAATAGTTTGTTGGATAGCTTAATGCGTTTCCAAGTCATCCAGGACATTCTCATAAAGTTTCCATGTCCACTCCACCCTCGGGTATTCAAGTAGGTAAAATTCAACAATCACTGGGGAGGGGTTGACAGTGTACTAGGGTCCATTGCGGCCTTCCATAATGGAGTCTCGTTCGCTCCCATGTAATAGGCAACAGCAGTCTACCAAGTGTAGTGATTGTAAGGATTGGCAAATGTCTTTAAGCACTGCAAGGCATACAGAGCTCCTGCCAGCTGAGGTATCTAGTGTTACGTAAGGGCTCAAATTGAAATTCCCTGCCCAAGACCAAACACCCTCCCTGAAATCAGAGAGTCATGTCAAAATCTGATCAATAAAGGTGATTTGATTAGAATTGGGGGCATAAATGGGTGCGAAAGTTAACTTTTTAGCATATAATGTCCCTTCAACAAAGTATATAACTGCATTTTAGGCTCTGCAGCCCCTTGCTTTTTATTGATTGCAAACCAGTGTGGTCAATGCTCTCTCTGTTTTTTTCAAGTAATTTCTTTTTAATGCATCAAAATGAACATGAATATGATATTTACATGATTACAACCAGTCTGTGGATATTTTGTGGACTGTTAAAGTAAAAAGACTGACTTTTTACTTTACTTACAGGTTCTGTAGGAATATACAATAATGAATAGAATATTAACATATATAGTTAAACCCACTTTCCATAGAGCCATGTTATTCCATTGTTTCTTAGTGATTATAGCAACACAAATTTTGAATGTGACTGTTATCACTACTATCTTCAATAAAATAATTTCATTATGTCAATCTGCCCATTTCCTCTCCTTCATCTAGGATAGCTTGTAAATACAGCAGTTATAACTCAGATTATTGGCCATGGATTCAGACGTTGTTCATGGAGGATTTTGGCAGATACAGTAGGCCTCCTGTAAAGCAGGTGTTAGTATATAGAAATAGGCCTTTGTACAAAATATTAATTGTGCCTGTAATAATACGGACCACCAAGCTGATTGTCCACCTTGCATAATCAATTAGCACAATGGAATTTGGACTCTGGTAACTTGATTAACACATTCATTTACACAAGAGACAAATTCAACTCACATTTACACATATAGTTGTTTACTACACAGGAACTTGATCGCATTGTTAAGTGACGTATATATTAACACACCAATCACTAAGAAACTTCAAACACATGACACTAGCCATTAGCATTCAACAAGGCTTCCTGACAGAGACTCCGCATGGCCTTTCTTCAAATACCCACAGTTCACATGTTTGCAGCAAATCCCATTTACTTACTTCAGGTGATATTTGTAGCCAAAATACCAACAAAAAAGTTGTGATAAGTGTGCAAACACCTGGACACTGTCATGACCCTATGGCAACATAGAACAGAATGCAAGCCTGTAAGGTCAGGAAAGAGGAGGAAACATCCATTGTCACCCCAGGCCCCATGACAGGCTTCTAAGAGGGGGAGACCCCTTGTTTTGGTAAGGGGGTCTCTTCCCCACAACAATGCCCAGGCATGGTGGGTGCTTATTGAGTTTCCAGGGTTCCCCTTTAACAAGACTATTGAATGAGTACAGAGGTCATAATAAATACATCAGTTCACACAGAGGATCAAGTGTCCCAACAAGGGGGATTTTTATTATTTAAATGGATGCGGAGTGTGTGGCCCAGGTGGGGATAATATGTAATTGGCTGTGCTGAACCATCTGACTGTGGGGGTCAAAGTTTGCCTCCATGTTTAGTATGGGATGTGAATCAAACATGGGAAATGTCCGCCCGATCAGTGGTCTGCAAACAGCCGACCGCTAGTCAAACTGTTTAGCCATCACTAGTTGTTATTACCCATTCCACTAGCTATGGCATATGGAGTATGAGTGAGAAGATCACCTTAACACTGTATGCTGATAGTAGGGATGATCTGCATAGTGAAGCAAATATCAAAGAGAGGCACAACACATTGATGCAGACAGAGCTCTTTTTAAACTTGGCACTGTATCATTTGTGTAGGGTGGCAACTCAAAGACTGTGCCGACATTGCAGCTGTGGTTCTTGAGGAAGATGGAAGTCCTCTTGCTGTACTTGAAGCAAATTCTTTGGATATGTATAACACTGTTTGGAAAGTTTGGTGTAACCCACTCCTCTGGTAGTGAAATGTTGTCTCCCCAGTGCGGATCGCGGACTGGGGAGACAACATTGCGCGGATAATTTTATGACTGAGGCTACAGGCCAGTGAAAACTTGAACACGGGCCACATTTGGCCCTTGGCCAGACTTGGACATGCTGATTTAGATTGTCATATAGCAGCTTTAGTGGAATTTAACAAACCCTTTTCTGCTGAAGTAGATCTGGAAGAGAAAATAACACAGTTAAATTAGTATATTGACATATTTAATACTGAATATATATACTGTATTTTTTTATTTTTACTGACCCTGTGAACAAATGTTGATTGGAATAGTATATTAGAAGCATTGTACTCACATACTGAAGCTGTGCCATTTAGTAACCCAGTTGAAGGCTGATGATTGCATATAATGTTAGCTGGTTCCAGATGGCATAACTAGCCTTAGCTCATACTTAAGAGCAATGATTTGCAGGGCCTTACAAGGATTATTGAATGCATTGTTTCTCTTGTCCTCACAATACTCTCTGATGTCTAAATATTATTTTTTTTCCTTTGGTTTGTAGATGAATAGAGGGAAGCTGGTTTTCTGTCACTTAATTTTTAGCAGTCACAGAGATTACAGATTCCATGTAAACTGTAATACATAATAAATATTGTTGTGTGACAAATCATGAGAGCAGAAGAGGTCATTATCATGCCTTCATTTTTTTAGTGATTAGATTGTGTTTCTTACTACATTTATAAAAGGAAAACACTATAAACACATATAAACATATTTTGTTTTTCATTTATTATTTAAAATAAAAAAGTTGCAGTACTATAACAATTATAAATATTTTAACAATGTGGCATTAATGGGATTGATGTTTTCAAAGCTATAGTGTAGAACAGTGGGTTCCAAACTTTCCTTGTAGGGCCCCTTTTCTAAATTAAGACAATATTGAAAACCAAATTACACAGGTTCAGGGGTTTTAAGATGCCAATGATATAACAAAAAAAATTCCTTAAAAATCATATTATTAATCAAATATTTAAAACACAATCCAACAATAAATAGTATTACAATTAAAATGTATACATTACAATAGTTTCAGAGGATACATATTTTTGGCTTATTGTTGATACATAGATATTAATGTTCCTGGAAATGTTTCCAATGGCTTAGAGTGTGTTTCACTTTGTCTGGTGGAACTATAATATGTGAAAAAGTCACAACCATAATTAAGGAATCCCCCTGGTCATTACATTTCTAGCACCTCACATATTTATTCAATATACAAAATACATCAAGTACATAACCTCAACACCATATGAAAAATCAATTTAAGATTTTTTGCTTTGAGTATCCCCTATCCCCTTGTTAGCTAAGGGGGGATGGTGGATCCCCCTGATCTGGGTTCCTGTATATATATAGAGATACACCATTAGTTTTTCTGGATACATAATTATATATATATATATACATAATACTATTTATTGTTGCATTATGTTGAAATATTAGATTAACAAAAATCATGTCATTTTTAAGGAAATGGTTTTTGGTATATCATTGGCACCTTAACACCCCAGTAATATTTGGTTTAATAGAATACAGAGTAATCCCTTAATGTTTAGGTAGGGGGTTTCACAACAATTTGTCGGTGCTCCACTAATGAAAGATTTTTTACAAAGGTTCAGATTCAGGACCTTTTTGCATTTGTATTGCAGTACCGCAGTGCAGCCCGGCGTGTGTAACGTAAAGACACCTGTTGTTCCTTTTACCCTGACCACACGATTGCATTCTGCAGAAATGCCCAACACAGCACATTAAACAAGCAAACACCCTGCACATGCACTTTTGGTGCCTCAGTGAAAGCGCTTCCCATACTTACACGTATGGGAAACACAGTGTGTCATTACCATAAACAGACACGGTAGCGTTATCGTTAAAGCGTCCCTTACTGATAAAGCAACACACCACAGTCACAGCACAGCTACTGTGAAAGACATCAAACTTGTCATTTGCATCATATATACACACCAATCATACAGAAACATTCATCACTCACATAGAGACACACACCAATCATGCAGACATATGTATCTTTTACATAGAATTATGCAGATATATGACTTATTCACATACATAGAGACACACACACAGACACAAACAGAAAAACAGACACAACCATTACATGCACTGTACTTACTGTCTGCAGCTTGTTCACCCCATGGTAAGCTTTCTGCTTGATCCTCCTCAAGAATTTTGGCTGGCAGTGGTAG
>CM070036.1:97579609-97591598 GCA_036250615.1 Ptychadena robeensis | reverse complement strand
CACTTCTAGTGCCATTCATGAAAACATAGATTCCTGGTGGTAGGTCCGCTTTAAGTAGATTGAAATGTGATCTTACTATGGTAAGCCCAAATATTTTGTTGCTTTGAGTTACTGTCCTGATAAAAATGTTTGTGCTTTCCTTTTATAATATCTGAAGCATGAAGGTAGCTTTGTTTCTGCAGTCACCTGCATAAGGTCACCTTTTATTGGGTGATTTCTCCTATTTACTCTTGTACTTTACTACTGGAAGTGGGCATATGCTTGACCTAAATTAATAGGACATATGCTTTATTACCAAATCATGTTTGTTTTGTAAGTAAACAAAAACCAGTTTCCTGTAACAATGTTTTCTTTATTATCAAGTTGTACATTGTTTCCAGGTACGGCAGACATATCGTACTCTGTTGACTGTCAGGGACAAAAGTAAACTTGCAAAGCATAATGTCTTTCTTGTGTTTGTATCATTCTTGCAGATATGTATATCTTTTAATTTTAAAGCTGAACTCTTTCATTGACGTTCTATAATAGCCACAAAGAGTACTTTGTGTGCACATATGCCATTGCAAATCCAGTTGGAGGAGCGATGACATCAAAACATATAGCATGCGCAGAGCGTAGACAGGCCTGCACACTACAAGCTGCATGCAGAAAATACAGGTGGAAAGCAGGGAGGGACAAGACCAGTTACCCTGCACAAGGAAAGAGTTTACCATTGAGTGGTCTTTATTTCTCCTGCTCCTGCACAATGGTAAAGTTTTACACTTGATTACAGTTAAGATGTTAAGTTAAATGCGAGTTTAGGAAAGCCTTAGCTAGATGACTTTATTGACAACAAGAGCTGCCCAACTCATTATAATCCCCTCCCCCAAACCCAGAACCATAGGGCAGTGCTGTAACATCACATGACCAAGGCATTTGGTCACAGTATATACTCGTGTATAAGCCTCAAAAAATGGGCAGACAATGCTCCCCTCGGCTTATACTCGAGTCAGCCAGGGTCCACTCACCTCAGGTGAATTTCCATGCTTCAGGCAGGCAGCTTCCCTCTTCAGCTGAATATCTTCTCTTAGCTCCTGTGAGCTCCCTGTTTCCGACTGACAGCTGATCCATGTAAACAAACTCCACACTGCCACCTGGTGGCCTGGTTACTAGTACACATACAACACTCCATAGCCTATGATTAAAAAATAAGAATTGCTTTGCAAAACCCATCCTGTAATAATAGAAATCCTGTGTTCTCTTAAATTTATTGAGGTTGTGGGTATGAATGTGAACACACATTTTTCCCTTCTTCCTGCCAACCCCTATGATAGAGTGATAAAACTGCAGGATACCTCTAGGAAAATACATTTAGTAATTCGTTTAACAGTTTAGAGTCCACCAAGAGAGCTACAACAATGCAGACCGATAACCCAAAATATTATTAGCTCTTATGGACCTTTTCATATTTCTTTGCTGATTTTCTTATAGCATCAATTCAAATTTCAAAAGGAAGCAAATAAGAACCTTATAATTGACTTTATAAACCTATTTCATTAGCTGAAATGTGGAAAATAACAACAGACTGAGAGGTCTATTACTAAATGAGTGTACACAGCTTGTACCTAAGCTTCAAGGTCCTTTCATACTAGCTGTGTTTGTGTTGCAGTACTACAGTATAAAGATGGGAATAGACAGCACGATTTCCTGTGGACTCCCAACCCGATTTCGGCACTAGGGGCGGGCGTGATGACGTCATCACGCCCGCCCGCTAGTGCCGAGAATCAGCCGGCACCCTTTGTGCGCCGCCCATTACTTCGGGCAGCCGTCCCCCGCCGAACTAATGGGATTGTAGCAAAATTATCCGTCATGCCGGATCAATGTGTGATCTGACATAATGGCTGATGTTAGCCCAATCTTGCTAGTTGCTGCACCTGATTCCTGCACGACCCGATCCCTAACTGATGTCTACACTGATCGGGGGTCAGGTCGTGCAAGAATCGGCACGTCTATGCCCAGCTTAAGGCATGCTGTGGTAATGCAAGTTACCTGTTGTACCTTCGCTTTGTGTTTTAAGGCATCAAGCAGCGCAACACGTTTACACAAAACATTTTTGTGCCACAGCGCATGTATGTCTTATACACTTGTATGGGAAACTCAGTGCAACACAATGCGTTGACACAGTGCGTGCGTTTTTGCAGTACTGCGTTTTCTTATAGAAGACCAATGTTACCATTCACACTGAACAAGCTGTGTTTTTAAAATGCAATGTTACCGCATGTGTTTTTTTATAATGCACTGCTGCATGCATTTTTGATCATTATTAGGTTGTGTTCAAAAAGCAAATGCAAGCACAAACGCAAATGTGTTTTGTGCAAACACATGTGTCTTTGGTATATGCGTTCACGCATATAGTGTAAAGGGGCCCTCACACATATTTTATGAAATAAAAAAATAAAAAAAACCCTTGTAGAGGACTTGTAGAGTTGATGTTCATCATAGGCCTTTGATACTGTTATTTTGCTTATGACAGATTGCCTTTGAAACACTCATTGCAAATATGCACATTGCCTACTAGAGGAATGGAATTAGAAAGGTACAAAAAGCATCGTCCTCTGATAATCCAATCCAGACACTAGTGCTAAAGTGACAAAGTAAAACTTACTGACCATACCTGTCAACCTTCCTGTTAAATCACGTTTTTTATGGCCGGCCAAATCCCAATTTCAACAAATCCCGGATTTTTCAGGGATTCTTGAAGCCTCGCACATTATCATCACAATGCCACAGCCCTGCACCGGAAGTGATGTCAGTGACCATACAGTTCCTGTAAGTTGACAGGTATATAAAAGACATACAACGGTCAAAAAACAAATAAAAGGTAAGATGGTAACTTTAATGGCTGTATTAAATGGTTTTGAAGGAAGGATAAAAATCTTTGGGTGAATGGACCCTGACCCAGCCATTGTACCTAGTAATGAAAAGGCAGAGTCAGCCAATCACAAATTCCACCATTGGTAACACGAGTTCCTGCATCTTTCATCCAGAGGGACCAGATGACAGACGCACATGACTGAACGTTTACCATCATTTTATCTGATAAAGACAACAGGGGCTGTAAAATACATTAGTGTTAGGTGAGTTCTTCTATTTTCTCTAAAGATTACATGCAGTTTCCACAGATGGACTAAAATTACAGTTAACTGCCTGTTCACTAGATTGTTGCCATTTTATTTCTATTACATTTATCTGTTTCTAGCTTCCAAATGCTTCTGAAGGATTACTCTGCCAGCAGTCACGTAACCACTTCATACCCATGTGTATGTATTTTAGAACGCTGTAAGCCGGGGTTTTATAAATAACATGGTTTAAATTGGTCTTTGTGAAAAACATTTAGATGTATAATTCAAATTCAATTTAGCCCTTATCATTTAATTGTATCCTGGATGTGTCAGTAGTGCATGGATTCAGGCCTACTCATAATGGCTCTTATAAATATGGAAAGTCTACTGCTGATGAGAATTAAGACTACTAATTGTCACAGGTATGGATTAAATGCAGTGCTAGTACATGACATGATTGCAGGGTGATAATAATCCTGGCACAATGCACTTTGGGATTATAATTCCATGAAAAATTGTGATAGTTCCAAAGGGTATTCATTTAATGTTTGTAGCGATGTCTCTCAATTCAAATTTTTGTGGTGCTGTGTGATTTTATTTCCCTCCACATTTTTTCACAGTCCTTTTTCAGATGGAAATAAGGCAATCTCTAGAGCTGGCAGGGATGTATTATTTAGGGTCTGCATCAACTTGATCAAATTGTTCGAAGCAGACTACTCATTTAATGCTCCAACTTGTCTGGATTTTTTCGACAACCTATTCTGTTCTTTTTAAATTATACTAAGTAACATAGGAACTGTAATAGAGGGTCACATGGGAGCCAGTGCCCTAGACACATATGAACAACCTATAACATTTTCCTGTTCTATACACAATAGGAAGGTAGAGAAAATCCCCCAAAAAGTAAGAGAAATGGCCTCTTTGACAGGTGTCTCTCTTCAAAGATGCTTCACAGCTGCTCCTGTTCAAGTAGCAACTAAAAAGATTATTTTCTCGCCTACTTTCAGGTCGACTGACAATGATAACTAATGGCCATTTACATGGGCAGTAGTTAACTGTGACAACACAGGCATTCGCCAGGTGGTTTTAGGGCTTCGGCCTGCCAAAGACCTGTCATGGGCGCCTGTACAAGCATGCAAGTGCTTGCAGACAGGAGAGCTGGAGAAGGTACTTGTGTTGTAAAGCAATACTTTCTGCTGTTGCTTAACCTCCCTGGCACAAAAAGCCACTGTCCGGGCAATCGTGTATTTCGCCGTGATTCCCGACCCGCCTCTCTACACAACGCCGGTGTCAATTAAATGCCGGTGATCTGGAAAAAGTGACACCCCCTCCATTAACATGGAGGTCTACTTGGGGCCGGAAGAACTCCATGAGACTTCAGCTGTGCAGAAATGCTGCAGATTCATGGAGAATCGGCGGTTGTGCCCGTTTCCGACACAGGCACAGTTTGATCAAACTGCGCTCGTACTGGCTTCAGGCATAACGTCAGGGAGGTTAATAATGGTTGAACCATGAAATGTATATAAACAATTAAAATCGGTGTTCCTAAACGTATACCCAGTAGCCTATCAAGGCTTTAGATATTGATATAAATCCAGACCTCCCCAAAACCACCAAAACAGGAAACAGTGACTTTATATGTGTCTAAAAAGTGATGAAAGGGAGTTCCCTCCACAACATCACGGAAAGAGCTCCAGCAAGCATATTTTGGATACTAGAATCAAATTTGCTGGCTTGTTTTCCTGGATTTAGCAATAAGAACTGTGGTTTCATCCACTCACCATTCATCTTTCCAATACTAATTAATATACATGTTTTGCTTTAGATGCACTTTAAACCAGGGATTTCGATCACAAATGCAATGGGAGTTAGTTGGGGACCTTGTCACGTTTTCCTTTCTTGGCTTTATTAACATGCCTATTTAGATAATGAACACTAAAATAAAGTCTGTATTAACACTACATACATGAATAACTATATAAATTGATAGGACTAACCAATGACTGAATAAATATCTTTTTTATATTTTTGCTTTCTTCTCTGTATTTACCGAAGAGGCAGTTTTACTTTTGGTAGTTCATTTTGACCTAGTCATTTAAAAGGTAGCTTGCAAGCCAAAAAAGTGTGGTTACCCTTGCTTTAATCTGCAATTCCAGACCTGGCTGGAGTTCATGAAACAATGCTGACCACGTATTGGCTAGACACCAGCACCATTTCTGGTGTATAAATAGATTACTATGCAATATTTACAGAATATATTTACAGATGGTGGTATTTATGTGATCATCATAGAAGGTCCGCACTAGAGAGACACTGCTCATGTAACAAATATATATATATTTTTTTTTCAATTAAAATTTTTATTGGGACAGACAAGCAATACAAAAAAATACACAAACAGCTTAAGGTGTCCCAGATATACATTCAAAAACTAATAAAACAGGGCCCTCACGGCCTTTCAATAGGTCCTATCGAATCTGGATATTGGCCGGCCAATGTAACAAATATTTTAATGACTTGACTGAAATTATTTTAAAGATGATAAAAATTTATTTGTGCTGTTTTTTTTTCGTGAGAGCCAATATGATCTTTATTTTAGGAAACAGATTTTATGTATCAATGAACTTAATGCTTTGGTTTAGATTTCACAGGAAAACAGAGTGCTCTGCAGCCTTAAACTCAACCTTATGTCTTAAATATATAGTTCATTTTCGAATAGTTGATTGAATATTGTATATCGCCAGTTTCCAAATAATATGCAACAATGAGTTTCTTTAATTTGAATTAGCAAAAGTAGAGTGTTGTACTGTGTTAGCCATCGATAAATATAGAGAGTTTGAAGTTCAAGTGATACCGTTTATTGACTAACTGAAGTCATTAGAGAAGCAAGCTTTCGGGCTATCACAGATCACAGAGAATTGTATAAGCCTGAAGAAGGGATCTGCGATATCCCAAAAGCTTGCTTCTCTAATGACTTTAGTTGGCCAATAAACGGTATCACTGAACTCCAAACTCTCTTTATTTAATTTGAATTGAAAGGAGTCTGTCCCAATGTTTGGGAGTAGCCTCTTATTGACTCGTTTATTTTGCATGCGTTCCTCATAAACTCTGGAAGTAAAACTATATAAACAGTAATTTTCCAATACAGAAGCTATCTTTTCTTGTGTAAGCTCCAAGGGCTGTCATCCTTATTCTTGTTCACTCGTTGGTGGCTTAAACAAAGCAGATGTTATGACATTAGATGTGCACATTCTTTTTCTATGCTGCTGAGTTTACACCAGGACTCCAAACACTTCCAGAATCCACAGTATTTCTTTTTGCTTTCTCCGATCCCAGGTCATTCTGGATCCATCATAGCCTGTTACTGGACATAAAAAGGACACGTAGAATAGTGAGGAACTTATCATCCAACCTGAATCCAGCATGTGAACTGTTTGGCTTATTTTAATGGTTCTTGTTCTTCAGACACTGCAGTCCTGTTCTTAAACGTTCAGCTTAAAGTGTCAAGAAATCACACTTGAGCATGTATCCCTATTTTCGGTATCAGTGACAAAAAGTCACCTGCCTTAGGGCCCTCAGTTCCATAGGTCCTTTTCACTTGGTTGCATCTGGAATTCCTGAATACAAAGCATGTATATGATTGTTAACTTTTTTTTTGTATCTACAGTCAATACACTTTTAGCTGTAAATTTGAAATGAAATATGAAAGTTATTTTATATAATAAAAAACAAATCTACATATAGTAGGAACTCCAATAGATTTGTTTGTGCCCTTTTTGGTTTGACAATACGCCACAGATACATGGATCTACAGTGTTCTCCCCAGATTTTTTTTTCAGCCGGGCGGCGCGATGACGTCATCACGCCGCCTGCACCGCTCCGGCGGCCTCTCTCATAGGCTGCCGGCCAGCGGCAGCACACAAGTCCTCTGACAGGCGGCGCCTCCCCATTCTTCAGGAGCGCGCCGCAGCCACTGAAAGACTCCGGCCCGCGGCTCCGGTAGTGTGCCGCGGGCCGGAGTCTTTCAGTGGCTGTGGCGCGCTCCTGAAGAATGGGAGGCGCCGCCTGTCAGGCTGCTCGCCACGGAGGACTTGTGTGCCGGGCGGGGACCAAAATCTCCCGGGCGGGCCGCCCGGCCAATCTGCTTTGGGGAGAACACTGGATCTATGTTAGCATTGTTCAGATGTGAGAAATAGGAGAAACGTATTAATGTCTTGTACCCAGGAGGGTATACCAGTGTACGGGGAACTGCCTAAATTCTGTGTGACTCTATACAAAGCAGGAAAAGGCGATATCAACACTGTCTAATTACACTGTGTGTAAAAAATCTTGAGAAGTTAAAATTAGCCATTATACATGTAAAAATAAGCCTAAACTGACACCTATTGCCTGGAATTCAAAAAATATTGTCTTGTAACGTTTTAAAATTTGACTGACTGAAAAGAACTATATGTCCAAAATTATGTACATTGGCATTTGAAGTTATTAATTATTCTGTTTCACACCACTTGCCCTTTGTAAAGTTTAAATATTTATAATTGGCAGTGGCAAGATAAAAGCATAACATCTCTTTCTACAAGCAGCTGTGCTACTTCATAGGCTTCAATTCTGCATTGTTGGCGGATGCCTTTTATGTTTGTGGTTATGGGCTTGGCCAATGTTAGCAATTGCCATCACAGTGTTGTTTTAAACTGTGATTATGAAGCATAAAATGTCAACAGCTTCATTCGATCTCCCTTCGATTATGGTCCTTAACCCTCCATAGAAATGTGACCCCTCATATATTTCATTAAAGCACCCTTATGCTCCATTTAACTAGCATTGTAAAAGTAAGTAAAGGAAACATGATGATTAAAAAAACAATAATGCTCACACATCAAGCATTAAACCCTTAAAAGGAAAAGGTAATGCCATTTACTGTGGACCCCTTGAGTTACAATCTGCTTCACTTAAGACCAACTGGAATTTTAGTTTGAACTTACAACCAAAGGCTTGACTTTTGACAACCAGAATTAGAGCCGAGGCCCAGGATGTCAGAGAAGTATTTGTGAGCTGCACTCAGAACCCAGATATGTATGTTTGAGGACATTGCTTTAAAGCAAATGGCTAAGGGTCCCCATACACCTTTAGATTTCTCTGTCAGATTTCCTTTAGATCTCCTTTTTTTTTTTCCAAAACCATGTAATATGAGGGACTTTCTAAACCCCAGGTGCCCAACCTGTGGCCCGGGGGCCGCATGCAGCCCTTTGGGCGTTCTTTGGCGGCTCCCTTTGGTCCTCCCACGAAACCTTACCGTTATTGCATAGGCCTTAGGAACTCATCTGTCCGCCGATCCCCAGCTGACAGATCCTTGCCCAGGAACTTTCAGCGTAGGAAGAGGAGCAGAGGCGATAAACTTACGTGATATGCCCACATAAAAGCCAATCAGCAGAGTCCCTCTACTCTTCCCCTCTAGTGTTGCTGGGGCACCAGCAGACTGGTGAGTGCCAATGCTCCCTCTATTCCACCAATAAACGGGGGTGATTGTATAATATATATTGTGACACATAACCTAAGAATAGAGGCACATAACCTTTCCAAGCAGTCTAGGTTGAAAATGTTATGTGCGGCCCTTTAGTGATGCTAAGGGCCGGATTTGTGGCCCTCCATATCAACTCAGTTGGCCACCACTGTTCTAAACCATCAAGTCTACCTGTGTTCAATTGCAGAGGATCTGGCACTACATAGTTGTTGGTAGATCTAAAGGATATCTGACAGAGCGATCTAATGGCCAGCGTAAGAAAGAAGAAAGTAATCAAAATGGAAAAGAAAAAGGATATTCTAAAGAAATAGGAGAGTGGTGTCAGGGTTATGTTAGCAACAGCTTTAAAACCTTTAGGAACCATAAGAATTGTTCCTTAGATGGACAATTTTTTTCACCTCACAGAATTCAGTTATAGTGAATATGATTTAGGATGTGTAATCAACAAAACAGAGCGGGAATAATCACACAAAATATACATTTGTTTAGCATACACTGAGATACATACACATATAATAAAAGCTAATAATACTGCAATATACCAGCAAGTCAGATATCAGAATGACAACATCAACATGTAATTAACTCAACATACAGTATATGGGTTCATAACTGAATGTAGACGAGGCATTAAAACTCTCAGTTCTCTTACAGATCACACACGCAGGGGACACATAAAGCTTAAACTTTGCAAGGTCCATGCCAAAATCCCAGATAAAGGCAATTATTTCTCCAAAATAACAAGCTATGGTTGTGATACAGACTAATGTAGAGTTTCACTATTAATCTATGGAAGTAACCTGGTTGATGTATGCATTTCACCAAGAGGTCTAACTAATCATAGATAATACTAGCTTTAACTCTGCAAATAAGCAGAGAACTTCTAAGCATCACGCCAGCTTGTTGAGAAATATAATATACAACATATACTTTACCAAGATACTTTACCTCGCGTTTCAATGGCTGGATCCCCCTGGTTGTGCTGGCTGGAACTTTCTTTGGTATGTTAGTGGCAGGATCTCCCCTTTTGGATGGCCGGATCTTTTTCTTAGTATCCCCATGCCTCCCTTTTTAAGCCGGCCATAGACATCCCGATCTATGGCCGACTTCTAGCAGACTCATCACAGCGTCGGCTACAGAACGGACAGGAATTCTGTGTGTTCCAGTAACACACGCGATTCCTGTCAGACTATAGCCAATTAACTCGGAGGGGGAGGAGACTTCCCCTCCGAGTTAACAGCCTGCAGCACAGTGGGGCAGAAAAAGAACCAGCAGGATGGATCCGTGTGCGATCCGACCTGCCGGCTTTTTTTCTACGAAACTCAAGTTGGGCTCCCTCATAGTTGCAGCCGACCAACCTTTATGGGCAACTAAGGCTGCAACTATGGCCGGGAATCGGCCTCTCTATGGGGGGCTTTAGGGAAACTTTATCTAAGAGACACACCCCAAAAGCATTTGGATCGTCTAATTGCATTAAAGGAATTTCCATATTATATATTAATTAATTAGTAGTTTACCTGTTAGGCCAAAAGAATGTAATGTTACCATTAAATCGCTGGATGGCAGTATGGTATAAACTAAACAGTAAAATTATATTTTTAATATTAAGAATTCAAGAACAGGTGTTACATTACAATGTATCAAAATAGGTATTTTATGAACAATGCTTGATTTTAGGCTGAATCATAGGCCTGTGAAAGTAACACAATGTTCCTACATACAATGTTACAGCGATACCATAGGCCTTTCTCAACCATCTTTAACTTTCCAAGGACAAACCTGATAATATTATAAGTTCTCACATGACCCATCTGGAAACATGTTTTGCATAATTCTCCTACAAACTTTAAAATGTAGTGACAAAACAAAATGGCTTTTATATATATATATATATATATATATATACCAATAGATATTAGAAATAAGAATATATATGAAACGTTATACCCCTAATAAAAGGCACGGCAGTGGTATTAATGTGATCGATCTCATAGGAAAAGCATGTCAAAATGCTACAGACTCTTCCAAGTAAAGGAAGAGAGTTGCTGATATGCTTATGGATAGGGACTTTCCTTCCAAATAATAACCACCTTCCATTTCATCCTCTCTCCCTGAAAGCCAAGCATGTCACCTTGAATGATAATAAGAAAAATCTGTTACTGATAAGCTAGGCATTATTACCTTGTATTTATATAGCGCTGACATTATGCTGCGGCATATATCACTAACTGTCTCTCAGAGGAGCTCACAATCGAATGTCCATACCATAGTCATATATATGTAACGAACACCGCCATATGTCACAGTCTGTGTAAGAAAACAGGGCAATGTTGTGGGGGGAAGCCAATTAAACTATCAGCATGTTTTTGGAGTGTGGGAAACTGGAGCACCCAGAGGAAACCGACACAGACACGGGGAGTACATGCAAACTCCTTGCTGATAGTGCACAGGCCGGGATTTGAACCTAGCCACGAGTTGCCACTGCATATTTAAACTTTTTGGTGTTTTAAATTATTGGTGTTTCTCGTAAATTACACATATTTTGTACAACGCTTTTTTATTATGGAAAGGTTAAGTAAGGAGTACTTTGGGAGAACTCAGTTCTAAGAACTCTTAGAACTCATTATGGGTATTTTTCATTTATGTCTTATGGTAAAAATTGCCCGGACTTATAATGAAACTTAAGCAGCCCATACACGGGTCAGATTTTCAATCAAACAACTTAAAACGATAAATTTTTTAGTCGATTGATTGAAAATTGAGTTTTGCCCACCTGGTTAAATCGACTTAATCCGATCAAAATTGAGTGAAAATTCAGTCGTTTTTTGATCGGACTGGATGGTAAATTTTGATCGGTTGATTGAAAATTGGTTCGATATTTTGAGAACCAAGTGTGATCAACCAATTATTGATCGATTTTTTTTTTCCTGCCTATTCTACCTCACTTCAATCGGAAATTTTGAAATCTGACTATTTTGGATCGATTGTTATGTTGAAAGATAGGAGCACGTTGCTTACTTTGCTTTATTTTTTTTAATTAAAGACTTGAAATATTTTGGTGACATATTGTGCCATGTCCTTTATTCATTTGAGTTCTTGAAGAACATCTATCTTGAAGTTTTTTTTTTATATTTTTGCTTGACATTGGGTTTTTACACAGATTACAGTGTGTCCATATAAAGTTTTATCTTACTTTACCCAAGGGCCTTTTCTACATCTGACAAGGACAAATTATATCATAGTGAAAGTTTCAGTGATTTCTGTAATGTATGATATTTATTCTGTGTGACTCCTGCAGTTGTATAATGTCTACAGTGCTGCTTGAAAGTATGTGAACCCTCCAGACATGGTCACTGTTTGTGCAAAA
>CM070036.1:97559033-97573522 GCA_036250615.1 Ptychadena robeensis | reverse complement strand
AGTAGCAGCTGCAGCGCTGGACGAGGTGCTGCCGTCCCGCACGCTAGGGCGGTTAAACTTAGGCCATATAGCAAGGCCTGTTTTCTTGTGTACATGTGCTGTTCTTTTTGTGGGCAATAAAGATTTTGCGGAATCAATGTCACATGTGCAGAATCGTCTTTCTTTATTCCTCATCAATTCGCAATATTCCATATTCATTTGAGAAGCATAAAGAAGTGCTTCTCAAATCCCGAGATATATCAAGAACGATAACACGTACGATTGTCACATTTCTTGGACCTTTATTAAATATGGACCTTTTTATTACTCTTTTTGTTGGATTTATCACATGTTTCTGTTGAACACCATGACTTAGATGCCTTAAAAATCCCCTTTGCCTACCCACACCATCTGGTATGAGTAGGGACAATTGAAGAAGTGCTCTTCTTCTCTCTCTTTTTTATACAGTAAAACCGTGACTGTTAAAATGTTGTAACTGTTTTAAAAATCTACCACAGTTCCTGCAGGCCTCTTGTTATTCAAGAGTCTTGGCATACATCAGTGAACACAACTTGAATTAAAACAAATGTGTAGAATCAACAGATTCCAACGTGACCCATCGCAGCTCTTTTAAATTTATACCTAATTCCTATCATGTTTCAATGAATTTTGAAAAAAATCACTTTTCAAATGATACAATTAACCATATTTTGCAGACTATTAGATTCGGCACCCTATACCACGGAGCATTCAATCACAGTAAAAATACCGGGGAATTGCCGCTTTGCCCGACGGAGCTCCGTGCTCCAACCGACAGAGTGGGAGTAAATGGAGACAGGGAATCTGTCAGAGGCTGCCTATGCTTCTCCGCCTCCTAAATTGCGCTCTGCAAAACTGTGTATGTGAGCAGGCAGCTTCAGCCCTGCCTGTTTATGTACATACACAGCTCTGACAGCTTCCCTACCGTGGCTAAGCTCAGTGCTTAGCTGCAGGAGCAATGCAAAGCTGCGATCACCTGTGACCATATTTGCAAAATAAAATGCACCCATTCCCCCTCTGATTATGGAGAGAGGAGTGCATCTTATAATGCAAAAAATTGTAAACTATAAGTTGAACTGAAAAATGTACCCGTGTATGGATCATATCTTTTTCAGACAACATCTTTTCACACTATATATGCTGTGTTGCCCCCTTTGGCAGAGCATGCAGTGTGCATGGTATATAGGTTAACTATTTATATTACAGCGCTATGTTTTGCAGAGTGTTTAGCTCTTTCTTTATAATTCCAATAGATTTATTAGGTTTTTTAGTACAGTTTGATGTGAAGTGCACAGAGTGTGAAAGAGCCATAAAAGTGACAGTGTTTGTTGCTTGGGATCATATTAACTACCACACAAGAGTTTGTTTACCTTGTTAAAAAGTATTACCTGATTTTTTTTAGATTGTATCACTTAACATTTTATATGCTATCCATTGTAAATTTGTATCACAAATCTCATGTTGGTAGCACTCAAAAATCTTTAAGGCCATGAAACATCATGGCCATAAGATTTGTGTGTGCTACCGACATAGTCAGTGTCCTAAGGTCAGCATTAAATGACCATAGGACACTGGTCTCAAAATCTTTATTGCTTGTGTATATTATATATTTGTACATCTTCATCCCAGTAAGTAAATTCATTAATCAATTGGCTAAAACAGAATATTTTTTATTTTTGCAGATTGATATTTCTTTACATCACATATTGAAAAACAGGTCCAAGAATGGCGGCTAATAAGCCTAAAGGGCAGAATTCCTTGGCATTACATAAAGTTATCATGGTGGGAAGTGGTGGTGTAGGAAAATCTGCTTTAACTCTTCAGTTTATGTATGATGAGGTAAGTGAAAAGTAAATGGGCTCTTCAATGTGGGAGTTAATGTATTGGTTCTGTCCAATGACCAGCTTTGTGGTGGTGTAATTTTCCTTGGGTACAGCCAACCGGGAGGTGCTGTGTTGGCATTAAATATACTGCTGGATACCTGCTATGACATTGCTTTGGGGCAGAATGCAAAAAAACTAACTGCAAAACCTAGCTGCATACCTTGTAGTGACTTCTGAGTGTAAAAATATCAGTCTAAAAGATTTTATGTACATCCTTACTGCATTGATGGTTGTGTTGTGTGTAAAATGAAACTTCTTAATTAACTTGATTGAAAAGGGGTGGGCAAAAATTTTTGGCTTGTTGAATGCACTCTTCTGTATTGTGTTTCAAACGGGTATCTTATGGTAGCCCATAACCTTCCTTTATATTGATTTGTATACTTCTGAAGTGCCCCAGCTATGTAAGCTTAAGGGTTATAAATACATGATCATCTGTGGCACATGACAAATATGTATATAGAATAAATACAGTGGATATAAAAAGTCTGCCAGTCAGGTTTCTGTGCAGTACAAAAATAAGACAAAGATAAATCATCTTAGAACTTTTTATTTTATTTTAAAATAATATGGTTGCATAAGAGTGCACACCCTTAAACTAATTCTTTGTTGAAGCACCTTTTGACTGTATTACAGCACTCAGTCTTTTTGGGTATGAGTGAGGTATCAGCATGGCACAGATTTTCCCAGAACACCATACCCACAGTGAAGCATGGTGGTGGCAGCGACAAGCTTTGGGGCTGTTTGTTCTTCAGCTGGAACTGGGGCATTAATTAAGATAGAGGGAATTATGACCAGTTGCAAATACCAGTCAATATTGGCATAAAACCTTCAGGCTTCTGCCAGAGCTAAACATGAAGAAGAACTTCATCTTTCAGCATGACAACGACTCAAAGCATACATCCAAATCAAAAAAAATAAATCTGGCTTCACCAGAAAAAGATTAACGTTTTGAAATTGCCCTGCTAGAGCCCAGACCTGAATTCGATCGAAAATCTGTGGGGTGATCTGAAGAGAGCTTTGCACAGGAGATGCCCTCGCAATCTGACAGAGCATTTCTGCAAAGAAGAGTGGACAATGTGCCATGTGCCAGGCTGATACTCATACCCAAAATGTGCCATGCTGATAGACTCATAGCCACAAAGACTTGAGTGCTCAAAATGTGCTTCAACAAAGTATTATTTAAGGGTGTGCACACTTATGTATTACATACATTATTTTATTTTTATATTTTTTCTTCCCTCCACCTAAAAGATTTCACTTTGGTTTTCATGTGAGTGGTACAGTTTGTAGGTAACATTAAAGGTGGGAAAAGTTCTGAAATTATTTGTCTAATTTTTGTACAGCGCAGGAACCTGACATTTTACCAAGGGTGTGTGGACTTTTCTTATATCCACTGTATAGCCTACGTAGCCAAAAAAATAACTAAAGCTGGGTATACACCGCTCGATTCTGTAATAGATTCTAGCACAATCAAGCACCGTGCGTGTTTATGGTGCCAGATTTTGCTCGAATCTATTAAAAAATTTGAGCCATCCAGGCCCGGCCGATCAGGTTTCCAACATGTTAGAAAACCTTGTTAGTTTTCGATTACTTTGAATGGGTACTACAAAGTAGTGGGTGATGACGCAGCCGTGCTGCACCTCAATCTAGGTAAAGATCAATGATGACGTCATCACGCTGTGCTCGATACTCCTCGAATGACTGCTCACATCTGTCAAAACATCGAGCCCTGTGTGCCCTTCTTCGGATCAATCAATCCCACTCGGTTGAATAGGTTTCCAAGATGTTGGAAAACTTTGTCCAATTTCATTACTTTGGATGGGGACTGCAGCTTCCCATTCAAAGTATCAGTAGGGCTGGCAGCCACAGAAGTGCTGTGGCTCGATATCTGGCCAGCTCGTCCACAGTGTGATTACGCCATCGTGATGCGGTCGGGCTTTAAACATTTAGAAAAGAAATGAATATGGGATGTATTAGATGGATATGGTTTAGAATATAGGGTGGGCAAATAGGCTATACCGTAAAGTTTTTTATAGAGGTAATGATACACAATGAATAACTGTGCTTTTGTATAGTATTTTTTTCTCTTTTCTGTCCTTTTTTTTGAAAGGTTTGTAATAAAAATAATTTTATTGTTGATATATGCATTTTTTTTCTAGTTTGTAGAGGACTATGAACCAACAAAAGCAGACAGTTACCGTAAAAAAGTCGTGCTGGATGGGGTTGAGGTCCAGATTGACATCTTGGATACTGCTGGTCAGGAGGATTATGCTGCTATCAGAGACAATTACTTCCGCAGTGGAGAGGGCTTCCTCTGTGTCTTCTCCATTACAGAGCAGGAATCCTTTGCTGCTACTGCAGACTTTAGGTGGGTGTTTATTTGTTTTTATTCATCAAATAGGATATATTGAAAAGTTTCTATAACCCCAGATTTTTTATTCTGGTGTTCCAACTGGGGAGGAAACATTGCTCTAAAGTAAGGACAGACCTGGTCAAGAGTTTAGATCTAGATGTCTCACATCAGTGCAATAATGCTCTGTTAGGCTTTGTTTCCATTGATGCGTTCCCGTGCGATTGCAGCTGCGTGGTTGTAACCGCGCGGAAGCCGCGCAGCTGGACGCACGCCACAGTTGTCGCGCGTCTTTGCGATGCAATTTTTTTTTATGTGGATGCGGTTGGGAAGCGGATGAATTTCAAAATGCTGCAGCTAGCGTTCAGAAACGCGCCCTAAACCGCATCCGCACCCGAACGCGCACAACCGCACCAGTGGAAACTATATTGAAGTTTCCAATGGATGCGGTTGGTGGCGGCGGTAGCCGCGCGGCGGCAAACGCCCTGGATCACATCAATGGAAACAAGCCCTCAGGCAGGCACTCGTTTTATATTGTTGTTTGTAACTATTAAGAAAATTGTTCAGACTGAATGAATGAAGGTTGAAACTATTTACATTAAAGCAGCACTCCCCATCAGGTGTCTTGTTATCTTCTAGATATATAGACAGACACCTTCAGGTTTGTACCGGGGGGCATCCTGGCCTATGCCCAACCATCATGGCAGCCTGGCAGTCCACTGCCTGCACAGGACAGGGAACCCAGTTGCCATTGCGACGCTGCAACAACACTGGGCATGGCACCCAGGGAACCCTGATCACTTTCTCAATACTGCTGTCAGGATGTGCTACCGACGTCTTAGTGGTGGGGGGACCCTTAATTTCTGGTTGGTGCCCTGTATATAGAATATATGCTTTCCCACTGCATTGAGTTCCTCTTGCTTTGGTATTTTTGAGGTATTTTTTTCACCTTTCAACTTTTTTTTCTGCTGATTTTAAACCTATTTAATCTGCTGACCCTTTCAGGAAGTGAAAGCAGACACAGAATTCTGCTTCTATGGGGGTTTTAAGTTGGCGAATAACATACTAATCTGTAAAGTATTGGGTATGGCTAAAGAGGGCTGCAGTATGGAATTACAGCCAGGTCCTGTTTTCTCTTCTATAACCTTTTTTCTTAACGAATCATCATTCCCCAGATGTATGCAGTGGTGGAAAACTTAATATTTAGGACATGGCTTGATATGTTCATATATATGTTTTTATATATTTAATTGCCTTAAAAATAATGTTACCTTTTGAAAACTATTTTCATAGTTATATTGTGTGTGTGTGTTCCCTACGCAAATGTTTGACACATTTGTTTGCAGTAATATGCATCATTTGCTTCAGACCATCTGTGAAGTGTTTCTTTAATATAGTTGATATAAAAAAAAGTAAAGACCTGACTAGGATTCTATGTTTACAATAATATTTTCGTAGGATGCAGGTCCTGCCTCTGCGCAGGACACTAGACCTTCTTATTTTGAGTGTTTATTAAGTTGTTTAAGCAGAGCCTTTAATTCGAAATCCCAAAACGTAATTATTTAGAAGGGGTGTCTACAAAAACACTTTATTCCACCAGTGGCTTAACACACCAATATTCAGACTTGTATTGTGTAGTGCCCCCTAGTGGTACAGTCTTGTTATAGTCATGCACAGTATAAGTGTATGATCCAATACAGTGCATGTAAGACTGCTGCTCTTTCATCCTTACTAGACCCTTATGTGTCCTGCAGTCACAAGACAACACAAGAAAAAAGAAACAATAACACTATGATATGCCTAATGTCTGATTCTTGCACACTACCCAATTATTATTTAGAGGTATAATGGTATTTCAGACATGAGCGCATGTATATATGGGTCCTTCCCAGAGCTAGATGGTTTTCTTTATGTTTCTGTGTCCACCCTCCCCCAAACCAAAAGCACATGGATTGGTCAATTAACTTCTCAATAACTGACTCTAAATTGGGTATGTAGAACCTGGTATGTTTGCTTCTTAGCAGAAAAGTACTAGTGTGAATGCTTCAAATACATTTTCAAACTTTTATGTTTGTATGGTTTTATTCTTTTCAATGTATAGGGAGCAGATACTTAGGGTAAAAGAAGATGAGAACGTTCCATTTCTTCTGGTTGGCAACAAATCTGATCTGGAGGATAAACGGCAGGTCTCTGTTGAGGAAGCGAAGAGCAGAGCTGACCAGTGGAATGTTAACTACGTAGAAACTTCAGCAAAGACGAGAGCCAATGTTGATAAGGTAATAAAAATATGTACATGTGTGTTTATATATTCCACTGAGATCCAATCATATACACTTTTATGTTTATTTATTTCATACATGGCCATTATCAATAGACAATAAACCATACAAGTAATGGGCAACATCTGTGATAGTATGGTTCTGTTTCAGTGTAGAATACATTGGTAGCTTGCACATGTGGAAATGACCTTTAATGCTAAATTAAAAATAATGTCTTGCTGTCATTACATTCAGAATGAGTCAAAGTTTTTTTTCCAAACATTTTTCAGTTTCAAGATTTCATATGTTGTCTTTGTTTTTTTTTACATATACGTTTTCAATGACTAGCAAATCATTACATATATTTTAGTTCCACTGGGTCTTATTGGAAGATTCCAGAAAAGAGTGTAAGGAGTACTGCTGATGTCAATATAGTTTTAGGAAAGTTTTAAGAAAGAGAGCCCAATCATTACATGATGAACCTACAGTTTTATTCCATAGATTACATTTATTTTTATTAGGGTAGTGGCTAGAGGGATGATAATTTGAGAAAAAAGAGTACATGAAGATGTGAGTGTGGGGCGAATAAGGGGTATTGGAGCATATGAAGAAGTATCTAACTAAAGGGAAAAGGCCCCCATACAATCTCTGTACAATCAAATTTTGTTCTACCAAAACCATGTAATATGAGGATCTTTCTAAACCTTCATTTCTAATTGACCTGGCCATGTATTATAATAATTTTATATTTTTTTGTAAATATAGATCTCTTGTTAGACATATTGTACATGAGTTATGAAAGCATTGACATATTAAATGGTAGGATTATTGTAATTGGTGTGTTTTTTTTTTAAAGGTTTTCTTTGATTTGATGCGAGAAATCCGTGCCCGGAAGATGGAGGACAGCAAAGAAAAGAATGGCAAGAAGAAACGAAAAAGCTTAGCAAAGAGGATAAGGGAAAGATGCTGCATTTTATAATGAAAACCTAACATCCTCACTCCTATATCTTCTTTTTTTTTAATTGATAAGAACCATTACTTGTTAGCATGCCCTCAGACGGCTCTGGTGTCCAGCTGTCATCTTCATTTAGGAGACATTACATTACACTAAAAAGCATGATTGGGACACAGCTCTGGACAGACCACTACAAAAAAATTCACGAACTACATTATCTGAAACCCACTTGGAAGAGGTGCTTCGATTTAACCTGTATATTGTTCCTGAATGTATATGTTTTGAGAGTGGTTGCAGTAATGAATATTTATTTGCTGCGGTGATTCCTTTTTATAGTTTTGGATCGATAACCAAGACTGTCCAAAACTAAAGCTGAACTCCAGGCAGATGTAAGATCCCAGTTTTATTAACATAAAAAATATTTTTAACTTTAGCTAATGTGGGTATCTAAATTTCGCTTGGTTTAAGTACCCTGTAACACGAGCACACAGATTTGGGAACAGTTACATTAATAGAAGCCAAGAGGGTTCTTCTGATTAGTAACATTCTGACAGACATTGGAGAGTAGTTACCCAATCTGACTGTTTCTTCTCCTTTATATTTTCTCCTCTAATTATAGGTTGGGGATAAATAGAGGACTGCATTACTTGTGCTTCGTTCATATATATGGTTGCAGAATACTTTTTCACACAGCAGCTGCCCAGTGACTGCTCAGTAGAGCAGTTGTTAATTATGTGAGGAAGGGTGGTGGGTGGCTTTCACTCATCCCCAACTACCTGCATTCTATATTGCAAGTCTTGGGTAAGAGCATGTAAGGACATGTTTCATCTGTCCCACTGTTGCAGTTCTTGGTCAATGAGGAGAAGCAAGTGCATCATTCCCAACCATGTAAACGTAGCCTTAAGCAAAGTAAAGAAGAGTCAGGTCAAACTCTTGGCTGTGATATTTGCCACATTAATTTAAAGGAGGACTGGCTAGTCACAAATACTATGGCAGATAAAACAAATGCAAGATGTACTTTTTGCTGCATACTTTGCCACCTGCCTGCAGTTCAACATTTACTGCAGCTTTTGCATGGTGTAGTTGGAAAAAAAAACCAGAACTTCTTACAGGTATTCTGCTTGCTTTTTTTTACACAGAGCTTTGTAATACAAAATGTCTGTTAAAATAACTTCCATTTGTAGATTTAAAGGAATTTGATTGGACAGCCACCTCCAGCCCAATGTATTCATGCCACTAACAGTCACAGAGGGAAAGCCATTCAAGAGTTCTGTAGGCAACAGTAACAGTCTGTTCTTTAAAATATAAACTCTATGATATGTAATGATTTATGTTATGTTAGGTTGTAGTGTTTGGCTTGCTGGACAAACTAAAGCTGGACTAGTTCTTTGTTCACAGAATTGGCCTGCCATGATAAAATATAACCTGTGAAATGCTATTTGTGAGGCTTTTCACAGCCTTTAGTACTTTGAGTCACAGACTCGGTAGAAGTTTGCAAATCACAGACACAGGAAACACTAGAACATCTTATCCACTTGCTTGGTCTAGGTCAGAAGCTCAAAGTATTAAAGCTACAGGTTTAGAAATAAAATGAGTTCAGAAAGAAAGGTGGGCATTATTAGCAAACCTTTTTGATAGATTTTGTAAGCCCAATACATTCCAGGTGCACCAAAACGGTAAAAAAAAGGTGTGCATGTGTCATATAGTTTATATTTAGAAACAAACCACTACCAGAGTATCAAAGCCTGACTCCTGCCAGAATGCTGCAATAGGTTGTTTTCTGTAGCAAAAAAAAAAAACACAGATACATTAAACAAACACATTACTTACCAGTCAGCAGTTCAGATCCTGGAGAACTGCTATATAAAAAAAGGAAAACATACTTACCTTTGTCAAGCTGAAGCAACTTCAGCTGACCCTGACCCCCCCCCCCCCCCCCCCCCCCCCCCCCCCCACTCCTCTCTCCTCTGCCGAAGAGCTGTGAAGAGCTCCGATGTGGGGGAGGTCGGGTTGTGAGCTGCAGAGATGACGTTTTATCCCTGCAGCCACTGTGTGATGAGTGGATAGGAGCATCTCTCTTTCCACTCAGCACCCATCAGTCTCACAGATCCCGCAAGACTAGGCAGGAGTGGCTACCTAGGACAGAAATCCCAAACACCCTTGCAGCTTTGTTATGTTTTGGCAAGGTGAAACATCAGAGAGTGGGAGGGGAGGTCTGCAAAAGACACCCCTCCTGCTTTGCGGATCTCTGCAGTATCAGCTGTGCTTCAGCCAGTACTGCAGAGTGACCTACGAGGTGGTAGGTCCGCTTTAATAAAAGCCATGGAAAGGCTTTCCATATATTTTATATTAATGCACCTAAATTATATTTAGCCGGGTTAAAGTGAAAGTTCAGTTGGACGTTAAATACTGTAGAACTGTACAGAAAATGAGGCTCTATTTACACAGGTAGCTAGAAATTAGTTGCTGGGAACAGTCTCCATACAGCCGCCCATAGGGATAACATGGGAGTGATGTGATTGACACCTGACATAGTGTTTGCACCTGCTTCACATATAAACATGGTTTTGGTTTCAGGCCTCTTGCAACTGACCATCTAATTGGAGCCCAAATGCTTTGTAAGCCAATTCATTGTTTACGCTCTAACTGTGATCAGACTAAGGCTGTAAAATGACAACATAAGGTATCAGCTTAGCCTACAATACTTCTGACACTACAGTAAATAGATGTTTATAGAGGGAAAACAAGTCTGTTTTATGGTGAGTTTATCCCAAGTGTGTTGCTGCATAACCAACAGGTCAAAAGACTATGTGCCATTCTCATTGTCTTTATGTATTTAAGTATTTTTTTTCTAGAACACCATATTTTTGTAGATTCGTAAACATCTCATTCCTTTTCATCTGCAAATGTAATTCAGATAAATGAAAAATTTTAATTGTGAATGTTTATATTCTAAAATTCTTCGATAACCTCGATATAGGCATCAGATATTCTTTGCAAACTGTTATAGGCTGTTTTATAAATGAGCACTTAAATAGACACAACATTTGAGTAAGCCTTAAATACAATGAACTAAATAACATAGGCCTTATAACAAGAATTAGGCAACTTGAATAGTGTTCATGGAATCCAGGAATACATGTATAATAAATGAAGGGTATATTTGGTGGTTAAGAAACTGCAAAAAAGTTGTTTTATGATATATTTAATTGCATAAAAGTAGACTAAACATCTTAAAATTGATAAACATAAATTTCTATGATTAGCCTTGAAACAAATGTAACAGCCAGCAGCACATATTTTGTCAGCGGTCTAACTACCTGTTACAATAAAGCAGGTTGGGTTGTACACCATCAACCTTTTCCTAAACGCTGAGAAGACACCTCTCATGTGTGTCTCAGGTGGTCAGTAAACTTCTTTCCTACTTGTTTGAATTCCTCACTCACTAGCAGAGTAGTCTTGATTTTAATGCAAGTTGGCATTGTACATAGTTACTGGCTGGACTTTTGTCTGGACAACATTATCATGTGAAAGACTTGAAAAATACCTTTTTGTTGATATTCTCTCAGCTGCTTTTTAGTCTCAGTAAAATCCTGTTCTCTATGGTTTTATTTTACCATACTAAAGCATTTTGCAAACATAGAGTTGTACAGGTCCTGAAGGGCTGACAGATACAATTGTTGGTCTAAAGCTTGTAAAGAAAGAGTAAAACAAAAATAATAATCCATGCTTCTAACAAGTCGTGTTGTCTGTCAGATTGTAGATTACATATTAAATATTATCTGGCTTCACTGGTTACAAGTCATACTTGGCCAATTATTTTATTCAGAAAAAGGCTACACACCATTCTTTTTTCTTAAATTGCCTCAACAGAGCAAGATCCGTGTATTTTATGAGATCTTCTCATCCGCAGTTAAGAAAATGTATGTAGATGTAGTTCCAGCAGCAGCCTTATGAATTTCTGAATAACACACAGTATGTTAAGTACTTAATTGCTGTATAAAAGTTGCTTAGGCAGCGAAAAAGTTCAGCTCAAAATGTGCTGAAAGGGCCACATATATTTGGGCTTGACTCCGTTAAAGTAAACCTTCGGCAACCTGTAGGCCTTTGGCTGTTATTTTATAGAAAAGACTGTTAGCTGTTCCTAGAGATTTCCAGACAGGGTTAAACTTTGGCTGAAAGCAGCAGGTCTACTGTGATTGTAATACATGTATGTTATGACTTTTTTTTTATTGGATTTATTACGTATTTAATACCAGTAACGGAATTCTACCAAGTAGCTTACCTCGCTCTTAATACTAAAACACTACTTTTCAGTCTGTACGTTTAGCACTTATATGCATACTGTATATGTCAAAAGTCTGGATACTTTTCACTTTGGAACCTTGTTATAATAACTAACTAGCACAAGGTAAATATTGGCAAAATAGTAAATTTATAAAATGCCTATACCAAGAGTGGGCAAAGCATTTTAGAACCCACGCAGGCTGGAGCTTTGCCTGTGATCATCGGACAAATAGACGTATTGGCTGTCTGGCTTCCAGCATTTGGTAAACACATTGTACATGACCCACAATTTAACCTTGATTTCCTATTGTTCTGAGCAGACTTGGTTGGAATAGACTAAGCATTTTTTAGAAATACTTAAAGACAAATGCGAATTTGAACATAAATATTTAAATTCCATGCAGACTGAAAGTAAGTCAATCAGACTGAGCCGCTGTTGTGCTTGATTTACTCATCCTCAGTCTGCATGTTATTTGCATGTAAATATTGAAATTCAGCATCTCATTAGGCAAGTGATTTGCCTGAAGATTATAGATGATGACATTTCCTTTCCCCAATAATATGTGATAACGATACTACTGATTTTTACAGTGGTTTTACCCTGGAAACTAGCAAAAAAATGTAGACTCTCTTCTCTTCAAAAAGATGAATTTTGCTGTGAATTTGTTGTGTGGTTCAATGTGTGAACCTTATGATTGTCAACTGTATATACATGTCATTTATTTTCTGACCATGTCATTCAAATACCATGTCACCATGTCCAGGCTACATTACATTAAGCCTGGAGGTCATTGTGGACCTCATCAGTTATTTACTGTAATTGTTCCTATGTTGGTAACTAAAGTTTAAAACCACTAATGCGTTGGAATGCACATGGTACCTGGGCACAGTGGAGCCAACCATTTTGTAAAATGTCCGAACATTGATAAGAATTCAGCTTATCAGATGGTGTCCCATATACACTGCCGATGAGGTGCTTCATTGATGTTCCTCTTGTAAACTGGTAAGCAGTTTTGTCATCAGTTTTGGTTTTCCACAAAATGTCCTCCTCCCCATTGTGTGTAGACAAATGTGTATTTGAAATTGCTTTGCAGCTATCGTGCTGGGTCCTGTGGTATTATGAAGCTACTAATTTCACTAAACAATGTACAGGCTGACTCCACTACCCAGTTTTATATTTTGCCATTTGCTCCATTTCAAGACAAATAAAGTTCTGTTTTGTAATTTTGGATTGGCAGTGTTCATCTTTTTCTTATAAATGCTCTTTTTAACAATGCAGATTTTATAAGACAACTAGGTACTGTTCCAGGTGCCATTTACAAAACTATCTGAGTTGCCAAGCATGCTGTTGTACACTTTCCTTGTGCAATATCTCTAAATACAAAGGACACCATTAATATGTACGTGAACTCACATTCATCATGTAGTATATTGTGGCTTATCAGTCCTTCGGTAGTTCCTTTTTTTATCCTTTATTTTCACAAGGTGGTCCTGCCAGTAACACACATCCTACTGTAAAGTATCTTTGAGTGAGATGCCGTACTATGTAAATATAAAGAACTATGTAAATAACAGCAGTGATTGTCAGGTGAAGTCTTCAGATACTTCATGCAGCAACTAAGTGGATTTCAGTTATATTTAAGGCTTCATTCAGACAGTAACGTTCAAGGGGTCTGCAGAGTGTAAGCCATCCTGAAATAGTGGCAGCATTGCTGTGTGCCAAGATTATACACATTGTGCCAGTGACTGGCACTCTGACATCTGCCCCTATGTTATCCCCATGGGTGTCTGGCTGAAAAGTGCCTGGAGAACATGGCATGTCACATTTACCAAGCAGTTCAGCAGTACTGACCATCTATGGAAGGGGTTGTATTCTTGGTACGCCATTCTCTTGCAAAGGGCACATACCCGCAATGTGCTTGCATCCCATAGCGGCAGGATTTTTAGAATGTGGTGATTTTTTAGAACGCAACCACTATTTTGTACATCGCAGGTACGCACCCATGGCAAGTCAGTGGGGCGCATACCAAAGACGCAGCCACTACGATTTGCTGAAACACAAGCTATGACGGACACAGGGATCAGAAGGAAGTAGCAACACCAATGCTTTTTTAAAGAGCAGAATGGTAAAAGCCATATTTTAGGATTAAAGGGCCCTTTCACACTAAATGCATTGCGTTTTAAAAAAAAAATTTTTTTCACCACATGCAGTTTTTTACTGCACAGGTTTTTACATAGACGACCAATGTTACCATTCACACTGCTTGCGTTGCGTTTTTAAAAACGCCCTGCTGTATGCATTTTTTATGCATTTTTCATTGATTTTTTAAAAAATGCAAATGCAGATGTAATGTGAAAAACGCATGCGTTTTTTTATATATGCAGAAACGCATGCCTTTAAATAACGCATATAGTGTCACACAAGAAGTCTAATGAAGAATACAAATGGCCATTTCTGTACATATTACACAGGCGGCTCCTTTCTATGTAATGTCGGGAAGTCAGATCATGAGAACAGAAAGCGGCTGGAAAGAGGCCGGAGGAGATCAGCAGCACAGAGGTCCATTAGGGATGTAATCAGGGGAAACGGTACTTGTAATAAATGTTACAGATACAAATTTACTGAAGCAAATCATATATGACCCAGATACCGTTTTTTTTCTATTTATATTAGAAATGGTTAAAGCTAGCCACACATGGTTCGATTGACTGTACAATCGATGTAATTCGATCGATTT
>CM070036.1:97538511-97554606 GCA_036250615.1 Ptychadena robeensis | reverse complement strand
ATAACAGAGCTTACTGTCTTCAGAATATGCCTGGTCCTGATACAACAAGCAAAAGAAAGGAATAACTAAAAAGAAGCAACCAATTTTTCATGTGTTAACATCTGTCCATATTTGTCAAGGATTTATCAGATACTGAAGTTACAAATTTGTTATGCAAAAAAAACAGCAGTTCGTGGCTTCTCAGACTGCAGGGGCCCACACTACTATGAAAAAAAAAATGAACAAATTCCCATGCGCACTGAACATATCTAATATATAGTGCAAAAAAGAATGTTGGGCTGGTGTCCCCATCCAAAGTAATTTCCGGCCTATCCTCTGAGCGACCGGCTGCAGCGTGATGACATCATCATGCTGCAGTCGGTCCCTCATCTACCGAGGGAGGATCAGACTGTGTATGCTTACCTTTATTTAGGCAAGTGTTCTTTCCCAAAAGCAAAACACTTACTTTGTATCATGACATCAATTTGAAATAGGTTTGTATCATGACAGCAAACTAAATAGGTTTCATGTACTTTGCCTTGAAATATTTTTATGTGCATTTTGTTAGCATTTACATGTGGATCCCAATGTCTAAGAGGGGGTTGGTGCCAACAATGATCTAGACTCCTAGAGGAAAGGAAAAAAAAATCTTTCTGACAGGTAAAGGATGAAATTCTTGTGGCCTGACTTCAATCACAAAAAGCCCTGTGCGCATTCTCCATAGTACATTTGGATACAAATCAAAATACCTATCAAATAGTTGAACGATTAACTGACAATTACCAACAAAAGCATTGCAATTTAAATAATCAACTTAAACAAACAACATTTTTCCAAGAGATTGGCTAAATGTCACAGCTCTGTTTTGCAACATCATAATCCAATAAGATTGGAATGTTAAAGAGGACCTATCCTCCAGTATCCCTGGGAGGTTAGTACTCCAAATGTTGACAGTTCAATACAGGGAATGTCTTCTCCCCCAAGAAATTCTGCATAAGAAATTCATCCCATGCTATGGGAGATGCTTACACTGCAGTATAAAAATAAGTGCTAGGGGATGATATACATTAACACAAGGCAAATAATGTAAATAAAATGGAAAAAATGCCCCCTGCAGATGTCAGAATCACATCACCTTCCCCAGTCCCAACCACAATGTCACTGGAGGGGCAAAGTGTCACCATATTTTTTGTACTTAAAACTGGGTGTATCTGGGTGAGGCAGGGAAGCTTTTAGAGGGAAGATCCACCTGCCAAGCTGGAAAGGAATCCACCCAGCAGGTAAGCTTGCTGGGCTAACAGGACAAAAATCTGCTTAGTCAGGATGGAGCTTGGATGCAGATTGCTGAAAGGTAAGTCATTTTTATATGATAGTTTTGTATATTACACAACTGCATTAATCAATGTTCTCAAAACTTTGGGAGAGCAACCCAATTGCTCTAGCTACCTCCTTTAAATCTCATAGCCCTCAATGCTAGGGGATCCACTTTATGGTGGAACAACACCTTCCACAACAAGTACTGAGGTAAATGTGACATAAGAAGAGGCTTTCAGGTGTTTAATTTAAGATGCAGCATGAACCATCTGTGTCAGGAATGAACAGTAACAAAGCTATTGCTCCCACTATATCCATATACAGTCTTCTCAGGAATTTGAGTATCGAGAGAGCATCTACCTCTTCTTTTTCCTGAGCCAGATACTTGTTTAGACCTCTTCGGCAATGTAGTTCAGAGGAGAGGTAAACAAGCCAGATTTAGGTCCTAGTGGACACAGATCCAGTCCAACCTTTCATGTTTTATTCCTCTAGAACAGTGGTGCTCAACCTATGGGTCAGGTCTTTGGGGGGTGGGAAGTTAATAGGGAGAGTAATGCCCCCTCCCAACTTAGGAGGAATTGGGCTCCCTCCTAACTTCCTACCCCAGACATCTTTTGCACAAGCGGGGTGAGAAAATATAACGGAGTGGACTTTGCATTTATCTGATTTTGACCTTGTGGAGTGTGACTTCCGGTATTTGGAACATGGAAGTGACACTCTGCACCAGCACTTCCACGTTCCAAAAACAGGATGTGACATTTTCTGAAGTCACTTCCAGTAGGTGTGGCAGTTGTAGAGTATTTTCAGGATGGATAAATGATTTTCTGCCAATTGAAAGAATAATTCCACCTCAAAGAAAACAAGCATGTGGTGACTACTTGAAAAGGTTCTGTTTTTTTATTAAAACAAAGGTATCAGAGCAAGTGAGGAACAATGCCGCTTTCAGAAACCCAGCAAAATCACTGGTTTACTATGGCCAAAGGACTGGGGAAGTGGAGGTCCCTTATCACAATCAGTTCTGCACAGCAGTCCATTGTTGGCTCACACTGTCTAGGACCTTTGCTTAGGCATCATTGCCTTTTGAAATACCTACAAGAAATAAGTCTATATAATAGACCAAAAGAAGATAAAATTGCACAGTGCTAGTTTACAGCAATGTTATTAAAATACACTTCCATTAACTCTGCAGTAAAAGAAAAGTCAGTTCAGGACACTGAGCACTCTAAATCCATTTTCATTATGATTAGTGATGGCCGAACTGCCCGCAAGGCGGACAGTTCGGCCGCGAACAAGCATGTTCGCCCTCCTTCCCGCCGGCGGACAGTACGGGTGTTCGACCCGCCCTGTCCGCCGGCGTGAAGGAGCCCTCTATTCTTCCTCCGGTGGGATCATACGCGGCGAGATCCCGCCGCAGGAAGAATGTTTCCACTGAAGACCGGGTAGAGAACCCGGTCTTTCAGTGGAAAGCCGGCTCGCACACCCGGATGTGACGTCAGTGATGTCACATCCGGTAAGCACACCAGGAACTATGCGTTCCAGGTGCCGGATGTGACGTCACTGACGTCACATCCGGGTTTTCAGATTCTAATTCCCCGCCTAGCAGCGGGGAATTTGAATCTGTCCGCGAACGGGCGGACGGCGGACTTTTTTAAAAGTCCGCTCCGCCCGTCCGCGGACGAACATGCCCGAGGTTCGGCCATCACTAATTATGATGAAGCCTTTTGCAGGGATTGACCTTTTCATGAATGATTGTACACATCTATGTCCTTACATAAATACTTGTAGAATTACGTTTTAACATTTTTATATACGATTGATGTATATACCTGCACATAGGTTACTAGGGGCAGTAATTGGTTTTGATATACAGTTGAGGCCAAAATTATTATCCCCTTGTGAAATGAGACATCACTTGGTTTCTCCATGAAAATGACCATTAACTACAAGTGTTTGTTATTTTGGAAACAAATACACTAAAAGAAAAATGGCCACTAAATTTAGTTAGGATATTCTATTGACACACCAAATTGAAACAAAAAATGGCAAAAATTAGACATCTATAAGGTAGTAGACCTTGTTGAAATATGTCACCTGATGGGTTTTGTCCCATTCTTATATTGCAGATTGTTCTACCTGGGCAAATTTCATGCTTTTCCAGCATGGACATTCACTTTGAGCACCCGCCACAGATTCAATAGGACTGAGGTCTGGGCACTGTGTGGGCTGCTCCAGGATCTTGGTTTTGGTATAGAGGAATTGTTGGAGTAATTTCAATGTATACTTTGGGTCATTGTCTTGTTGGAAGATCCAATGATGACCTTAGTCTTGACTAGGCTATTCTTCATTGTGTTGGTATTTTGACCCTGGTGACATGTTTGCTTTATACATGGCGGGCATTCACCAGACTTTATTCCACCAATGCCAGGAAAGCCAACTGTGATGTTGGAATCTGTGCTTTTCTATGTTTGAAAATTTATCACACAAGGGAAATGTTTTAGAGATTTTAATTTCACTTTCTTTTTTTTTGTGAAATACAGAATGCTTGATTTTCATTATTTATGAAATTTGGAAAGTTTGCAGTTGGAATGATACTCTTAATTAATTCTTGCTTGACCTGATTTTTGTATTATTTTTATTAAATTATGAAATTTCTTTTTTTTTTTTTATATCATTCTTATTTCAAATTTTCTAAACTTTTTCAACAATAAAAGAGGATACAAAAGTTCAAAGGCACGGAAGTACAGGGGGTTGTTCATGGCTTCCTTAAATCAACAGCATAGAAACACATCAATACAGCACCCCTGTAAGTATCATAATAACAAACACAAAACATCAAAAACCAGAAAAGGGCTGGTTGAACCTCGCCCCAAAATACAGATGCAGCAGGGCAGCTCCACAACAGGTGAATAAAAACTCGGGATTCCATATCACATTTGCAACAGCACATTATGCAGGTTGTAGTTAAAGACTTGGGGGAGGGGGGGCAGCAAAATGTTCCATACTTGTACTTATTGCAGAGGCCAGCAAACGGCGCCCCGCGTCAGAATCCAGCATGTGCCCAAGTGTAGTAATGCCTAAGGCTGACATCGGTGAAAGGCCTTCTGTTGGCACCCCTGGGGAAAAGCTGTAGCACTCCAGAGAGGCCTACCAGCTTCTTTGACCCTTGTTTGCACATATTTCATAAGTTACAGGTCTACAAGATTACAGGCTATGTAATGCTTTTAGTACAGAAACTAAAACCTCATTGGACTGCCAGGGAGGTTAATAGCTTGTATAACCACCTGCATAAGCAAGAACCTGAAGTAATTCTGTTCTATACGATTATCATTATTATATCATTGTGGATACATATTGGCCCATTCTTATTTGCAAAATGACTCATTGAAGTTTGTGGGCATGTGTTTATGTCCCTTATCAGCATTTCAATTTGGTTGAGGTCTCGACTGACACTTTCCCATACTGATACTTTACTTTTTCAATAATTCCTTTAGATTTGCTGGTGTGCTTGAATCACTATCTTGTTTCATGACCCATTTTCAGCCAAACTTCAGCTTTTTGACTCGAAAACCCTTTGGTGTACAGAAGAGTTTCTGATCGATCCAATGATTGCATGGTGGCCAGGTTTTGTGGCTGAAAAATAAGCCCATATAATCACAACACAACCCTACTTGAAAGCTGACATTTTGTTTTTGTGCAGATATTCTGTGCTTGGTTTTTGAAACTGTGGAGCTGTGCTTTTTAGCCAAACATCATCCTATCTGAAGCCCCCCATAGATGGGCCAATTCCTGGCCATAGTTTCAGGCCACCGCCCGCCGTGCTCGCCCCGGCCGAACGCATTAAGGTCGCCCGCAACTACAGGGGAGCCCACCTTGAGGATCCGAACAAAAAAGCCGGCAGGTCGGATCGCACGCAGATCCGTCCTGCGGGTTCTTTATGTGGCCGATCCTGCTGCAGGCAGTTAACTCGGAGGGGGAGTTCTCCCCCTCCAAGTTAATTGGCTACAATCTTACAAGAATCGCGTGTGTTGGTAGAGAACACAGGATTCCTGTCATTTCTGTAACCGACTCCTCACAGCGTGGTGACGTCACCACGCTGTATGGAGTCTGCTACAAGCTGGCCATAGATCGAGGCGTCTATGGCCGGCTTAAGGGACTCAATACACCTTTAGATTTTTCTGTCAGATTTGCTTTAGATCTCCTTTTGTTTTACCAAAACCATGTAACATGAGGGACTTTCTAAACCATCAAGTGTTCAATCACAGAGTTGTTAGTGGATCTAAAGGATATCTGACAGAGAGATCGAAAGGTGTATGGCCAGCTTAAGCAATATTATTTTAAAAGTCTTGTGGTTTGCTATGCCATGCTGCTATGTTTTTTGTTTTGTGGCATCTTGATCAGCCTTTTACTTATTATCTCATGAACCAGCTAGCTGATGTCTGTAAAGTTTGAGATTTAGCTCTTGTATTCTTTTCAGTTTCTCTCTGCACTGCATGTTCTGACCTTGGAGTGATTTGCTGGGACATCCACTCCTGGGAAGACATGTAACAGTTGTGTTACCAGAGAAATGTTTTCCATTTGTAGATATAAGTTCTCATTGTAGAATGAGGGTTTAAAAATGTTTTAGGGCCCTTTCACACTATATGCGTTGCATTGCGTTTTAAAAACGTGCACTTTTATTTACTGCACACATTTTTACATAGACAACCAATGTTACCATTTACACTGCATGCGTTGCGTATTTAAAAATGCAGTGTTTCTGCATGCTTTTTTTTAAACGCCCTGCTGTATGCATTTTTTATTCATTTCTCATGCATTTTTCACATTTGTTCAAAAACGCAGAAGTAATTTGAAAAACACATTCGTTTTTGTATATATATGCAGAAACGCATGACTTTAAAAAATCCATATAGTGTGAAAGGGCCCTAAAATAGGCTTTCCCAGATTGATGAGCAGCAATTATTGCTTCAAGACACATGAGCAACCTACTTGGGATCCCAGGTGCATGCACATCTCAAAGAGTTGGCTGATTAGTAGAGATGGTTGACTTTTTATGACTAGCTGACTTTATAAGTTGATTGCAAAGCCCCTGAGCATGCTATTACCACCATTACTCCATTACTGGAGATGAAGAGAAGGGCTGTGGAATATTTGACACAATATAGATCTATATGACTCTAGCATATGTTTTAGCATAAATTAAGTTAAAAGTAGAAGTTGATAGTTCAAATTGAGAAATTTCGTCTCAACTTTGAATGTAAACTCAAAAAAATACGGAAATCGGAAATGAAGGAAGTGGGATGAGGCCTATATGCGAAGATTCAAAGGGCAGATCTTAAGGTCTCCAATAACGTCCTTCAATTTCGGATAGATCAAACGAAAAAACTAACATGTCCAATCAATGCCTGATCGATTTTTCATACAATGTTAGGATCGCACTCATGTATTTACATGGGCTCATACCCACAGCTGTGATTGGCCGCGATCTAAAACGAAGCTTTGATCGCGGGTGGCGACAGCCAAACACCCCTGATCGCGGCCATAGACATGAATGAACGTGGTTAAAACCGCATCTCCATCCATTGATTTTTAACCGTGCCCATTCATGCTCTATGGGTGCAATTAGGCAGGAAGTTGGGGGGTGGGAGAGGAGATCTTGTCCCCCCCCCCTTCCTGCTGGTACCGTGATTCGAATAGATAGGGAGACCTAGCACCCAGCGATCCGCAATTGGAATCGCAGCACATCGCTAAAGTGGAAACATGCCCTAACAGAGCAACACAGTGCATATACAGTGGCTTGCAAAAGTATGAACTTTTCACATTTTGTCACATTACAGCCACAAACATGAATCAATTTTATTGGAATTCCACATGAAAGACCAACACAAAGTGGTGTACACGTGAGAAGTGGAAGGAAAACCATACATCATCCCAAACATTTTTTACAAATAAATAACCGCAAAGTGGGTGTGCGTAATTATTCAGCCCCCTGAGTCAATACTTTGTAGAACCACCTTCAATCCAGCTGCCAGTCTTGGGGATGTCTCCTACCACTTTGCACCTCTAGAGACTACTGAACCCTTGCCCCATTCCTTCTTTGCAACACACTCCAGCCTCAGTCGTCGCTTAGATGGACAGCCGTTTGTGACGCAGTTTTCGATCTTGCCACAGATTCTCGATTGGATTTAGATCTGCACTTTGACTGGGCCATTCTAACACATGGACTTGTTTTTTTTAAACCATTCCATGTTGCCCTGCTTTATTTTAGGACGTTGTCCTGCTGGAAGGTGAACCCCGCCCCCAGTCTCAGTTCTTTGCGCCTCCAGAGGTTTCTTCCAAGATTGCCCTGTTTTGGCTCCACATCCGCTTCCCATCAACTCTGACCAGCTTCCCTGTCCCTGCGTGAAAGAAGCACCCCCAGAGCATTATGCTTCCCACCACCATATGTCACAGTGGGGATGGTGTGTTCAGAGTGATGTAAAGTGTTAGTTTTCCGCCACACATAGCGTTTTGCATTTTGGCCAAAAAGTTCCATTTTGCTCTCATCTGACCAGAGCACCTTCTTCCACATGCTTGCTGTGTCCCCCACATGGCTTGTGGCAAACTGCAAACGGGACTTCTTATGCCTTTCTGTTAACAATGGCTTTCTTCTTGCCACTCTTCCATAAAGGCCAACTTTGTGCTGTGCACGACTAATAGTTGTCTTATGGACAGATTTCCCCGCCTGAGCTGTAGATCTCTGCAGCTCATCCAGAGTCACCATGGGCCTCTTCACTGCATTTCTGATCAGCGCTCTCCTTGTTTGGCCTGTGAGTTTAGGTGGATGGCCTTGTCTCGGTAGGTTTACAGTACAATTTTTTTGTAGCCTAAGCCTGCTTTACATTTCTCAATAGCTTTATCCCTGACCTGTCTGTTGTGTTCTTTGGACTTCATGGTGTTGTTGCTCCCAATATTCTCTTAGACAATCTCTGAGGCCGTCACAGAGCAGCTGTATTTGTACTGACATTAGATTATACACAGGTGCACTCTATTTAGTCATTAGCACTCATCAGACAATGTCTATGGGCAACTGACTGCACTCAGACCAAAGGGAGCTGAATAATTATGCACACCCCACTTTGCAGTTATTCATTTGTAAAAAATTTTGGAATCATGTATCACTTGCAATCACTTCTCAGGTGTACACCACTTTGTATTGGTCCTTCACGTGGAATTCCAATAAAATTGATTCATGCAGAAACGCTGTTAACATTGGTATTTCTAAAACACCACAACAGAACACAGAGAAAATGCAGTACTGTAAAAACGTGCGCAACGTGGGAGAGGGCCCTAAAAACAACATGTGAAAGGGCCCTTGAAGACTTTGCCAGTAGGAGCTGAGAGGCCACATGATTGGCTGTGGAGACTTCTCCTAACGGAAACCATACATGAGATCCATTTGTAGATTTGTAGTTAAAGTGAATGAAACTGAAAGCAGACATAAACGGAATGTGGGAGGAACAATGCTTAACCCTCAGAAAGCCGCTCTCTCCTGTGCCATCTGCAGCCATAGCGTGGAAGTCTGTGACACACAAGTCCCTGCCATGCCCAGTGTTCTCTGCCATTACAGATGGTGAATCCCCTCCCTGCCTGCCTGCCTGCCATGTGCTGAAGTGGGAGGTGTGTGTGTTGAAGGTTTCTCGTGAAGAGTGGAGATCATGGAGCCGGCTCCACTTCCTTGTTTAGGTTCCGTCAGGCCTGAGTGGCCGTAGCAGTCCCGGCTGAGCACTATGAAGACACTTGGCCTGCTTTGTCTGACATAGGAACTAGTTGTGGGACTGACCGGGAGCGGACTGTGCCGTGTGTGGGTCGCTCGTCCCTGCCATGGGCTGACTTCGGCGGACATAACTCTTGTGGAAGTGCCGGATTTATGGCGGACAGCCTCTAAGCCATTCCTAGGAAGTTTCAGTCATGACTATTCTTAGCTCTGTCAGTCTGGATAATTATTAGGCAATTGTCTCTCTACAAACATGAGCAGGCTGGCTATGCTGAGGCGAAGTTTACTTTGTGTGTGAGTGAGGGGTCGCCCGCTCGTACTATATGACAGTCTCCTACACACGCCGATAAGTGATTTGTCACTGTGAGGGAACTCGGATTGTCAGAACGGAGATAGCGGGGGGGGCAGCCTGGATGTTCTCGCCTCTGTGCCCCCCAATGCCCGGGGGCTCTTCTCTCAGCCAGCCCCCCGCCCCAGCCCTGTCCACATCCTCCTCCGCGGCTTCGTCAGTGTCCGGGCACCACCAGAGGCCTCGGGACTCTTCGGGAAGACGGAAGAGGAGGAAGGACCGGCATAGAAGGAGAGGAAAGAGGCCCGAGGAGGGGGAGGCTGTAGCCTCCAACATGGGCCTAGTGGAGGAGGGAGAGGTGCCAGCTGGTCCTCGGGGAGCCCGACGCCATAGAGACAAGAAGAAGAGGCAGCGAGATCGCAGCCGGAGAAATCTCCTCAGGAGAGCCGGGGCATTGCCGACGACCACGGTGGAATACGACGACGTTAGTTCTCTGTCAGAGGGTGAGCAAGGCCAGGATGCTCCGTATGTCCCAGCGCTAGGCCTTATCCCATCCCCGGCCTCGGATAGGTGCCCTTCGCCACCTATGCTGCACCAGGCCCCCTTGCCTCTTCTACGCCAGTCCGGGGACTCGGACAGGAACAGCAGGAGGAAGAGACGAAGGCCAGAGTCGGGGCACAGGAACAGAGAAGATGGCCGGGGAGGCCGAACCGACGACCGGAGGAATAGGCCGGGTGCGGGGAACTTGTTGCTGCCTGCCGAGCCTATGCTGCTCACTCAGCCTTGGAGGCCCCAGGAGGAGTCAACGAAGAGGACAGAACTCAGGGCCGCGGCCTCGCACAGGCCTAAGAGAGAGGAGGCCGCAGCGTACAGCAAGCAGCCGCCTAAGGCCTACAGAGGGGATCGGAGCTCTTCCAGGGCCTCACCCCAGGGAAACCACCGTAAGAAATCGGTAAGCCCGGCCCGCTCCCCCAGTCCTGGCTACAGTGGACACCGGTTAGGCCGCCGTTCTCCCAACTATGAGAGGGCGGACACTTCGTCCCCAGCAGTTCGCCGGAGATCCCGGAGCCCGTACAGCCCGGTCACCAGGTGAGCTTCATTATTCGTGCTGTCACCTGTTACTGTGGTGGGCTCAGCAGTGTTTACTCTACATAGATTGCTCATGTTGGATGGAGTGTGGCATGGTTAGAACCTCTGTCATGTTTTCACTACGTATTGTGTGTACACAAGTCAGGGAACAAGTGTCCCTATTGGAATGAGTGTGGCCGCCTGTTCTTGTGACACCTCCTACATTTTGGATTTCCTGATGCTTTTTGTATTGAGGTGTTCACAAGGGCAAATATAAAGTGTGAGTGTTGACACTGAGCCATGCAAACACAAGCTCCATAACTTGTATAGAACAGCTTCCTATCATTGGCCTTTAGTGATCTATCATGGCGGATGGCTAAAGACTGACCTGACCGCATGCTGTTACCCTTGGGGGAGGACTCAATGGGACATCGGTCACTCTTCCATCCCTTCCCCCTCTATAAAGAGCAGAACAAGCACTGTGCATGCAGTCTACAAAAGGATCACCAAATTGTTCCTAACTACAGTTATTGCATGCCTGTCCATTACTTTAAAACATGTCTGTCCTACTATCACCTGCCATCTAATAGTTCTGGTGTGTCTCAAGCAAATAGTTCAATGGAGAGGTTGAAGCTGAACACACATTTTACATTGCAGATGGGTTGACCAGCATGTCATACCTCATCCTAGCACTTTGGGTGAGTCATTGGTGGCCTCCCATGCAATGCAGTGTTACTTGACCTGCATTGAGGGAGATGACATCACAGACCGCAATCTCATGGTACAGGCTCTAGGTACCAGCTGAAAAGGTGAAGCTGCTGCAACAGGCACACGAGGAAGGAGCGAAGTAAAAAAACATTTATGTCCCAAATACTTGGATCTTGGGACTGACCAATGTGCGATTTGTGTAGTAAACCTCAGTTTCAGACTGAAAGTTGAAGGGGCCAGACATTTGCTTAAGTCTCGGAATACTGACCAGACCACAAAGCAGGGTGACATACAATGAAGAATGCCAGCACTCATTCCAGAACCATGCCCAGATGCAAAGCAAGAGTTTGCCATCATGTTTGCCTTTGCCATGGTCCAAGAACATTATCCTGTGCACTTGCACCATAGGAAAGGCACCTGTCTCTTAAACATCACATTAGTATATGTTCTTGTTAGTATTTCTTTTTTTTTGTTTACTTATTTGTGGCACTGGTCAGCAGGCAGCCTGGTTACTGTGTGTAGCCCCCTAAAACCCCATTTCTGGGAATATAGACTGACCTTCAGAGATTCAGAATGCTGCTGTTATTCCACAGTTAATGGTATAAATATGTGCTTTCCTACTGAGCATTATAGTGAAATGGTGTCCAGAGAAAATCCCTGCAGTCAGGAAACACATCTTCATTACAACATTTGACCTTGTCTCCAAATCCTGTGACATCTCTTCATTTTAAAATTCATATTGTTTTTTATAATGAAGACTGTGATCTATAGGGGTGAATCTCCCCAGCTGGGGTACAGTCCTAATTACCCAATCGTTTGGGACTCTTACCTCTTGTAAAAAGATTTTATTAGTTTTAGTGATATTGGTTCCTTATTCATAAAACGTTTAGCTATCTATCATCACAAATAAAAATCTCACAGTGCTACAAATTGTTACAATATCTCAAATGTCATTTATTTGTGTAACAGACAAAATAAACATTGGTGTTTCATAACAAAGTATCTGAATAAGGGCTTTCATGGTAATGAATGAAACCCCCTACTTCTACTTATAGCCCCATGTCTCTACAGCTGGGTATATACTGTTTGAGCTGGCAATCGCGGCGGAGTACAGTGTACTCCGCCGTGATTGCCCGGGCAGGCCCAGGAGGTTAATAGACATTTGTATCCACATTCAGAGGTTGATGCATTGTATCCAAACAAATGTAAAAGCAAATATTTAATTTCCAGTATTAATGAATAAATAATTTCATCCCTCTGTATAGTATGTGTTTTCGTTTTTAGCGATTGTTGATATTTAACGCTATGGGAAGGAAAATAGCGGTCATTATAACCCCATATCCATTCCATTTTATATGTCATTTGAATGAATTATTACATAAGTTCTGAGCATTGTATACACATCGAAGCACCTAGACAACTTCAGATACTTGTACAATTAAGGCCAGATCAATTTTATGTTCCATTTCACCACCCCCCTCTCAAAAAAGAATACATCCTTTTAATAGAGTAGCAATAAAATAAATTAAGACATTCTAAAAATGTTTGTGCTAGTGCTTTGACCAGGGAAAGTTCCTGGTGTGCACTTTGTTTTGTGGGTCACTGACTTGATGGCTAAGTAAGTATTGCTGAAGGAACAGTAACCACAGCAAATTATATATTCTTATTTTGTTTAATGGGAGATTAGCCAGTCCAAAGTATGTTTGCAGTCTTGGTACTTCTGGGAACAAAAGGGAATATCTTAAAAATAAAGATAAATCGCATTGTGCAGGTAGACTGGACAACTTTCTCGCCTGATGTTTTGAAATGTGAAATGTTTGGATTTCTCGGTGGCGGTGGTGAACTTGTAATTTAGCATGGGAACTTACTTGAACTAAGGACTTGAAAGTAGTTCAGTTCATAAGTGACATATATTTTAATGACAATTTCAGGAGAAGTAAGAGAACTAGTTAAAGGGGTATTACTTTAATAAAGGGGCTATTAAATTGTGCAATACCAGTCCTCATCTCATTGTGTTTTGTTTCAGATTTTTTTTGGACTTTTTTATAATTGTGCACTTGACATCTATATCGCCAACATATATATTATTCTACCACTTGAATTCATTATCAAATTTAAAACCGTTGTACCATAATGCTGTGAATTTGCTCAGCCCAGTTATTTTATAACACCGTGTAATTGTTTCATAAGCGATTACTAGCTGGGGCCTTGGCAAATAACCAGTTCACATTTGGCATATTCTCTGAGTAACTTCTATGTTCTCTAATGCTTCTCTGTGTTGCCAATACAGCCACCCTTCAGATTAGACAGCTGGATTCAAAAGTTCAGTGTTATTAATTTGTCAAATGTTTTAGGTTTTTGCTTTAGAAACACAAATCTAGTTATATAGAAATGTTATGTAATTGCCAAGCATGATGACTTTGAGACCATAAATAAATGTAACAAACATTGAATGAAAGTATAAACATTGCTGGATTGCTAGAGAATGTAAAAACCTTCAAGAAAATAGATATAGAGAATAGATAATACAAAGTATGTTTCTGGTGGCAGATTGTAATGTTTTCTTATTAGTTTTTTTCTTATACAGTCTAAAAAGTCTGTCACCCAAGTGTGCCATTTCCAGATTAACCATCTTGATTCATGTTATAAAACATTTGCAAAAGATCAGTTGGTGATGTAAAGGAAAAACTATGAAAAAATAATAACATATTAATGAACTTGTGATGGTGTAGATTGTAATCTGTAAGGAGAGGCACACATGATCTCGGTGGTCCTTCTGCACGTTTGGGTTACCTGACTGTCATGTTGATCTTTATAAATGTATTTGTAGCTGCTGCCCTGAACATGTATGTAAAATGTTCTGAGTGTGCTTTTATTTGTTGCAAAGTTTCTCGAAACAATGTAATGGTTTCCAGCAATCTTTTTAGCATGCTTTATGTGCTGCTTTCCAGCTCTTATAATGCAAATTTACATTATTGGATGTACTTGACAGTGTTTTTACTTTTGTCAGCAAGTGATGTGTAATTATACTGATGTCTTACTAAACCTTCTATAATAATTTAAGGGCCTGACTTTGGCTGCTTATATATAGTAGATGTTAAAAAAAAAAAGAAAAAAAGAAAAAAAAAAAAATTTTGAGCAGTGACGCACAGTTGTGGTCAAAGGACGTTGCGGACAGGGAGTATAGAACATATTTACATAAAGGGCTTAGTCAAGTCCCAAAGGAAGGGAAACCATGCTGTGACATATAGTATTGTGCATCTTGCAGATTTAAGAGACAATAAAAAAAATCTTAATATGAGCAATCTTTTTTTGTGTGTGACATATTTATCACATAAACGATCCTAATTGCATTGTACTATATTTTTTTTTTTACAGGAGATCTGCTAGGTCACGGAGTAGAAGTCCTTATAAGTCAAGACGCTCTCGCTCACACAGTAGACATAGGGTTTCAAGATCGAGAAGCCGGCAGTCTAGCATATCCCCAAGCACCTTGACGTTGAAGAGCAGCCTAGCTGCAGAGATGAACAAAAACAAGAAGGCCAGGGAAGCCGAGGCTGCTAGAGCACTAGCAAAAGCTTCCAGCACCTCCACTCCTACTAAAGGACATTCAGAGGCTGCCAGCAACTCCCAACAAGCAAATCATGCGAAGGAGCAAAAGAGAATAAAAACGGACAACGCCCCTTCCCCTCCTGGCAAAAGTGATAAGGCCAGGGCAAAAACTTTGACTCAGGCACCAACTGTGGATATTAGTGTACAGGCTGATAAATCAGCTAAGTCAAGTGTGAAGGTAAATAAGATGGATACTGTTAAAGAGGAAGCTGCTAATCAGAAAGCGAAAAGCAAAGCACATAAAAGTGGATCAACAGGCTCTGAGAAGACTAAAAGTTTAGGAATGTCACCAACCGCAACTTCATCTCTACCTCTACCGACCGCCCTCTCTAGTGATGCAAACAGGTATGCATTGTCTGTAGATGGAGATCACCATTTTGTATCTGATGCATTATATATGACAATAGCCTTCGTAGAGGTTGTGTCAGGAATGTTTTCCTTTCCTTCATATTTTTGTTTTGTGCTGTTCTAAGTTTTAAGCATTAGTTATTTTAAAATACATCTAAAGATTTGCCTGATTAAGCAGCTAGAACTACCTGTAAAGAATCTAAAAGAATGGCTAGCAATAGCAGTTAACAGGGAGCAGAAGCCTCATCATTGAGCTGCTCTAAGGTGGTCTAATCAGGATTGTTCTGCTATTAAAAACTTAGGTTAAAACTACCACTCAAATATTTTTAATGCTAGCCATGTATTAATGTTTGTTGTTACAGAATAATGTTCCAATTATCTTTCTGTGACCAACAATGTACAACTAACTGAGCTGTAGTGAAATAGTATAGTTATGTGTGAGAAATGAAAACAATGTTTGTGACAAAAACACACAATACATGATCCTGAAGCCTATAGACATACCACGGTAGGTATTTTCTGAACCCACATAAATCACTTGTAAAGAAAACCCCTCAAATTTCACCTTGGTTAGATATTCCATCCCCAACCATCAGTGGTATACTAGTGGCAACAAAGTGAGTGACCATACTGAGTTCTAAATCATGCCTACTAAGCACTGAAGCACAGTATTTGTAAAAGTTCCACTGCACTGTCCTTCCCACTCAACCCCCCCCCCCCCAAAAGAAAGTTTCAAAACAAAGATACCCTCACAGGGGTTGCCAGCAACATCAGAAAATATCACAAACAAAATGTAACGCCTGATTTCTAAACCACAAAAAGCTTTCTTCACAGATCAGACAGTAGGTCTGAGGGCCCTTTCACATTTTCTTTGTTGCAGTGTGCTTCTTAAGGCACGCGTTTTGTATAGTACTGTGTTTTCTCTTAGAAAACTAATGTTATTATTATTATCATTTTATTTATGTAGCGCCAACATATTATGCAGCGCTGTACAATACATTAGAGTGGAGATACAACACACAAT
>CM070036.1:97521447-97538411 GCA_036250615.1 Ptychadena robeensis | reverse complement strand
ATTGGAGAAACTTACAAAATCAGTGAGGGGTCAAATAATTATTTCCTCCACTGTATATGTAGAAACGCATGCGTTTAAAAAAAGCGTGAAAGGGCCCTCACAGCAGCTCCTGATACCAGGTGCCCTAAATGGGCTTCTGAGCCTCCATATTAGGAACTGGGAATCTGCACCCCCCCCCCCCCCCCCCCCCCTGGTTTTACCTCGGAAAGGAAATCTGAGATACCTGGCCTCAGATATCTATATGGACTAGATCTATGCAATCTGTGCTGTCACGGAAAGCAGATCATATCACTGAAGGCTGAATGAATTAATGCCTTAGCCACGGTTTTCTGGTCCTCCACAGTTGTGTGTTCTAAGAGGTGACCACATTTATCTTGATTACCCTATCGATGAAAAATTGCTATAGAAATTTTGCAATGCTTCCAAACTAATTGAAAGCATGAATATGTGTTAGTTACACCCAGCATTACACGTATTATGATTTTCTTTTTGCTTAGATACAAAATTTGTCCTCTCACAGGTACAAATAGGTTCCAAAGCAGATCATGGTTTGTAGTGGCAGGTCAGGGGTGCACACAGAAATATTACTGTTGTAACAAAATATAATACATTTGTGTATTTGACTCAGTTTCCGAGGCTGTATCCCAGGAAAATTGGTCAAGAAAGAAATGGAGCGAAAACTTTGGCACTTGCTGTCCGATTTACCCCTCCCTCCTGTGCTATCTGGAGACGCATCATGTAGTCCAGAGAGCAAGAAATCAGCACTAAAGAACAAAAGGAGGCCTAAGTATGACTTTTATATAAAAATTTTCTCTATAGATTTGTTTTTTTGTTTATCCTCAATAAGCATTTGAACTTGACTAAAAAGGTACATAATATCCATCAAATATTGTGATTGTACATATAATATGCAATGATTTAATAAAAGCCATATGATCTGATCAGAGATTCTTCTAAGGTATGTCGTGACTTACTTTGCACTTCTGGTTCTTAAGGATCTGTGGGCCACGTTGTGGTGAAATACACGAGAAAGACATTGATTGGGGAAAGAGATGTGTGGACAAGTTTGACATCATTGGGATAATTGGAGAAGGCACCTATGGACAAGTGTACAAAGCCAGAGATAAAGATACTGGTATGATCAGCCGCTGCTCTATATTTATTAACTTCTCTGTTAAAATGATCTCTTTAATGAATTTGCAGACAACAGAACTGAAGAAGTGATTGCATTTAAATGAATGTATTAGTACCATATTCAGTTGCATCTTGTAAATAGTTATTTGCTCAGAGCAGCCAAATATGTATGGATTCTAATATATTTAAATATACGCCACATTTTTCAGCTCCCAAAATGTTAAATTAGGTTTATGTGTAAAGTCCAGAGGTAAAAGTTGTGAAATTCCATGAGCAGACTCCTACAACCTTTTCCTTATACATTTCCAGTAATTGTGGTGAAGAGATCATGTTTAGGGTCTTTGCAATTTACTTACAAATCGGTTAATTGAAAGGATAAGATCGCCATTTGCAGTGTTTCTGTTTCTTATCAGCTGCACCCCCCCCCCATGCTTCTTAAATTTGATATAGGGGCTAGACCAAGAGTATACCAATGGTATACAATAGTAGACCAATGGTATAGGTGTGCCAATTCCATGCGTCACTTATGATGCCAGTGACAGGAACGTTATTTTTTTTATTTCATGCAATTAACAAAAAAAAATGCTCTTTCATTGCAATGAGCAGAGATACTTCCTAGAGATTGCCTATTGTTGCCATGAGGATGCGCCCATGATCACATCACTGCATCATCCCCAAGGCAATGTTTGGACACCTCTAGGCATTATGTGCACTCATTGCAGAGAACAAGCAGAGGGGAGCATCTTTTCAACAGAGGGCCGCTTAACGGGCTGGATGCGGCCCCTGGGTCTTACTTTGTCTACCTCTGTACTAGTTATTTTCCAGGTTTTTTTGGGGGGGCACAAAAAATAAAAACTAATATTCACATTGGCCAGAGTTTGGTGGCTTATATAGGAGACATTTCAATCATTTCACAGTTTTAAATTCATGCGTTAAAAATACATTCAGACATATTATTTGGGTATTTGGGAATGAGTATAAGGGTAAGAAAGTTAACATTAAGCAATTGGCTTTAATACTTAAATGTATAGTAATGGTTTCCTCATCTCATCAAAAAAGGAGAAATGGTGGCTTTAAAGAAAGTGCGCTTGGACAATGAAAAGGAAGGTTTCCCCATCACAGCTATCAGAGAAATCAAGATCCTTCGTCAGCTCAACCATCAAAGCATTATTAACATGAAGGAAATTGTTACAGACAAAGAAGATGCTGTAGACTTTAAGAAAGATAAAGGTATTGCAGTTCGTTTACATTTACGAATGACACACGTAGGGGTTTGACTTTCATTGAAGGACACATTCCAGTTTAGATATTATTGATGTTTCTTTTTCTAGTTTTGGATCGTGGGATAGGATTAGAACTGTTCATCTCTCTAATGCTCTATTGGAGATTTTTTCTCCTCACTTTCTCTCTGTTGGCATGCAGTCAGGTTTACAGAAAATGAAGTGAAATTCAAACTAAGCCAAAGTTGATGGGGAAAACCCTGACAGTTTGTATCCTTCTCTGTGATAACACTAGAAATATTTAACTTGAAATGCTTTCTTTTTACAACTTACACCAGGTGATAAAAATTTCTTAGACTGCAGTAAAAGTGACTACTGTATTTTTTGCACTATAGGACACACCCAAAGTTCTTTGGAGATAAAATAAGGGAAAAGAAAAAAACAAAATAGTGCATATACAACATGTTCTAGCAAAGTAGGCAGGACTGGACCATGCAGTATTCACTCTATATTCCTCCAGCCAAAAGCCCAGTGTCAGGAGGGAGGTCTTGGCTGCAGCAGAGTGTCAGGGCTGAAACTTTTCCACGTGTTTATACACTAGTAGTACCCACACTGTGAACATGCTGATCAACTTATGAAGAGACACATTTTACCATCTGGCACTGGCAACTTACATGTGAGCAGTTGTTTACATATGGGAGGAGCTTATGAGTCTTTGTCACAAAATGTATTTATTGCAATGCAGAAAGTTAATTAATGTAAATACACAACTCATGCTAACTTATTGTGAAATGTTTCTCTGTTTCATAAGATGGTCAGTGTGTTTAGAGAATGGGCACTGCTAGAGCTAATGCAGATAAGATCTCCTTGGCAGTTTGGCTTGGCTGATGGGAAAGGAACAAATTCTGACCATAAGATGCAGGGACATTTTCGTCAATTGCATCGTATAGTCTGTAAAATACAGTACTTTTATTTATATTTATAAAAGCTTAATTGTCAGACAACAAGAATTGTCATAGCTAATGCTCTATCACTGACATCCTTTAAAAAAAAAATTCACCATCTTGCTCTTTTGTGTTCGTATTGTAAGCTCTAATCCTTGATGAAAACTTTGAGGATATTATTCTGACATGGCTGTAGAAAGGGACAGGACCAGGTTCAAGAAAAAAAAACAGCATTTGCCTTACCACAACTGTATTCTGGTGTAATTTGTATTCCTTTTGGGAAAGCTCTTAACCGTGATTAGTTGTGAAATGACATGCCAGGATGAACGCAATAGTTATGTACATGTACTATTGATTACAGGAGCTTTTTATTTGGTCTTTGAATATATGGACCATGACTTGATGGGTCTTTTGGAATCTGGATTAGTGCACTTCAATGAACTTCACATAAAGTCTTTTATGAGGCAACTTATGGAAGGTTTGGACTACTGTCATAAGAAGAACTTTTTGCACAGAGATATTAAATGCTCGAATATTCTACTAAATAACAGGTGTGTATTGTTTCTAAATAATTTTATATTGGCTTAAGGAAAGATTATTTGTTAAATGTCTCTGCATGCACATACATACTGGAATTTAGAGACTTGGGGTTGTATAGGCAGATTGTGTATTGATATGATCCAAATCAACTTATTATTTGTACTGTTGGGTGTGATCATTGTAGATTTATTACAGAAAACGTATGTACTGTTACACATACACAGTTTGAAAAGCAAAAACATTGCTGAAGATCTCAACCTTAAAAATTATTTAAAAGTGGAGCATACAAGTAAAACTTGAAAGAAAATCATACATACAACAGCCCCAAGAACCATGTATGGTACGGTGGAGGCTGCCATTCCCTTTGGTTGAAACAGATGACCGTTTTCAGATTATGAGAGCAGGGGAAAGAGGCAGAGCTCAGTGTAGTACAAAATGCAAGTACAAAATGCTGTCGCACCCATTGAAAACAAGTTGTCAGGCACCACTAACACAACCCTTTTCTGCATTTTCAGGCAGAGGAAGTAGAGGCATAGCCTAAAGCTAGCCACACATGGTTCGATTTTAGCGTTTCAGTCAACGTTTTTCGATGAAAAATTCAATCGATAGAAAGAAAATCGTTTTTCTGCCCACATAGTACAATCGACAATTATTGATTTGATTTTTATTAAATTGGCGATTGAATCGTGATTGGACAGGTTGGGAAATTTTGGTCGATTGTACAATCATCGAACTGCATTCCTTGCAGCTTTTTGGTTAAGTCAATGATACTTGATGTGTGGCTACTTTCCTTTAACACATCATTTCCGATTGAAACTAAAAGAGGAATTCAATCGACGGTTTTTGATTACTTTGATGAACTTTTCAGTTGAAACTGAACAATAATCATACTCCCCATGTGGTGTACATCGATTAAATTCAAATCGATTTTCAATGTTTTCATCGAGCTACAAAATCTAATCTAATGTCAATTGAACGCAAAAATTGAACCATGTGTGGCTAGCTTAAGTCTTGAGCTGCACCAGCAGTGCATGTATGACTGGAAAAGGCACCTTCAACGTGCTTCATGTTGCTGCATGGAGACTAATTACCTAACTGAGTTTCAGAGAGACTGAAACCCCTTTTGGGCACCCTCTGGTAAATGTTTAATCATACCTGGGCCACTTTTCTTGAGTCTTCTCCTTGACATTGTTAACTGATGGGACACAGAATACTGCAAAGGAAGATGCATACAATTTAGGTTTAACTGGGCCCATAACCTAACCGTTTGTGATGAAATGAACAAGCAGTATTCAGGGGAGAAAAGGCTGGCTTATCTATATGTTTAATATAATTAATATGGTTTGGAATGTGATTAACTTAAGTGTAGATTTCTTAATTCTTTATATTTTGTTCCTACAAGGGGTCAGATCAAACTTGCAGATTTTGGACTTGCAAGATTGTACAGTTCAGAAGAAAGGTAAGATGTTTGTTTGCTGGAACTCATTAAGGACGATTATTTTTAGCATAAGAATATCAGAAAGTAACAGCAGCACATTATACACAAATGCACATATTCATTGGCAATATTTCTGTGAGCAGGAACAAGATTTGAAATAAAAAAAAAAATCAGGGTCAATTGTTTAAATACTAGCTTTTGCTCAATTCTGTATACATTGGGTAAGTGTGTAATTTCTTTATCCCTTTTTTTTTTAAAAACATTTTTAGTCGGCCTTACACCAATAAAGTCATTACGTTATGGTATCGTCCTCCTGAGTTGCTGCTTGGAGAGGAACGGTACTCGCCAGCTATAGATGTCTGGAGCTGTGGGTGAGTAGTATAAATATTGGACACTGTAGATTTGAATAACAGCGCATTACTATTTTTAGTAAAATGTTTCTCTTGTGTAGGACAATGGTTTTATACGGATGCATACAGAGAATTGGGTATGTCTTATTAATACAATTATTTTTACTTTGGGGTTTAATATTTTAGGTGTATTCTTGGTGAGTTGTTTACAAAGAAACCGATCTTCCAAGCTAATCAAGAACTTGCACAACTTGAATTAATAAGGTAAGGTGATACATTTATCCAATGGTGTTACTAAGTGGATAGTGAAATCAGTGTATTTTATTGTTCTTGCATTGGAATACACTTGCTTTAATGTAATTATTAACACACACACTTCTAAATTGTTTTAAAGCCGCACATGTGGAAGTCCATGCCCTGCTGTCTGGCCTGATGTGATAAAATTACCATACTTCAACACCATGAAACCAAAGAAGCAATATCGTCGAAAACTCAGAGAGGAGTTTGCTTTGTAAGAATCTTTTCCTCACAGTGGGTTTAAAACAGTAGAAGATGCATAAGGATTGATATTTTATTAGTTTTAAGGCTCAGTAACAACACATTTTAAAAGAGTGAGTTTAAAAAGTATTTAATATCTGGCAATCATCCTAAAATGCAACAAGCTATGCAGACACATTATATGATCTATTGTGATGTTTGTATAATCGTGTTAATTAGTGATGAGCGGCATAGGCAACATTCGTATTCGCGGCATGCCGCAAATTTTTGGGAAAACATTCGGAAAATATTTGCATTCGGCAATATTCTTCTTATTGCGAAAATCGGCAGTTTTATGCGAATTTTATATATTCGCGAATATATGTTTAACTTGAATTGAGGGGCGTGTTGAAAAAAATTTCGAATTTTGGACGCCATCTAAGTGATTTTCGCGAATTTTCTAAAGTGCCGATTTTTGCAATATTCAGAATATTCGCATCACCCCAATATTGGATTTAAAAACTGTTGATGGTCGCAGGGAGTGTTACTAAGCTCTTGTTGCAGCCTTCCCATTTGTCCACTTGCATTGAGAGGTGTGTGTAATGGAAAAAAAATACTGAATATCCAGAATTGCGAATATTCGGCAATATATTCACCATCTTTGCGAATTTCCGAATTGCCGATATTCGCGATTAATATTCGGAATCCGAATATTCGTGATCATCACTAGTGTTAATGCCATTTATTTTCACTATATAACCACCCTACATGACCACCATTGTTTTCCTATAGGGCAGTGATTGCGAACCAATGGCACGCGTGCCAGAGGTGGCACTCAGAGGCCTTTCTGTGGGCATGCGAGCTGTCAGCCAGCACAGAGGAAAGAACTGCAGCCTATTGGCTCTTAATGCTCTTGGTTCTCTTTCCCTCTCTTCTGATTGCACACAGAACCCCATATCCTCCCCTCTTCTATCTTTTAGTAAAGAAAAATGTGTCTGTATTGGAGTTGTGTGTCTCATTCAGGTATTATACTGCATTATATTGCCATGTCGGCACTTTGAGATAAATAAGTGGGGTTTTGGGTTTCAGTTTGGGTACTCGGACCCGGAAAGGTTCGCCAACACTGCTCTAGGGGAGTTCAGAGGACAGAATGAGGGATGTGTGTACATCGCTTGTTGTTCTCCAGTCATTCCTAGCAATATTAATGCAAACGTGTACAAGCCTAAACATTAAGAGCAGTATTAAAGTGTAAAATTATCAATTCTACAGCAAACCCTGTCTTAAGAATATCCTTTTATAATCTTAAATGTATTTCTCCATTCTCATCTTGGCAGACTAGAGTGTTATCATGCACTGTAATTTACTTGTTTCCTTCTCCTAGCATACCCAATCCAGCACTGGACCTGTTTGACCACATGCTAGCACTGGACCCTTCCAAGCGATGTACTGCTGAACAAGCTCTACAGTGTGAATTTCTCCGGGATGTAGACCCTACTAAAATGGCTCCGCCTGAGTAAGTAAATGAATTTACCTTATATTTTATGTATTGCATTGTACTTTTTTCTTAGTGTTGCTTTTGCAGTAATCATTATTGGTTCTGCATTTAAACATTACAGCTGTCTTTATCGGCAACAAACATTGTGTTTATTGGAAGCTTTGCTCTCACAGAAGGTCCGAGAAGGGATCCCCTTCCTAAAATGTCATTAATTGGTACTTTTTAGAATGTGTTTGGGAAGGCTTGACACCATTTTCATTTGGCAGTAATCCAGTAGCTTTTTCTGCTACTTTCTAATATGGCTTTTCTAGTCTACACCTGCAGGAAAATACATAGTAAGGTCAATGTAACTTATACTTAGAGCCAGAATTACAAGACCAACATCCCAAGTCAACACAATTTAAACCAGACAAGAACAAATCCAAGGGACTTTAAATGGTCATAAGAGTATTCTCCATTATGGACAAGTAAATATTAAGAGCTGTCATTGGTCAAAGTAATTTACCAACATTTATTCGTAAACAATTCGTAAAAGAAAATTCAATACATTCAGTATTGAATACATTTCCTAACACACAATTATCCTGTGTAGCAATCTCAACGCGTTTCGCGGTTTCCTATCGCTTCTTTAGGAGAATCAAAGAACATACACTTGTCACATAACATACGCTTGTCACAGGGTGCCACTATTGGAGGTTGGTTTTGTTCTTGCCTCTGGTTTAAAAAATACATAGTAAGGTGTCACAGTATATAGTATAAGAGTTATGGCTCCAGTGCAGATGCAGACCCCTACATTATTTCTAGCACCTCCCACTAAATCCCAGGTGCCCAACATGCCACACTTTGGCTGGCTTTTGCCGGCCTCCTGTGGTCCTCCACTTGTGGCCCCCGAAACCTGTTATTGCATAGGGCATAGGAACTCACCTGTTCAAGTGAGAAGAGAGGCGATAAGCGACCCAGAGAAAGTCGCTCACCTCTCCTCTTCGCTTCTAGAGTTGGCAGGGAATCAGCGGGTGAGTGCCTATGTTCCTATTATTCCACCAATGAACGGAGGGGGGGTGATTGTATCATATATATTGCGGCACATTGCTGAGAATAGCGGGCACATTACCTTTGAATCAAAGGTTATGTGCCGCATATATATCATCAAAGGCTTTGATTATATTTATGAGGCACATAACCTTTGATGATGTATATGACTATGTATATCTTCTATCTATGCCTGCTGTCATTCTTTCATTAAAAATGCTTATACAAGTCTGTATAGGTTGGAAATGTTATACACGGCCCTTTAGTGATGCTGAGGGCCGCACTTGTGGCTTTCCATGTCAACTCAGTTGGCCACCACTGTTCTAAATGCAGCTTACTGTGATGGCATACCTGTCAACTTTGCTCTTGTTTCACATACAGGAAAGGATGTCATGGACTTGATTTCCAGTATGGGGAGGTTTACCTCCCCGCCACCCAATTAGCTGGCTAATTTAGGAGGGAGGAGGCAATACTTTCCCTCCCAACTTCCCACCCTGCACATCCTCTACACAAGTGGATAGATAGCACTGCTCCCTCCCTTCTAAGTTACCCCGATTTCAAAATCCTGGGAAATATCCGGGATTTATTAAAATCGTGATTTAGCGGGAAAAGTCTTTGATGGTGAGGCAAGAATGATGATGTTTTTCCAAACAGCATTTCTTCTCTCGTGTATGATGTGTCTGCTTGCATTATAGTAAGGTGGGGTGAAAATGTTGCCTTCTCACTGCTTATTCCCAATCCTGAAGCTTATCAATTAGTGCCTGTCCTGGCCTAGTACGATCCACTGCTGCTTTCATTGCTGAAACCCTCCCACTAGCGGGTTTCCCTCTGAGACTTCAGCATCACCTAACAATTCATTTTGTTATGCAAAAAAACCTTTCCTACTGTTTCTTTTAGCCTCCCTCTATGGCAAGACTGCCATGAGTTATGGAGTAAAAAACGCCGAAGACATAAACAAGATGATGTAACCGCACCAAAAGTACCTAGAAAAGATTTATCTGCCGGATTGGATGACAGCAGGAACAGTACTCCCCAAGGGATGGTGACATCTTCCCAGATTAAGCCTCAGGGATTTCCTGGTGTTGGATTAGGTAAGTGTTGTAAATGTTCAGCCCTTTGATAATAAATTGATTAATCGTATGTTTAACACTCATGTTCTATACTTTTCCTAGGTCACCCTACTTCTGGACAGCAGCTGAATCAAAATTCAGTGGCCATTTTACTGAATGTACTGCAGTCTCAGAGCAGTAGTAGTGTCAGCATGGCACAGTTGGCACAAGCTATGAATATTAAGGTGAATCCAGAGACTCAGCAAAAGCTGAGCAATCTGAATCTTCCAGCTGGTATTCTTGCATCTGCTGATAAATCCCCCGAGCCAAAAGAGGAGCCTCCTCTTCCATCTGCTGTACCAGAACCCGAACAGCCTCCCTCGTTCTCGTCACCGCTGTTACCCAAGGCCAAGCCAGACGCAGCTCAGACAGCCATGCAGAGCACCTTTTCAGCCTTACTGGCTCGTTTATTAAAGGATCAAGAACAAAAACCGCAAACTGAGACAACCCAAGAGCATCCAGTGGAGAAGGTACAAGATACATTGAAGCCTAGACGACCTCCAAGCCCTGCACCTATTGGTATGCATTACAGTTTATGGCTGTCCCGAGACAATTCAGATTGTGCACTGTTTAGTCTGAATGTTTGGGGGGAATTTCAATGTGTTAAATAATGCTACCTTACCAGCCACCTTCTGCATATTTGTTCTTATTACCTTTCTAGGTAGGGTATGCTTATTATTATTATCATTTATTTATATAGCGCCAACATATTACGGCGATACAAACACACGATAACACGCAGGTATGACATAGGAGGAGTAGAGGACCCTGCCCGGTCAGGCTCAATCTAATAGGTTGGGAAACAAGGTATACAATAGGGGGGGGGGAGGGGATGGGACTGACATGGTGGTGATGTTAGCAATGAGAAGATGGATTGGCGAGGCTGAAGAGGTAGGTTTTAAGGGCTTTTTTAAAAGTGCCCAAAAAATTTGCAAGTCTAATGGGACGAGGGAGAGAGTTGCAGAGAGTAGGAGCGGCCCTAGAGTAGTCCTGAAGCCTTGCGTGTGATGAGGTTATGAGTGGGGATGTCATTAGTAGGTCACTGGAGGAGCGGAGAGGACGGTTAGTGGTGTATTTGTGGAAATGTAAGTGGGGCAGGAGGTGAGGAGTGATTTAAAAGCAAGGCACAGAACTTTGAATTTGATTCTCTGGACATGGCCAGTGTTGAGATTTGCAGGCCAAAGGATGAGATAAGTTTGCCAAGGGAGGAGGTGTAGAGGGAGAAAAGGACCGGGCCAAGGACTGAACCTTGTGGGACCCCAACAAGGAGGGGGGGGGGGGGGTGAAGAAGAGGAGCCATTGAAGGAGGTTTTGAAAGAGCGGTCAGTCAGGTAGGAGGAGAAGCAGGAAAGAGCAGAGTCACGAATACCGATAGAGCTCAAGGTCTGTAGAAGAGGGTGGTCAACAGTGTCAAAGGCAGAGAAGAAATCCAACAGAAGTAGGGAAGAGTTGCCTTGAGCCTTGGTAGTGAGCAAGACGTTGGCAAATAGTGATGGTCTCAGTGGAATGAGAAGGTCGGAAGCCAGATTGGAGGGGGTCAAGGAGGGAATTCACAAGGTTAATAATGCTTATCTTTGTCCCCTGTTCTGAATCCTCAGTAGTGGATTTTAAAGGTATGAGGAACTGATGGTCCAGTAGTGCAGCCAAGTCCTCGCTGACCACTCTCATACCATTCCATGGTGTAGATGCCCCTCCTACATAGTATGAATTTTTTCTTGAGAGCATGGGAGGCACATTTATCCTTAAGGTAGCATTTCAAATTGGTCTTAGAGAGTAATGTTGAGGGTAAGTTGATTTGAAAGGATTAGATATTTTTATTTGTTTAGAATAATATGGACTTTATAGTTATGTTAAGGCACTTCTTACACACTTGTTAGTTTCATCTACTTATCTACTGTGGTGCTTAAGTGTGTTGAGCATTATTGCTTTACAAAGCTGGTTAATACTGGTTTATAATACAGATTCTTGTGTTTTTAGATGTTAATAATGTTGTAGATCAGCACGATCAATCACTGAAAAGCCGATCACCGGAACCAAATCATCCTCAAATATTGCCACCGGATCAGCGGCCCCCTGAACCACCAGAACCTCCCCCAGTTGGACAGGAAGATCTAGATTACCGGACAGAAAGGCAACAAGTACCTGACACCAGCATGCCAGCTTGTGATCCCCATGCAGAAGTTAAAGCAGCACTATTGCAAATAATTGCCCAGCACCAGGCTCAGGAACAAGATACGGAGGGTGTAGACTACTCTGGGGGCAAAGTATTAACCAAGGCTCCAGACAGTACTGAAAAGTGTGGACCATCTTTCCTTTCAAGCTCCTATAGCAGTGACAGACCTAGTAACATGCCTGCTGTGGTTTTGGAAAGGCATCCTGAGAACCCGATTGTTGATAACTACAGTACTCCTTCATCTCAGATCAGTAATCGGCTCCCGGCAAACCCTCCTTTTCCAGAGCCGTATTGTAATTCTGCAGCCGCTTACAGGGACAGCTACCTCAATGCTGGTTCCATGTTGTTTAGTGGTGACAAAGATCACAGATTTGAATATAGTCAAAGCCCCCCGATTATTTTGGCAAACAATAATCTCTCTGCAGGAATGGACAGTCGTACAATGCCAACAAAAATGCCTAACTTTAGCTACAGCACTAACTTACCAGAGCATCCTGGTCTACCTGCGATAATGCACAGACCCGCGTGGGCATCTCCTCACCAGGCACCTGCTTTCTCTCAAGGACATGGGGGACATATGGGTACATATGTCAGAGGTCGTGGGAGGGGCTTACCATTTTGATTTTTTTTTCCCCTCAGGCAAAATATTTCTATCTGGAATGAATTTTTAATTTTTGGAAAAAGCTGCATTTTCCAGCAGCTGCAGAATAGACTTGAGAATGAGTCTGACAACAGCTTTATTTTTTATGTAATATGAAATGGTCTTGCAATACGACAGCAAACAGTGGAGGGGGGCAAATACTGCAATTTATTCTGCATTTGAGAGCTACATAACTAATTTACACATTGACAAATAGAAGGAAAAATAAAAAAAAAATCTTCATTTTGTACTTTTATCATTTTGGAGTTTAATTATTTTATGGGCATCATTTTTGTTTTCCCCACTGGCACTTGCAAGAATTTTGAAGAATATGGCACATTTGTGCTTATTTTTTGTACATTTGGACCAATGACTGGTAATTACAAGGCAGTGCTTTCATTGATTGCTATCTGTTTATTTGTACAAAAACTACCTTTAGTCAAAGGCCATTGTCGGTTCTTTCACTGCTTTCCGTGTCATTGTGAAACTAGCGCTCATTTCAGACAAAATAATAAAACAACCTTTTTCTTGTGATGCAAACGTTTGATCAACTGTCTTTTCTTTTTCTTTTTTCTTACGCATAAAGAAATAAATGTTGATTAAACCACATAGCTTTGAGGACTCTGTGTTATTTGGAATTGTACAATTAGGTGAGTTCTGTTTTAGAAGTCCATATTTCCTGTAATTGATATTTTGTATTTGCAGTGATAATTTTCTGTGTTTCAGATTTATAAACTGCTGAGATGAGTGGGCTGTTTTGCCCTAAGGCTTTGATCATCTTTGTGTTAAATACAGATTGGCTGAGTTTACACATAAGGTTACTGGGCGGGTGCACCACTATGCAGGTGTTGTCGAATCTTTGCATGTTGCCACTTGCCCGATTCCCATCATCATCCTATCCCTATGGACAACTGTGGGCAGACGTAACAAAACCAACCCGTGCAACTCTAGTTGCAGCTCCGGACTGACCCACTGTATGAACTTGGCCTTAACCATTGACTACGAAGTGCATGTTTGAGAAAATGAATATTGATATGATATAATCGTAATCAACACTAAATGTCTTTACAATTGGTACAATATCCAGTTTTCTCCCTATTCTCTTTTAGCATGGCACTCTCCCCATTAAGGTGAGTGTGGGCATAACAATGCAAGATGACATTCACAGGTCTAAGGGTCCCCATACACCTTTAGATTTCTTTGTCAGATTTCCATTAGATCTTTTTGTTTTACCAAAACCATGTAATATGAGGGACTTTGTAAACCATCAAGTCTACCTGTGTTCACCTGTGTTCTACCTGGGTCAATGGCAAGGAGATGGGGAGGTGTGACAACAAATCGATTGAATAAAATACTACTCTGCTGTCAGAGTAAGCAATTGGGAGCTAGGTAGCCCCCTAACTTACATGTTGCTGGGAATGTGAGCAGCCATTTTCTTGGTTTGAATTGGATTAATACAACAGAAAGCAGATTATTCTTGTGTTATATTCTATTTTGGATTATATTAGTGTGGTGCTATATAAATTAGCAGGCTTGTGTGCAACATTTTTCTATATGTGTGTTTATGTATGAAAAAAAAAATATATAATGTATGGTGACAGACCATTTGTCATAGTGTAATTAGATCATTAGCTGCTATCCTGGAAGGAGTCCAGGATATTCTTGCACATCAACTACAGGTTGCTGAGTGTTTGTTTCAAGGTCCTAGACCCCAGGTGCCCAACCTGCAGCCCGGGACCACATGCAGGCCTTTTTGGCTTCTTCGGCTCCTGAAACCAGTAATTGCAAAGGGCATAGGAACTCGCCTGTCCATCGTTCCCCTGCTGACAGGTCCTCACCCAGGAACTTCTTAGAATATGATAAAAGCCAATCAGCAACCCAGATGGCACCTGAGCAAGTCTCTCTTCTCTAGTGTTGGCAGGGGATCAGCAGACAGTGGAGTGTCTATGCTCCCATTATTCCATCAATGGGGGATGATTGTATAATATATATTGCGGCACATAACCTTTGAATCAAAGCTTATGATGATATCTATGAGGCACATAACCTATGAGCTTATGATGATATCTATGAGGCACATAACCTATGACGATATATATGACGCAAAATGTGCATCACCACACTACAGTGTTCCCTAATGCTTGAAGTTTCATTTAATACAAGTTTTGTTATTTTTTTACATTTTAAATTAATGTCTTCTAGCTCTGCATGCTGTCATAAAAAAATGCATCTACAAGTCGGTTCAGATTGAAAATGTTATGTGCGGCCCTTTAGTGATGACCACTGTCCTAGACTCTGGAAGGGAACTGAATGGGCCATTCCATTCCAAGTACACACCACAATTTACTGTCAATTTAATCTGCTGCTGGTCTGCAAGGGAGCAAAAACTAAAAACGGAAGACTATTGCGTCAGAGCTTCTTATGGAAGTTGGAGACACAGTGCTGGCCATTGAATAAGCATATACAGAGGGCACACAGAATGTGTGGCCCAGGCTGGTGACTGCTAGGAGTCACGTAATTTAGGTTCCCTGCAGGTAAAGGGAAGAACATTTTTGGACCTTTGCAGGCCAGGAGGGTTGGCATTTTCCAAAGACTTGTTTTGTCTGTTTGATATAACCTTGTGCAATGTTGTGTCGTGTGGAGAATAAATATAAGCAGGCAGATCGGTAATTACTAGAATAAACCCACCTGTCTTCTGTTGCTGTTCGATTGATGACCCTTTCCTGTAATGGACCTAAACATTAAATATGTAAATCTAGTGCTTCTACGCTATACCTAAAAGTACTTATCTGGAAGGATGCATTGGCTGCTAGTAGACTCACTTCTCAGGTGTGCTAGAAATATATCATTTATAAGCATGTTGGCATTGTGGTACATGTATACAGTACAGTATATATCATATACCAGTGTTCTAAAGAAAGCACATCATAAATGAATACTTTATACCTGTAATGGTCAACCTGAAAATGATAGAGTGCCTCAGGTGTGACCCCCAACACTTTGAGAGGGCTGTGTTTTTTTCACAACACACTAAAGAGAAAATAGTAGTGAATAATTACCACAAATATTAGGGTCAAGCAACAGCAGTAATAACCTGCGGTATAAGACTATGTTTCCGCAGCATCCGTGACTCCGTCAAGGTACCTTTTGTCTAATGCATCTGTAATGCGTAAGGACATCCTGTAAGGCATGCGTTAGTCGGAGGGACCTTTCTGGTCCCGCAAGTGGTGATGTGCAATTATTTTATTTTTGGTAAAGTGGTTCGTTAAGCCCCCCATAGATGGGCTGATGCCCGGCCATAGTTGCGGCCGATCCCGCTGAGCACATAAAGGTCGGTCGGCCGCAACTATAGGGGAGCCCACCATGAGGATTTGACCAAAAGAGCCGTTAGGTCGAATCGCACACAAATCCGTCCTGCTGGCTCTTTTTCTGCCCAATCCTCCGATCTTTAATTGGCTACAATCGGACAGGAATCGCATGTGTAAGTGAGCACACATGATTCCTGTCAGTTCTCTAGCCAACTCCTTACAGCGTAGTGGCGTCTGCTACAAGCCGGCCATAGATCGAGGCATCTATGGCCGGCTTTACCCATGGATAACTGTGATGTAATATGTCAACATCCCTCCGCTTTACATACGTCAAATGGAGGGGTTTTCATGCCGTATTATATCATTATGTCAGGCTGATTGGGTTAGAATGGCAGACTTGACATGTTAAAAAGGAGGGTGAAGCTTAAAATCATTGTTCTTCCATTGTTAACCATGGTGACCTGCAGTGACTTTGCGTTGCATAAAAATGGCTTCACAGGCAAGCATATTGTGGCTACTAAGATTGCAACTAAATCAACAATTTATATGAACATCAAGAACTTCAAGGAAGAGGTTCAATTCTTGTTAAGAAGGCTTCAGGGCGTCCAAGAAAGTCCAGCAAGCGCCAGGATTGTCTCCTAAAGAGGATTCAGCTGCGGGATCGGAGTGCCACCAGTGCAGAGGTTGCTCAGGAATGGCAGCAGGCAGGTGTGATCGCATCTGCACACACAGTGAGGCGAAGACATTTGTAAGATGGCCTGGTGTCAAGAAGGGCAGCAAAGAAGCCACTTCTCTCTCAAAAAAACATCAGGGACAGATTGATCTTCTGCAGAAAGTATGGTAAATGGACTGGTGAGGACTGGGGCAAAGATATATTCTCCGATGAAGCCCCTTCCGATTGTTTGGGGAAAAGGTGAGCGCTACCATCAGTCCATGGCCAACAGTAAAGCATCCTGAGACCATTCATGTGTGGGGTTGCTTCTCATCCAAGGGAGTGGGCTCACTCACAATTATTGCCCAAAAACACAGCCATGGATAAAGAATGGAACCAAAACACCCTCCAACAGAAACTTCTTCCAACAATCCAACAACAGTTTGGTGAAGAAC
>CM070036.1:97501914-97516604 GCA_036250615.1 Ptychadena robeensis | reverse complement strand
CTAAGCCCCTATACTGGTAAGGGGAGCCTCTCACTGCAGGTACCTTACTTGTATGCTGCTTGCACCAGCGGTCGCCTCTGCAGCTCCCACCAACTCCATCACTGCCCGGGCTGAAGTAAAGCAGAGAAGAAATTCAGCTGCTTAGCTCACCACCGGGCACCCCGCCTCTTCCCCCACGTCTTCGACATCAACATCCCGCTCCCCTGCGACCAGGAAGATAGCGCTCACCACACCACTGGCATGAGAGAAAGTCCGCCCCCTCCATCGGCTCACAGCTGAGCTCCTGTGCGGAAGCAGAAAAGACGCGTGACCCCCCTCCTACGCAGTGGGATGCAGCCCGGCTTTCGAGAAGCATGGCACCAGGGAAGAGGAACCGTGCCTGATCTGGCTCACCACTTCACTAAGAAGGGCGTTCATGAACTTCTGAGATAAAGGTTTAGCTGAGTTAGAGAGCTGAACGTTAAAAGAGGCACAAGGTGCCTTGTCCACTTTGGGAGCTGGGGTTTTAACCTATGAAAAAAAAAACCATGAATGATATAAATTTTCTATAAATTTTAGGTGCAAAAATGCACCAGGGCTTATTTCTGGGTTTAAAAGAGGTGTTCAAAAAAATAAACAAAACTTACTTCCCAGGGCCTGTAGGCAGGAAAGGTGAGCCTGGCTTTTGGGTACCTTACCTGCATCCCGCTGCTACTTGCGATCGCTGGTTCTGATGCAGGCTCCATCCTGCAGGCTGCCCTTTTTGAATTTTCTGCCAAACTTCTGGCGTCCCATGTTCCCCACTGGGTGCCGGAAGTAGACGTGGTCAGCGTAACCCAGCCCCCTCTCCCCACATAGCCAACGGCCTTTGTCCGACCCTTCCTCCTTCCGGATTAGTGCCCTGTGACATTTCAGCTGAGGGAGTGTTCTGACCCCTCCACCGCCCCGCTGCTGCAGCTGAGCTCTCGCCGCCCCTTGGACCAGCCACTGCATTTCCAGGACAATGCTCCAATGGAGCCATGGGCGACAGAGGAAACACAAAGATTGGTGTATGGTAAAAGAGCAGGGAATTTAAACTTCTGCTGGGTGTTGCGTTTCCTCCCTCCTGGAGTGGAGTCCCATCACCCAACAGTGGCTGTCCTGGAAAAGACAACTGGGGGAATATTTTTCCTTTTTTAACCTCCCTGCCAATGTGATAACTTTTTTTGCGGTATGGAAAACGGATAAATGTAAACTGTTTAAATTTTTTGTCCAGCCCCTGAAAAAACCCCATGGTCGCCGACCAGTCAAAAAGTTTGCCCATCCCTGTGCTAGGCTGTAACCTATGTGGGCCAAAAGCAAGGGGGAGTTTCCCTCCCTTACAGACTCAAGGTAGCCATAGACAGGTTGATTCGATCATATTGCGAAATAAAATAAATTGATCGTCAGTTAAACATTGATTATTTGTATTGCCACACCGTGTTATAGATTCACATGGGATTTTTTTTTATTAAAGCGTCATTACTGCTTTCTGCCACAAGAGGGTGCCTGGAAACAAAAAAACTACATGAACATGTAAGTTTGTATGAAAGTATTGAATGAAAGTTGCTAACACGTCGGGTCACTGCTTGATCAATTTAATGTTCAATTTTGATCACTTGTGGTCAATCAAAGCAGGTGGGCAGGAATTAATTCCCATTTGACTTCAAAATATCAATTTTGTGGTTGATCGAACAAAAAATATTGACCCATGTATGACTACTCTTAGACATTCACCTAAAATGAAAAGCATTGCAATGTGCAAATGTAAATGAAGTGCCCTTGTGACTGAATCCATTGTCACAACACTTAAGTGTGATTTGACCCTTCTAAACAGCAACTTAGCTTCCCTTGTTACTGAAGAATGTATATACACTCCATGGTCACTTTATTAGGCACTAGTAGAGAAGATCAACAAGATGGCTACATTTTTACATGAACATGCAAAAATGGGTACTGGTGGCTACATGGACTTTTGTTCTCTGTATGCATTTATTTAAAAAAAAATTATAAAAAAAACCCAGCAGAGAACACTTGGGGAGATGGGGAATGGGTGCTGGTGATACTTACTCCTCCAAATGATCTTCTCTCTCCCCAGACGGCTGCTTGATTGATAGGCGGGCACGCTGGGGGGGGGGGGGGGGGGAGGCATCTGCCCAGGCCTTAAACCACCACTGTAATATATATATATCTCCCATATAAATTACATCCCCAGCCCCATCCTAAACCATTAATATAAGGCTTATAAGCAGGGGTGCACATAACTGTTTTAGTGAGTTCCTCAGATGAGTACCAGGAGATAATGTTTGGTACTCGCCCCATATGTAGCGTGGTCTACTCACTGTCCTCTGTGTCACCCTCCTGCATGGTAGATTCTGCTGTAGATGGACCTCCTTGTTCCTCATTAATCCTCCGATTAGCTGTCTCCATCCACCTGTGTTTGAATTGGTAATTTGCATTCCCAATTTGACACCCCTAACTGCAACCTTTTATAGTTATTTAGGCTAAGTTTACACTGGCCGTTCTCGAGCTGCTTTCAGCTTGGAAACCGCCAGTGCGCTCCCGCAGCCGCGGGATTAACGACTCCCTGTGATCGGCTGCAAAACAGTGCAGGCAATTACAGGGCGTCTAATTAACCTCCCTAGCGCACTGTTTACAACAGCGCGATACGGGCGATCGAGGCAGTGTACAGAGTACACTGCCTGTCATTTCCGGCATCTCGCCGGAGCTCTACACGCAGCTGTTGTCATTACTGACAACAGCTGCGTGAGAGGGAAAGCCGGCGCCCCTCCATTAACATGGAGGTCTATGGCGCCGCCCCCCCCCCACGTTACCGTGACGCGATCGGGGCGATGCCGCCAACCCGGAAATGCTGCAGCGATGAAGACAATCGCTGCAGCTTTCCAGGGAGGCATAGGGTCTCCCCGCCGCCGGCTTCCCGTGCGGTTGAGCCCGGTTCACCGAATGAACAGGGTTCGTCTCAACCGCTAGGGAGGTTAAGGACCCCATAGAGGTCCTATGGCACGGGCGCCCAGAAACGGCCTTTTTAAAACACTGACTGTTTTTTACCTCTGGCCGCCCCTGGAGGTAAAAAAATGCCAGTGTAAACTAAGCCTAAAGCTTTCCTGCGGTTTTTCAGGTGACAAAAATTCTGTATGTTTAACAATAAAATTTGGCAAAAACGTTTGGAAGCAGAAGCATCTCACCTCAGGTTTTTAGACCTGTATGCGTACCAGTGGACCAGTTATGTGCACCCCTGCTTATAAGGTTTGATGCTACATTTTCACTCTACCATCCATATGATCTCCTCATGCTCTAAGCCAATCGTCTCAACCTGTGGGTCAAGACCCACTAGGGTTGACATTTCACAGGGGTCGTCGAAAGCATCAGAGCTGCTGCTAAGAAGCAGCGCTAGTGCCCACAAGCAGTATGAGAAGGAGGGAAACGAACACCCCTCCTCCCTCACTTAAGCTGATCATGCACCTTTAAGCTAGGAACACACGGCTCGATTTAAGCATACAATCGATGTAAGATTAGATGAAGGACCTAGATTTTGGTATATAGCGTGTGCGCTATAGTGTCATACAAACGTAGTACCATATCGATGTAGAAAACATTGATTATTGACTAAAGTCATGGATGCCATTGATGCCCTAAAAACAGTAAACCATCACTTCCTCTAATACAATTGTACGATGAAAATAAACATTCCAGGAAAGTAGTACGATCATGGTACAATTCGACGATAATTTTCCAACTTGTCCGATCACTTTTCAATCGATGTAATGTTCTTTATTGAATTATTATTGTTGATTGTACCATGTGTCTGGGCCACGATTTTGGTACGATCAATGTAAATTTTCATTAAATCCAGCCGTGTGTTCCTAGCTTTAGATTTCTCTGTCAGATTGCCTTTAGATCTCCTTTTGTTTTACCAAAACCATGTAATATGAGGGACTTTCTAAACAATCAAGTCTACCTGTGTTCAATCGCAGAGGACCCGGCACTACATAGTTGTTGGTAGCTCTAATGCCTGCCATACACACGCCGATGTGTGCAGGCAGATTACTCCCGATGTCGCTCCGGGAGGCTAACGTGATGACGTCATCACGTTAGCCTCCCATTGCATTCTGGGGCCCCACAATCGGCCAGGCACCCTTTGTGTGCCGGCCATAAGCAGCGATGGAGACGCCGTCTTCATTGCTGCTTATGGCAGTCGGCTCAGATTTTCCGACATGTCGGATCTCTGGCCGGCCGAGAAGTGGGGCGACAGGCATCTGTCGCCCCATGTGGGGACATGCCGATAAACGGCCGGATTTTAACCTGACCGACGGCGAGAGCGCGCACGCCCGTCTGTCAGATTAAAATCCGGCCGTTTATCGGTATGTGTATGGCCAGCATAAAGGATATCTGACAGACAGATCTAAAAGGTGTATGGCCAGCTTTAGGAGGGATGAGGCATTACTCTACCTCCTAACTTCACATCCCGCACATCATTTCTACAAGTGGAGTGAGACAATAGGAGGGAGGGGACATTATACTTACCTTATCGTGCCGAAAGTGACACTTTTGCATTCCAAATGCTGGAAGTCCAGGGTCGAGAGTTATTAAAAAAAAAAAATGTAACAGTGGGTCTTAAGAAAACCCCCAGCATGTATTCTTGTTATACATTTAAAAGCCGTAGGTGTCTTTTGTAAGAAAAAAATAATTACATACATACAACACCTGATCTGAACAACCCAACCTAGCCCATACAATTCGTTCCTTGTCACACACATTTAAAACATGCCTATTTTCTTGCTTCCAGCACATGACCTTGTTGTTTGACAATAATTTACCTAAAAAAATAACCACATCCAGAATAATTAACCTCTAATTAGGAAGAAGCATCAAGGGACAGCAAGGTAATTAAGTAACCTGCTTTTTTTATTTTATTTTGGGAGTCACTCACAACATAATCAATATTCATTAAAGCATCACAAACAAGTGGACTGTACTCACTGTTTTCCTGGTAAGTGAAGCGTTAAAACTTACCTGCTACTACTGTATAAAAGACACATTTTTCTAAATTACTTCCCAAGTAGTAAGGGTTATGATCAGCAATACTCATATCGGGCAAGGAATGGCCCCCACTCCTACACTGGGGGGGCGCAAAGGTATTCCAGGGGGCGCTGGCCCTCATTCTTAACCTATGTTTGAATAGGGAGGGGGGGGGGGGGGCTAGATAATGTTCCTAAATAGAAAAGGGGGGCCCTGCAAGGAAAGTTTGGGAACCACTAGACTGAAAATATGCAAATAATGCCACAGTATTGACATAAATAAATTGATAGAGTTTTATGAAATCATATGCCCGCAGAAAGAAACGCTGATATAACAGCTTATGCATTGTATGTTTGGGTTTGCAGAATTGGATGTCCTATTATGGCACTCCTGTTTTACTATAGCTGTATCTCAGATGAAGCCATCAGATGGAGACATCAAGTAGGCTACACTCAGCATGATCTCATGAAGTTTCTAAAACTTTAGTTTTGTCAATAGATGTAAACACTTAATGATATATTGAATGTATTGCAGACTTACTATTTGTATGCAGAGAATCCTGTACAAGAAAGGGAAATTTGACTAGTTCGACCGAGTCAATTGCAAAGTCCCTGAGCATAGTATCATCACCAACCTTGCTGAAGAGAAGGGTCCAGGGCAGTGGTGGGCAACTGAGGTGATATAGAAGACCACAAGTGCTGCTGCACATATCTGTGGACGGGGGCTAGACCAGTGTTATCAGCAGAGGGTGGATAACCCCCCCCCCCCCCCCCAGGTGCAGTCGTCATATGAAGACCTGGTTTTCCTAATCAACATCAACAATTTTTCTGATGTAGGACCATCAAAGTTGATTATGGCGGATATTCCAAATCGCAAATATACGCCAACATATTCGAGATATTGGCGAATTCTCAAATTGCCAATATTTGTGAAAAATATTCGACATTCAAGCTCAACACTTGTCTTAAGATCAGGAACTAGGTATGTATTAGCACAACAGTTTTGATTTTGGGAAAAATAGAAAAGCATTTTTTTGTGGACCTATCCTTAAAGAGATGGCTTCATCACTGGCTGCCTTCTTTTATTAAGACAAAGGTAGTGGGAGATGCTTCAAAGAAAATAGCTTTACAGCTGATGAGATATCAGAGTATTAGGCTAGGGCTTTACTATGCGTTGATGCCCACACAAGCCTCCGTTATGTTAGGCTATGTTCCCACATAGGTGATCAGTTGCGGGGCCAACATGATTTTAGTCACGTGCAAAGTGGCTTGTGTCCACTTCAACTAATGGGTCGCAATCTGAAATGCAGGTCACCGCATTTCTGATCGTGGGCAGTTGCGGACGATCGCTCCTTATCTGAATGCATAGACCTGAATGTGCAGTTAAAAATCGCAATCTTACAGCCATGGTTCTAATCGTGGGAGATCACATGGTGCTAGCGATCTCCCACAGCTCCGCACCACGATAAGAATTCCTCATGTGGGAACATAGCATTACTGTGGATGCAGCTGGGCTGCTTTGACATTGACCTGACGGAGGCAGGGACCGACTGATGGGGAGCACTGATAGCCTTGTCAAACTCCCATTGCCATCAATAGGTGGCTTGTGCACTGCACTAAAATCCCCACCTTCAACGCAGGGATTTAACGGATAGTGGTGCCCTAGCCTCAAGCCATGAATGAAGCACTATGCAGAGGTAAGCTCACAAGTTTTACCTAATAACACTGTGGGTTCCTCACCCATGCTTTGGCACTCCCTGTACTTCTCGCACTATAGGTTTCCTTTACAAGCATTCAAATGCTATGCAAATTCACATTACCATGTTCCCCCCAAAATAAGACCTAACTGCATTTTCCCGTATGGTTCTAACATAAGCCCCACCCCCAACCAAAAAATAAATAAAACCTACCCAGGGAGGTTAACTAGGGGAGCAGTGCAGGGTAGAACATTAAAATCAACCAAAAGCCTTGCCTTTACAGCAGCTATTAGGGAACCCCAAAATAACTTAAAGGATTAAGGAAACCCCTTCTTAAAATTCTATCTACAGCTCACCGGATATTATTGTACCACAGTAAGTCTTTTTTATTCTCTGGTGCTCTGTTAATTGAATGTATATTTATATGGATTCTGATGCATACCTTTATTTACTTTCAAGATATTTGTGCAAAACTTTCCTAAGGTAACTGGTGTGCAGGAGATACATGCTCCCTAAGGAAGCCCACAGATAGGGCAAATGCATCAGGGCACAGACTATACCCATCTCCTTTTGGCACATATGACCATGGTGGTATTGAATGGAAGGGGGTGCAGATACTCGGTGGTACACTTGTGATGCCCGCACTCTGCACCCCTTAGCAGCCTGTGTGTAGGTTTTGATGTGTTTTATTGTAACCTGTATTGTTGGTTTGTAATGAATAAACTGCAAGGATTGTTTTTATTACCCTTCTGTATGACTTGTTACCTTTATGTATGATTTATTAGTGAAAAGTCCACCCTAAGACTCAGCCTTGTGATCCGTAGAAGTTACCAAGGGTAAGAAGTCCTTTGAATTCTTCCTTTGTACAATACTGCATATAGGTGAAATATGCAAATATGTTTATTTTTTATTATGGTTTTATTTTCAGAGTCTAAATCCGCTTTCATGATCAGAATTTTTATTTCTAAATGAAATTGCCCCAGCTTGGGATTACGGATTTCAGTGCGGTCCAGGAGGTTAACAAGTAAAACCCATTACGACATGCAAATGAAGTTAAATATGCAAAGGGAAGTGTTATGTATGTATTAATATATATAAAGTAATATAGGTCCTCTTCCATACCAATACATTTAAGCATGGTGCCTGGAAAGACCTAGATAAGAGCACAATGTACAAGTGTGCCCCCCCCCCTCTAGGTCATTGCCAGACAACCCAACTATGTATAGGGCCTGGCAAAGCCTGATAAGGTGACAATACCAGACCCTATGGGCAGGCCCAGCTGGCCAGAAAAGAGGCTACAAGCCAGTACCTCCACTGTCCTAAGCCAAACCAGGCCTGATGATGCCATCCCTCAGCAGGTGTATAAAGGATTACATAAGGGACTAACAAGATGGCTTGCAGTGCAGAACATGACACTGGATTACCTAGAATGGGACAGCACATCAGATTTCCCTGTTGGCATGGCCTGCAGGTTAATAACGTAGGTAACCTTATCATACATGGTACCAGGGCTGAGCCAAATTACTTGAGCAGTGCCATTTCTGGTCCTGTAGTGGGAAACTTGTCTGGTCAACAGTGCTATTGGAAGAGTAGTACAGTGGGGCCTACTGTAATAGGTATGTGGAATGGAAGATTATAATATATATATTTATTTTAAATGGTGTGCAACCCTCTATTTCCTCCCTTTAGCAATAGGTAAGGAGGTCCCATTAACACCTGTACTCATTACATAGGGTGGGGGTAGGTATTCAGAGCTACCCTTTTAAAATAGCTTCTGTGGATGAGCCCCCTGCCCACAAACAAAACACTGGTCCGATATTGGGTAAGACGTCCCTTACCATAAAGAGAGATTAGCCCCCCTCATTGAGTTATGGTATTGAAAAGAAATTGGTTGACAAAGCTGTTAACCCCAACATGTCTTTACTACAACATACCTTAGCTCTACCTACTGCACTAGATTGTGCCGCTCCCATCCTTGTTCTCATCAGTTATAGCCAGGTGTGCACATAAGTGGTACTCTGGTACTCAAAGGGCAAAAGGGGCCACAAAGTAAGCTATGCCTACCTGCATTATGGTTGCAAAGCTCATATGCATACTAACAACTTGGAGGCGCTCCGTGTCTGGGCGGCCGCAGCTAAATGCTAAATGTATACAATTTATGTCACTTGGATAACCTCAGGGAAATATGAATAACTATGAAAGGATGCAGTTAGGGGTGTGAAATTGGGAATGTAAATTAGAAGTCAGATTTTTTTTTTGAGTATTGAGTGCGTTGGAGATCTGGGGAATGAAAGTCAGAGTAGGCATATGTAATAGTAAAAGCTGACAAGAGAAAAGCACTGTGTGACAGCTGGAATATGACTATGAAAGGATGACTTTTGGGCTGCTGGTAGTCTCAGGGGTTAGTTACAAAGCCAGAAAATTTCAGGGTTGTACTAGTGAGGTATGAGATCTGGGGGTACAAACGTGTTGTACTGCGAAAGTTACATTTGACCCAAAGCCAGCTGGTGACCTGTGAATGGAGACAGCTTATCGGAGGATCAATCAGGAACAGGGAGATCCATCTACAGCAGAATCTACCATGCAGGAGGCTGACGCAGAAGAAGACCACCCTACATATGGGATGAGTACCAAAAACCATCTCCTGGCACTCATCTGAGGGGCTCACTAAAAAGTTATGTGCACCCCTGGTTATAGCAACAAGCCTGGTTTGGGGGGTATCAACCACCCTTTTCTGTGGCCTCCCTATGCCAAAAAGATGTTTGTTTTTTAGTTTAATAAAGTTATACATTCAGATGTTTTTTCATGCGTTTGATGTGCAGCCGCTGGAAAAAAAGAGACTTGAAAATGCCCAAGACATTTTTTCTAGTGCCACTGAGCACCAGGTGGTACCCCGAGGGTGCTAAAAGTGGTGGTCAACAAATGACCACATGAACCTAGCCTTTTGTGTTAGGCAGAAATAGCTCTAATAAAGGTTCAATGGAAACCTGGTGTGGAAATGCTAGAACATTGGCAGGTAAGAGATTCAGGTACTTACTACATCTCTATAATGTAAACAGATTTACTATTCCACTAGGAGATGTAAGCATTAAAGATGGTCAGTACCTAAAAATCCCAATTTCCTGGATCTGGGTTTCTAAGGCTATGTTTCCATTACATCGGGACCCTTCTGCTAAGCGTATGCAACGTAGCAGATAGACTTACCTGCTAGAGGATCTGTCTTCACTGCACCGAGCCACTCCGCCGATGTAAGGCTGAACGTAGTCGAGTACGTTCAGCCTCTGCACCGGCAGAAGTGTAAACAGACTGCAAACAGCAGGCAAAATCAATGTGATACGTTGGGACCCCTGATAAGCATATACGCTTAACGGAGGGGTCCTGACGTATAATGGAAACAAGCCTTAAGTTATAGACCCAAAAGTTCTAAAACAAATGCATCAAATTGAAATGAAATTCAGGAATGGCAAGGCATCTATACTACTCATATAGCAGTTGCACTTTAACTCTGGTGTATTATATACTGAAGGAGACAGAAGATAGTTATATATTTTTTTTTTACTATACAGGAAAGGATTAACATTGTATTCAATCTTGGAGGCTTGACCCGTGGTGCAAAACAAAACTACATTTTAAATGGTTACAATTGAGCTAGAATTTTTTGTTCTAAAACACAACCAAACATTTATGGATAGAACTGATCACTCTAAACAAAATTAAATATTTAAAAAAACTAAGTTAAAGCCATAACTAAATGTTACATTTTGCAGGAGTTATGGTTAAGCTTCATGGTTACGTTCCTGATATTTACAGTCACATTTGTTTATACACTTTCATAATCCCTAAAAGGTTTAACTTTTAGCACATAAAGAACTAAAATTATAAATAAAACACTTCAGAGCGTTTCCTTTTTTAAATTAAAAATCCCTCAAAACCATTTATACAAAAAATATAAGTAAGCCATATGCTTCTTCCAAAACAGTACGCCACAGCTTGTAAAAAGAAAAAAAATATATCTAAAAGTGTACACAATGTGAAATCTTTAGTTCAAAAACTTATACGTCCAAACTAACTTGTTTTAGCGAGGCTTGTTGATTAAAACTAGAAGAACGTTACAAAGCAAAAACACTGGAAGCAATGTCATGACAGTGACATTTGAGAATATAAAACTAGCTCCTCCGAAAATTACATACAAACAATATACTTGTAGCATAAGCGGATTACAAACCCATTGTATTTCCTAAAAAAATTATCCAATTTAGTGGAAGAAATAGTAAAAACTAGGCTTTAAGGATAAGCCTATGAGAAGCAGATCAGTAAGAAGTCTTGGAAACTGGAACCCGTGTAAAACAGTCACAGAACGCTGGTGATAATAGAACAACTTGTTCTTCATTGCTGGTGGACTTCCTGACTTTTTGCTACTACAGCTCTAGACTTCCAGAACAATGTACGGCGGGAATATCTGATGCGATAAAAAAATAAATCTGATAAAAGAATTTTTTTCTGTCAAAATTAAAAAGGTGTTGATTTGTGTCCTTTACCATCCCTTGATTTAAGTCTACCCAGAGTTTGGAATTTTAGGGGTTAGCTAAAATACCTCCCTCTTCTGCCAGTGTTTGTTGTCTGCTCACTGCTGTTCTGTTGGTCTATCTCTGATAAGGATAATGGCTTTAGGTTAGCCCAAGGGTCCTCAAGCATGGATGGTCTGTAATAGCTTTCCACATCATTAGACACTCTTTTCTCTCTGCCATGCGCTGCACCGTATGGTGTAGATGTCCTGGGAGAACCCTTCGAAAAAAAATCATCAGGTAAACAAATATTCAATATGTGTCTTCCGTTTAAAAGACTAATTAAACTGTTATAGTCATTTAGTATTTATAACATTTGTACTCTACAACTATTATTGGAAAGTTAAATAGATGTGCAAATAGAGACAAAATGTTATGTGCTTTTTGTGATAAAAAGTGACCAAACATCATTAACAAATCAGACGATTGACTTTATTAACATAGCAATACACGCAGCAATTGTATACAATGAAGGAACTTCTATCTGTAATGCCCCCATCCCAGGATCAGTGGCAAAATCGGCCACAAATCTAAATGTCTGCCTAGCTTAAAGCATAAAAAAGGTTGTAGTAGCATAAAATCATATGTAAACCAAGGATGGCTGGATGAGAGCCCTCAGAGGGACAGTAGCCTTTATTTGAATTCAAGCTAAACTCTGTAAGAGTGGTGGTGGTGGCACATTGCTTAATGTTAGACTGATCTATAGTCTATGTTAATTGCAAAATTTGATCAAGCAAAGTTGATGCGCATACAGCTTCCCATAACTAAAAACAATAGTGCTCTTTCCTATGTGGGAAGGCACAACAGGACAACTGAATTATCCCCCCCCCCCCACCCCCCATTTCTGATCAACAATCACTTCATTATCCAATCTAACCCGCACTTTGCACTTCATATGTTAATTTATTAGTCGACACCCTTTGTTGGCGATATTCTGTGCAAAGTCTTAAAGACTAGACATGCTAATCCAATAATAGAGGACGTGATCAAGAAAGAGTGAAAATGCCTATCACTATCAATCACCATTGTTACCATAAACTAGTAAACTCCCAGTAAGCCAGAATAGAACTGTTTACACTATATGTGCCACACCTTCCTCTACATTATGCTTACGTGGGAGCACTTGTTAGACCTCATTGTTACTATTTATGCCTTAAACTGGTCTTTTAAAAATAATAATAGTATAGATCTACCATACTCTTATGCCTGCCATACACATCACGATGGGTGCAGACAGACCAGCTCCGATATGCACCGGAATGCAAACGTGATGACGTCCGATCCGCCGGTGTAAGGCTGAACGTAGTCGAGTACGTTCAGCCTTTACACCGGCGGATGTGTAAATAGACCACCAGCCGGCAGGCAATGTCTGTGGGATACGTCGGGACCCCTGCTTAGCATAGGGGTCCCGATGTATAATGGAAACAAGCCCTTATGTATAAATTGTAAGCACTAAAGATTTGCTCATAGCCTAAAGGCCCCCATACACCTTCCTACTATACAATTTCTGTACAATGAACTTTTGTTCTACCTCAACCTTGTAATATAAGCACCTTTCTAAACCTTCCAATCACTATGTATTAGATCAGGGAGGACCCAAGACTACACTAGTTGTTGGTAGATCTACAAGAAATTGTATGAAGTGATCCAAAGGAGTATGGGGGGCTTTACACTTCTATTGTAGAATAAACAACAAACTGCAGCTCAATGAATCTACTTCACATACATGTTTAATACTTGTCCCTGATGTTTATTTAACCTCCCTAGCGCTCTGCTGGGGTCCAGATTTCTGTACCAAAAGTGCAGCATAGACTGTAATGGAATTTTTTTTTTATGTTGTAGGCCTGTAACTTCCCAACATATGTCCATACAAGGGTCTAGTAGACATCCTGACTGATTATGTTTAAAGCAATTATGTGAAAATTCGCCATAATTAAATGAACATAGCGAAGGTTTGGGGGGGAACACTCCAAAAAAGATAAAGTCTAGCATATGCAGTTTTAAAATTTACCATATATACTTGAGTATAAGCTGCCACAAATATAAGCCGAGATACCCAATTGTATTTACAAAAACTGGGGAAAAAACATATTGACATTTTTTGTGCTTAACAACTTAGTTCATAGTCAAGTATATACGGCAAGTGGAAAACTAAACCCAAACATTTCAACTTGACTGAACATTTTTTTTTATATAAGTGCTAAAGCGATACTTTTTTTAAAAAATATTCCTCCAACCCTTCTCTACATCTCCAGCCATTTGGTGGTTAATACTATGTTGGGGGGCTTTTTAAGTTTTTTTAAGTAAGGCTGATTAAGTCAGAGAGTTTTCAAAATTAAATTCCACCAGAATAAGCAGAAAGTGCACAAGTTGTTTTGTTAATTTGAATTGCATTGAATACAGTTATCACTGTACCCAATAAAATTCTCCTTTACATTTGGCACCCCTGCCCCTGGTGTGACGTCATACCCAGGGTGCCAGAGAAAGATGAATATTTAATCAGGTCAGTCAGGGGCACCAGAACGTTTATCTAAGTATTGTACAATAAATTGCATTGCATACAGTTTTCAATGCAGAACACTGTTTTCACTGCAAGTTGGATTCATGACATCATCAGAAAGCCGATCTTGACAAACCTAGCACGTACAGTGCACTTTCTGCAAGCTCACACTGGAGAAGCTGGGCTCTTCTCAAGCACTAAGGGGGTTCAACAGAACAGAAACTGAGTGAATTTAGGGATCTTTAAGCCATATGCAGGCAGTGACACTTGTAGATCAGCACTATTCTGGCCTATGTTGCAATGTACAAGTAATAACAATACATGTTGGGTTTCAGAAAATTAATCCAGCAAAAATCAACTGAAATGTAGGGCATCACTATTTGATCCCCTCATCAAATGTCTGCTATTTGTCTGATCAGCTGACCAAGGGACTTCATAGAAACACCAACCAAGCAGAGTGCTCACTGCTGTTTACAATGACAAGGGCAGTGTAGCTAAACCCAATTCACCGAACGGGAATAAGCTGGGGCGTACATAAGTAATAAAAAAAGCGCAGTGCAGATGTGTTCCATTGCTGCCTCTAAACTATGGTGTGCCTGTCTACTCAGACACCTCATAGCCCCTTCTGCACAATTAAAGCTAGGAACACACGGCTCGATTTAAGCGTACAATCTATGTAAATCAATGAAAATTTACATCTATTGTACCAAAATCGTAGCGCGGACACATGGTACAATCGACGATTTTAGTTCGATGAAGAGCTTTACATCGATTGAAAAGTGATCGGGCTAGTTGGAAAATTATCGTCAAATTGTACCATGATTGTACTACTGTTTCATTTTCATCCTACAATTGTATTTGATGAAGTGATAGTTTACTGTTTGTAGGGCAT
>CM070036.1:97433916-97446538 GCA_036250615.1 Ptychadena robeensis | reverse complement strand
TTGTTGGTAGGTCTCATGAAAATTGTATGGAGTAATCTAAAGGTGTATGGGGGGCTTTAGAGGTCATGGTAGTGTTTTTAATTAAACAGAGATAGAGAATACAAGAGAAACAAAATAATAAGGCACATCCAGGCCACTATCAGCAATACTAATAAAGGGTTCTCATCCCTAACGGTAAAGCTAACACCCATTGGTGGGCTTGCAGGTCAGCACTTACAAACTTTGACATTGGAGTCTACACCAGCATGTGACAAATAAGTAATAAAAATTGTAGAGCTGGCCATAGACACTATATGCTTTTTTAAATGCATGCGTTTTTTATTGGCATGCGTTTCCGCATATATTCAAAAACGCATGCGTTTTTTACATTACATATGCGTTTGCGTTTTGCATTTGCGTTTTTGAACAAATGAATGAAAAACGCAGGAAAAGTAAATCAAATATGCATACAGCAGTGAGTTTTTAAAAAACGCATGTGGAAACGCTGTGTTTTTAAAAACGCAACGCATACAGTGTGAATGGTAACATTGGTTGTCTATGTAAAAACGCGTGCGGTAAAAAAACGTGCGCGGTAAAAAAACGCACTGCAATGCATATAGTGTGAAATGGCCCTTAAACAACCATCTATCCCTGCATGAGCACGTTGTGGATCGATGGATCGTTAAAAGGCGTTCTGTGAATCTATGCAGCCCACCAATGTACCACGACTTGTAACCGACATGTAGCTGACTCTACAAAGCCAGAAATAAAACATTGGCCCCATCATAAACACCCACAATTAACAAAACCCGGCAATTATTAAACATGAAACATACATATATATTGAAATACATATAACATACAACACAAGCAACAGCACACAACAGCACACAACCAACAACACAACATATAACATACATCACAAACAAACCCGACAATTGATAACAGTTAAACATGCACATACATTTCACCTACCAGTTACATGTAATAATACCATTAATCATTACATGAAGCCGATATACATATGACATATATGTTTTGCAGAAGTGTTGGTGAGGTTCACCACAAATGTAAAACACATAAGAAATATACAAATCACATAAATAAATGTCAATGTACTTACAGTTATATGCCCAAACCCGCGCAGAAGTCCCGTAACAAATAAAATCCAATGAATCGATTGTCCCCCCCAAAAAAACATAAAATAAATCCCCTATCAAAAAAAAATCCATCTTCTTTGACCCCGACCAAAATCCTCTGCCACCTTTGGCTTCCTGCCAGCTCTCCCAAGCTGTCAGATGAGATGTGCCCACAGCCACATCCCTCATCTGTTTTGTACTGCTTCTACCAGCAGAGCGCTTCCATAGTCTGCCTGTCAGCTTCGATCTCTGTGCCGTGTATATCAGCTACATGTAATAAATAATGGTATTAAAAGTATTTTTTAAAAGTTATAGTTTTTTAGGTCGTCAATGTGGGCAACATACAATTCCTGTCAGCGGGCGACTCAAACGAGTGCGCACACTGTTAAAAAGTTTTAGATAAGGGCCAGGAATCATTTACTTCACATCATTGTCATGGAGTATGGACAACATTCAAATTATATCCAGATCAGTGTGTAGGCAGCGTATCTTTTACTTCCTTTCACTCACATAGTTTTAGAGAAGAGCATTATATAGTGCTTTGACTTTTTTGGCTTGATAAGCCATACTGTTCACTAGATGTGCTTTCAAACCCTTCCAGCTTATGTCTTTTAGTGCATATTATAGCCCATGTGTTTTCAGTGTATAGCTTACTTAAAGCAAAACATCTGCCATTTATTGGACTGTGCACATGTTGCACTTGTTGATGACACAAAGTGTTTAAATTGTTTCTGTTACAAAATAATTTTGTATGCTTCTATCAAAAGTTAACCCAAATGAAAAACATAGAATACGAAATTAGTTTGTTTCTGTTCTATGGTTTATTTGGAAATAATTAGCAAGCACTGAATGACATGTACAAATCTTTTGTGTCAAGTACCATCCTGCAGCTCAAAAGAGGTGTGGCCTCTCATCTCTACAAGGTTTAGACTCTCATGCCTACTTATCCTATTGCACATATGTTTGAGATTTGGTAAGACGGAATGTAAATGATTTTGAACATCTGTATCTTCGGCGCATGACAAATGTTGGACCACAGTCACACCAGAAGTTTTGTTGAATGACTGTAGAATTTAATTAGCTGATGAAAAAGCAAAGCTGTCTGATTAAAGCTTCCCGTTCACAAGCAACTTTCACTACAGTATGCGCAGGATATATTTATATTGGAGAAACATCCGACTGAACTTTGGAACTATCCTAAATTTAAATTCTGATAAACAGTGACACCACTGCATAAGTACTATTAATATCATCTCTAGGATGTGTGGATGGCGGTCTTTGATGGAATAATTTTCATCTGTTTAATAGTAGCACTTTTGTTAGTTTTACTTTGTTGGTTTTGACTTTAATGTCATACTTTGGTCTACTTTCATTTCCAATTGTTTATATACTCACCCGCGGAATTGCTATAGGTGACATAACCTCAGTCACATTTCCTGGGCAGGTTGGCTTTTATGTCATTGTGGTAATCTATACAAAGAAGTATGAATGAGATTGTTAAAGAATTGAATTTCTATACTGTATATGGTCATTACATAATTTACCTAAAATATATAAACCAACTGCTGAGGACTCCAAAAGACCTCAGTAGGGAGGAGCCTCCATGTGTTGTACATGCACATCCCACAGATAGTTAATTGGATTTAGACCTGAGGAACTGGAGGCCAGGTCAACTTTAAAGTAAGAAAGTATCTTTCTGAATGAGACCATAAGGGAATAACATTATTTTCAAGTGTTTAATGTAGACTGCTAAAATATTTAGGTAGGCTGCACAAATTAACTTTTACATAAATTCCAGGATATAATGGAGCATTGTCCCAGATTATCATATATATCTTCATCAGTCTGTCTTCTTCCAAAAGGAATTCTTCTGCAATTTTTTATATTACAAAGTTATGCACATACAGTTATCAATCCTCATAATTTAGTTGGTTGGGCTCTTGTTTACATTGTTCCATAGTCTAGTTGTGACAATCATACATGGATCATCTTGGTCAGTCTAACTGGTCTGAGGCTGTGTAGCCCCTTATACAACAAGCGTTGATGCACATTGTGTCCTCACTTGATTTACATCTTTCCCTCATGGCAAGCATTACATAATCTTTGCTTAATTTATGTGGGATTTGTTTAGGTGATCTTTACTCTCATGTAGTGTATATCAATGTCTGGATCACCCATGTTGTCTCTTCTCTATTTGCCCTTTCTTGGGCCATTATAGTAAGTGCTGGTAACCACTGAATATCATATTCTTACCCACTTTCCCTCTTTCCAACATATAACCTTTAAAAGCAGACTGATTACATGTTTTCTTATGTATATTGCCTCTGCCATTGCCATTGCATGATAACAATGAATTTAACTCACTTCACCTATCAATGTTTTTACAGTTTTTGCTTTAATAATATAGCCAACTATAATGATTTTTTTGAGCACTGACATAAATAAACATAAGGGTCTTAAATTGGTTATCTTTCACATGGCTTCTGGTCATATCAGAGGCAGCATTATTGTTTTAATGAGCATCCTGCAGGCCGCATGAGGATATGTTCCCACATGTGCAGCCGGCCCTCGGGTGATTCTGATCGCCTTCATGTAATTGAATGGGGCTCTTCCCCAGGCCGCAATCGGGGGCGATCAGGAGAAGGTCACTCAGCTCACAGCGTTTCTGATTGCGGTCCGTAGCCCGCATGGCCATTCCCCCCTGACCACGACCATAGACGTGAATTGCAGTGGTTAGAAATATTTTTTAACTGCAGCCATTCAATCGTGTGGAGGGTGGCCGCAGATGTGGGAACATAACCTTATATGTTGTGTTGCAAAATATGTTAGTGTGTATACGTTTCCTTGTTACATAGTTTAGTGAGCTGTAAGTGTGACAAGGACATTTCAGCTAGGCTTTTTTTTGGAAGGCATTGACTCACATACTATACATGCACATCATAACCTTCTCTATATACCCATTAGCCAGTAATATTTGCATATCCTTTATACTCTGTTCATGTATAGGCAGTCTACCTTGTTATATGCAACATGTCATATCCCCAATTTTTTGGGGACATGTATTCCGGATGTTCATACTTTACATATGCTTTTAGTAGTTTTGTTTAAAATTGTACTGTGTAATGTGTGTACAGTGAGAGGTTGAAGAGCTGAAATCCTTGGCAGGTTTCTTTTGCAGCTGTGAACTAGTCTCACTTTTGTTTTTCTCATCATGAAAGTGTTTCCTTCTCCAGAAAGTCATTGTCATTGCCTTTGGAATGTGAGCTATTCATTCACTTGTTGTTCCGGCACAACCCCTTTCTTTTATTCTTAACATAATTAATCCTTTTTTTTCATGAGACCTTCTGTGGCACTAGTAAGAGACCAGTTAAATAATTGGTAAGAATTATTTAACTTTTTGCATAGTGAAAGTAATAAGATCTTAAGCTTTGCCATTGAAGATCCTAAGGTAAATTCCTCATTTTAGAAAAACGATTGTTTTTAAAAACAGCAGCATGAAGTGATAACCAAGTGCGGAATGGCATGCCAACACTCTACTGTTGTTGTGAAGAGACTGACTACAGAAACAAGTGGAAATGAAACATTAGTACTAGAAGCAGACATTCCTTTATTTATTAACCATTAAAGGTTTTTATTACTTAGGGTAAACTCACACAATTAATTTTTTTTGCTTATCATGGACATCAAAGCTCCCAACTGACCCCATGCATGAAAACATCTTTTCGGAGTACTTGGCTCTCTTCTGAGCTACATTCATAGTATTCTGGACTATCAATTCAAATCAATTCATTTGCAAACTTGTATGTATACAAAAATTCCAGTTCCATTCTTTTTATTACTAGAGATCTAGCAGATGCACCCAATGAATATAGTGAACTTTATTTATTCCTTTTTTAACTTCATTTGATCCTTCAGGAATCCACTGAGTTCCTAATTTCCTGTGCACTCTGGTTTTACTAAACATACTTCTGCCCAATTTACCTATTTAAACTAGAGTATGGGAAATGTATCCATGTATCCTGTAGTCCAAATCAGGCATAGGGTGATAAAGCTCCATAGATACAATGCTTATAGGTTTACAAAAAGCTGCTTATAGGTTTACCAGAAAGTGAAACTGAGAAAAGAAAAGTGATATAGCTGCTATGTAATATAAATAAGCATACATCTTAAATTATTGTTATCATCCTGCATTCTAATCCACAGTTAGTCCATATTTTGCTTATCGCCTAGTATGTGTTTTTAAAATAGCGGTTCAAATTATACTAGTTGAATATTTTAGGTTCTGAACCACTAGATGGCACTCCAGTATTTAATATTTTGTGGACACTTGTTAAACATTGTGCAGGGTTTTTGCTGTTTGAATATCTCCTGGCAGCTACTGTACTTGAGTTAAACTAAAAAGTAAGACTGTACAATATTTTTTTTAAATAAAAGCGTGTAATAATCATTGAAGGGTAATATCTTTGTTTACATTTTCAGGACAATATTACCTGCACAGCATTGGTAGCTGCATATTCACCATAATTCTTCATATGAATAAATGTGACGCAACTTGGTATATTATTTTATAGTCTTAAAACTGGGATTACAAGTTGAGGAACATGGGAGACCAGGCAACATAAGGAATAGAAATAGAAAGACACCAAACAGTACTCTCCAACCCACAAGATTTATAAAGTAGTACAGTTCTGATGGCTTAGGCTGTGTCAAGTGGAACAGCTTAATGTTTCATATGATCTGGTGAAACATAAAAAAAGATTGCTCTATAGTTTTTGCATAAATCAAAATCAAAACGTTGACTTGAAAAAGTATCAGAGCAATCATTTTTAAAAATGATATCATGTCCAGGGGCTTTAAAATTAACTAGTAAAATTTTGCAATTTTTATCTCTTGACTCGAGTATAAGCTTAATTACATTTTCTACGCACATTTTGAGTACTGTATTTACTCGATTATAAGCTGACTTGTTCAGCCCAAAAAATTGTCTGAAAAATCTCCCCTTTGCTTTTACTCGAGTCAGAGTCAGCGTCCACTTACCTGTTCGCGGTCGCTGGTTCACAGCCACCGCCAGTCTCTGTGAAGCTTCGTTGTGTTTTCCAACATTCACTTATGATATGTAAACAAACAGCACCACACTGTCATCTGTTGGCCGGTTTGTTAATTGTTACTGAAGAAGAAATTTCAATAGAAACTCAAATAGAACACTTCACTACTTATGATATAAATAACTTATGAAATACCTTATTTTCCCGGGTATAAGACGGCCCCCAACTTTTCCAGTTAAAATATAGAGTTTGGCATATTCTCGCCATATAAGACCTCTCTTTAAACGCACATCAAATCAAAAATTTTTATGTCTACTCAACTTTCAACCCCCAGAAATCAAAAAATTTAATATAGTGTAATACAGTTGTGTATGAAGTGAAGTTTTTGTACAGCTATTTAATTAAATGTGTTTAATGTATAGTAATAGTGATGAGCGGCATAGAGCGGCAATACATTCGTATTCGCTGCATGCCGCAAATTTTATTGAAAACATTCGGAAAATATTCGCATTCGGCAATATTCTGTTTTTTTTTTTTATTGCGAATATCAGCAGTTTTTATTGCGAATATCGCGCACAATATAAGTTTAGCATGGCGTAAATTTTTATGCGAATTTTCACAAAAAGTGATGATTTTCACAATATTCGCATCTCCCCAATATTCAATTAAAAAACTGTTGATGTTGTTGCTAAGCTCTTGTTGCAGCCTTCCCATTCGTCCACTTGCATTGAGAGGCATGTGTAATGGATAAAAAATACTGAATATCTGGAATTGCGAATATTCGGCAATATATTCACCATCTTTGCGAATTTCCGAATTGCCGATATTCGCAATTAATATTCATAATCCGAATATTTGCGATCATCACTATATAATAATAGTGAAAACTCATCCTGTAATAACAATAAACCTGTGGTCGCTTAACTTTATTGAGGGTGTGAACTAAGATTCACCTGTTCGATTTATTCCTAGGGGCAAGGGTGCTTTCTCTATATTTACTTCCTGACTCTACTACTCTACTATCTGCTTTTTCCACCCTCAGCTTATCCTCAAAATATTTTTTTACAGTTTTTGTAGCTAAAATAAGGTAACGCAGCTTATACTTGGGTCGGCTTATACTCAAGTATATACAGTACAAAAAATTTCAGCTGATACGTAATACTAACCTAAATATGTTGCTAGGTTTATTGAATAATTTTAAAAATGTATTAATTTAAAAAATAATTTTAAAAATCAAGTAAATTCATACACACTTGGATCTTATGCTATGCATGGGCTGGGATTTATCAGTTGTGAAATTCCAGAATTTTACAGTCTACTGGAATTCTAAGATCGATTGTTAAATTACTGGGAGTGGGACCTTTAGTAATATTGACCTTTACTGGAATATATATAATATATAATATAATACATATATATATATATATATATATATATATATATATATATATATATAAAACAATCAATCTGTCCAGTAATGTTCCATATTCTAACAGTGAAATAGCTATAAAAATGATACTTGCCTTTATTACATAAGGAGAAACCAAATTGTGGCCTTGAGAACTGATTTAGTCAATGCTGAATTCAGCACTAAACACCAGTTTACCATAATTCTGTCTATGCTTTTTGACATTATCTTGTGTGCAGATTGAGTTGCTGCATTAACGCTTGACTCCATGTACATTAGACCTTACAGTTGGTGCCACACTTCTGCTTTACGTATGTGAGTGTGGGGTGGGGGAGAACCACCCCTAGAGTGCCACCCAGTAAACCTGAATAGACGTCTATAGAACTTAATAGGGTCTATAATAGGGTCTAGGAGCAGATAATGTGTTGGATCTAAAGTATATCTTCTTTCCTCTGCCACTAGACCTAACTGAGTAATTTAACTTTTCAGTGGGTGGGTAAAAAATTTAGAGTTTAGCTTTCAATTTGTTTTTTATATTCAGGTGCAATTCTTATTGTTGTTGTTTTCTTTATAGATCCAGCATATAACGTGTGATTACTTATCATTAACCAGTTAAAATTTTAAAGTAAATTATTATTTGTAATAAAAATAGTTTTCAAAGTCTTAGCAGGTACATCATTTAAATTCCTGTCCAAACTGTTAAAAAGAGGGGTATCAGATCCCTGTAACTGTAGATTTTATCTCTAGTGAAGACAAATAGAGGGACTAATCTCTGTAACACAACACCACTACCTAAAACAGAAATGTTCAATGACTTGGTTGGTTTGTTCACAAAGTACAGATGTCATATAATACACCTGCTAGGGCCTGGGATTAGAATCATATAAAAGCTTCAAAAAAGACCGGGATTAAATCTATGGTATATAGTGTACTGTAACACAAAGCACGTAAGGCTGATAAGAACAAATAGGAGGATAGTAGGTGCAGATTGTTAGATGTCCAAATAGAAAGAGTTATCATTGTCTAAATAAATTCTATTGTTTTAGGGTAATGCTAGATGATTTGAATGCAATTTTGTCACAGAGTGGTAAGCAAGGTGATTCCTATACTGTTTCACCTCTTTGTTCATTTATCATATCTACAAAAAGTCTGCTTGGCTTAAGATGGATCTCTTTGAGTAGAGCTTTTCAATAAAGTCATAAGCATAAAATGTAAAGACTGTGGGAAATAGTGAATAAAGGGAGCATCACTCATAGTTCATTGAACAAATAAGCCGGTAATCTTCTCAAAATGGATTGATGCCTAAAGGTACATACTTTGACTTTAAATCCTTAAAATTAGTTTAAAAGATGTCTTGAATTCACCATATTTAAGTTGTTATCCGGAATGTTTGTTGTACAAATGTCAGGTCTGATCTTTTTCTTTAGCTAAATTGTCCTGATAAGCATGACAACAAATTGTTCAGCTGGCGTTTATAACTTTTTCAGCAGTCCCAAAAAGTGTTTGTCTGTGCTTATGTAAAGACTGCAGTAAATTCCACATTATCATGCATGATTGGATTTAATTGATTATCTCTAATGATGGAGAAAGAAATTACAGTCTATCATTGTAATGGTAGTTGTGAGACAAAAATAAAAACGTCTCAAAAGTCAAATATTGCTGTGAATTGCAAAAAGTATTTGATCCTCTATCAACCAGCAAGATTTCAGGCATCCAGTTGTCTTCACTTTATTCTAGCAACAAACTTAAAGGAGGAACCCCTGTAAGAGATTTTCTTCTAATCCTACTTGCTTTTACAGTACCTGTATAAAATGCACCTGGCTACAGAAGCAATAAATCAGATTACACACCATGAATTAGACACCATGGCCAAGACCAAAGAGCTGTCCAAGGATGTTCAGGATAAGATTGTAGAACTACACAAGGCTGAACTGGGCTACAAGACTCTGGCCAAGCATCTAAGTGAGAAGGTGACAATAGTTGGTATGATTTCAAACAATTGGTAACACACTGCACCACGGTGGACTGACATCTTGCAGGGCCAGGGTAAAGTGTTGTGGTGAGATGAGACTAAATTCAAACTCTTTGGCATAATCTAAACTGGTTATGCTTGGAGGAAGAGAAATGCTACATATGAGCCCAAGAACAACAACCTCACCGTCAAACACAGAGGTGGACATATTATGCTTGGGGGGGGGGGGGGCTAGGGGGATATTCTTATGAAGGCACAAAACACCTTCATTACATCGAAGGGAAAATGAAGCACCTCCTTGACATTGAAAATGGGACCTGGATGTGTATTCCAGTATGACAAAGACACAAAACACATGGTCAAAGCAAAAAATGAGTGGCCTAAAAAGAAGCACATTCAGATCTCCAGACCTTAATCCCCTATAGAATCTGTGGAGAGGGCTGAAGGTTTAAGTTGCCAAACAACAGCCTCAAAACATTGGAAAACATCTGCAAAAAGTCTAGGAAAACATCTGCAAAGAGAAGTGAGACAAAATCTCTTCTGAGATGCAAGAAACATCTGACCTCTGGATTACCAACAAGAGGTATGCACAAAGTACTGAGGCTATGTTCTGTCACAGATCCCAGCAGGACTGGTGGATCTGTGTCTGCGGTAGCCGCTTCCAGCTCAAGAAACCTTCTGTAACATCAGGGATAAAATTTCCAGCTCTGGAGCTCCCTCTGCTGGATGCTGTGGTCCTGCACTACTCCTCAGTTGCTTCTCCCTCCTAGTCTTTATCTGGGAAGATCAGGTGACAGGAAATTGCCTGAGCTTGGTCTCATATGTGTTTACTTCCTGATCCTCGTAAATCCTGCTTGACTTCCCAGCTCCTGACCCCCTGCTTGTTCCTCGGACTACGCCTACATCTTAATCGGCACTGCATCCCGGTATCTCTCCTGACTCCACAGCATCTGACCCTAGGCTTGTTTATTGGACTTCCCTCACTCTTGAACATTTTGTACCGCATATTGATTCAACAAGCCATCTTGCATGGGTGCTTTCTAGGGACCGCAACCTGGGGATTACCTGCAGCCAAATCAAACTCCCTTCGCAGGGAGCTTTGGTGAACACCAGGTAGTCCCTTAGACTCTGCGCCCTGGATTGCACCTCTGCCAATCATGCAAATTGGTCCAGTGGGTCCACACCCTTGTTTCAACGCTGCTCTGGTGTTACCAGTGTTAAAACAATTCATCAAGGACTACTCTTCCATCATCGCTCCTATCACAGCTCTCCCCAGGAAATGTATAGACAGCAAACATTGGTCACATGAGACCCTTGAAGCTTTCAACCTATTGAAAAAGGGCTTTTTCTTCTGCTCCTGTCCTGATACGTCCTGATCCAGCTCACCCTTTCTTTTTAGAAGTGGATGCCCCCTTAGTTGGGGTGGGTGCTTTTATATCTCAGCGGAACACGTCTGGCAAGCTCAGATCTTGTGCGTTCTTCTCCAAGAAGTTCTCTCCGGCCGAGCGGAACTACTCCATTGGGGACCGTGAGCTACTGGCAGTTAAATTGGCATTAGAGGAGTGGTGCCATCTTCTGGAAGGAGCACTCCATCGGGTTATCATCTACACGGATCACAAGAATCTTCTGTACCTCCAAACAGCACAGAGACTTAACCCAAGAGAGGCCCGCTGGGCTCTGTTGTTTTCTCCCAGTTTGATTTCATCCTCACCTTCTGCCCAGGAGCTAAAAACGGGAAAGCAGATGCTCTGTCCTGCTCCTTTGATTCTGAAGACACCGAACCAGAGCCCTCCTTTATCATTGATCCTTCCCGTATCCTGTGGTCGGCTCCCACTGGTCTCCAACGAATACCTCCAGGAAAGCAGCTGGTACGGAAAGTCCAGCGGCGTCACATCCTGGTTTTGGGTCACTCCTCCAAGATTGCTGGTCACCAGGGTATCCAAGACTCTGGAATTTATATCCCGTACATACTGGTGGCCTTCATTCTCCGAGGATGTGAGGGACTTTGTTGCTGCTTGTTTTACCTGTGCTCGGAACAAGTCTATCTAGCGGTAATACTGTCATCCTCGTTGTGGTGGATCGCTTTTCCAAGATGGCACACTTCATCCCCTTGGCCGGTCTTCCCTCAGCTCCAGCGCTGGCCCAGGTGTTCCTGTGGTAGGTGTTCTGGCTCCATGGCCTCCCTTCCAGTATCGTGTCTGACCGCGGCGTGCAGTTTACTTCCCGCTTTTGGAGAGCCTTGTATCGCTTGCTTGCTGTGCAGCTGGACTTCTCGTCAGCTTACCACCCGCAGTCGAATGGGCAGACGGAGCTCATAAACCAATGTTTAGAACAATATCTCCGCTCCTACATCTCTGCCCCTGGGTGGAATTTGCTCATAACAACCATGTTTTGGAGTCCACCTCGCACAGCCCGTTCTTCCTCACCTACGGCTGCCATCCTAGGGTTCCAGTACCTGTGTCCATGGGATCCGAGGTCCCTGCTGCTGCTGCTGCTTCTGCCAGAGCCAATTTCCAGGAGTTCTGGGATGAGGTGCAGAGAGTCCTACTAGAGTCTGCTCAACGGCATAAAAGATGGGCTGACAGGAGAAGAAGTCAAGTCCCGCAGTTCTCCCCTGGTGATAAGGTCTGGCTCTCTACTAGGTTCATCTGCCTGCATTTGCCCTCTTCCAAGTTGGCACCTAGGTACATTGGCCCCTTACCTGTCCTCTTGCAAATAAAGCTTGTGACATATCGGCTGCGGCTTCCTCCATCTCTCAAGATCCCCAACTCCATTCATTTGTCTCTCCTCAAACCTACTGTTTTTAACTGCTTCTCTAGGAAGACCATGCCCCCTGGTCCCGTCTCTGCTGAATCCGAGGAGGAATAAGAGGTTGAGCAGATACTAGATTCCCGGATTTTCTCTCGGGGGCACTGCAGTACCTTGTCCATTGGCACGGTTATGGTCCTGAGGAACGGTCCTGGGTTCCCGTTGCGGACCTCAATGCTCCCCTCCTCCTCCTCCGCAAGTTCCATCAGCAGTGCCCTGGCAAGCCGGATGAGGGCCAGCCTGGGGGAAGCCATAGACGGGGGGGGGGGGG
>CM070036.1:97380811-97401953 GCA_036250615.1 Ptychadena robeensis | reverse complement strand
CTCAAAACCCGCCCAGTATGGTTCATCTTTAAAAACCCAAGTAAGCATGATCCAGGAAGTCCTCCATTTTAACATCACCGGAAACCACACCAGCTGAGGACCACAAGGGCCGGTGGCCATCTTGGACTTATAATTCTTGGACGGATTGATCTTGGACTTTTCCCTACAAACGGACACTTTTCCTTCAGAACCTTAAGTATCATTTCTTCTGTTTTTCCCTTTTATTTTACACTGACTTACACTCTCTTTAATTATTGATTTTAATAATGATTGTATATTTGAATAATTCGTATTGCATAAAATAAATGAGTCTTGTCTTTCTCTCAGCCTCATACCTGCTTTGAATACCGCAGAACGCTTCCCTAGCTTTCCGAAGAGTCGCTACCCAGTCGCTATAATAGTAATTGTAACGGGTTTTCCCTTTTCCCGAATTAAATGGGATGGTGGCAGTAATACCAAAATATTGTGTTATTTCTGGTCCTGGTCCGCGCTCTCCCTTTGTGGTCTGGCTGCGGCCCAATTCCGGCGGTTCCGGCGCACTGATTGTACCGACTTAGTTGGACTCTCTGTGTGTTGGAATCGATCGGGAGGTCTCTGCGGTCCGACCACTAGGGGGATTCGTGACAGTGCCCTAGTCAGATGAGACCAAAATGGAACTTTTTGGCCAAAATGCAAACTGCTATGTGTGGCGGAAAACTAACACTGCACATCACTCTAAACACACATGCCCACTGTGAAATATGGTGGTGGCAGCATCATGCTTTGGGGATGCTTCTCTTCAGCAGGGACAGGGAAGCTGGTCAGAGTTGATGGGAAGATGGATGGATATAAATACAGGGCAATCTTGGAAGAAAACCTCTTGAAGTCTGCAAAAGACTTGAGACTGGGGCGGAGGTTTGCCTTCCAGCAGGACAACGACCCTAAACATAGAGCCAGGGCAACAATGGAATGGTTTAAAACAAAACATATCCATGTGTTAGAATGACCCAGTCAAAGTCCAGATCTAAATCCAATCGAGAATCTGTAGCAAGATCTGAAAACTGCTGTTCACAAACGCTGTCCATCTAATCTGACTGAGCTGGAGCTGTTTTGCAAAGAAGAATGGGCAAGGGTTTCAGTCTCTAGATGTGCAAAGCTGGTAGAGACATCCCCTAATAGACTGGCAGCTGGAATTGCAGCAAAAGGTGCTTCTACAAAGTATTGACTCAGGGGGCTGAATAATTACGCACACCCACTTTGCAGTTATTTATTTGTAAAAAAATTTGGAATCATGTATGATTTTCTTCCACTTCTCACATGTACACCACTTTGTATTGCTCTTTCAAGCCACTGAAAGTATTCACAGCCTTTGCTTAATACTTTGGCAGCAATTACAGCCTCATGTCGGTTTGAATATGATGCCACAGTTTCACCTTTTCTTTTTTGCAGCACCTCTCAAGCTCCATCAGGTTTGATGGGAAGTGTCTGTGCACAGCCATTTTAAAAGATGTTTAATCAGATTCAAGTCTGGGCTCTGGCTGGGCCACTTAAGGACAGTCACAGGTGTGTCCTAAAGCCACTTCTTTAATATCTTGGCTGTGTGCTTAGGGTTGTTTTCAGGTTTTCATCCAGGATGTCTCTGTACATTGCTGCAGTCATTTTCCATTTATCTTGACTAGTCCCCCTGCTGCTGAAAAAAATCCCCACAGGATGATGCTGGTACCAACATGTTTTACTAATCTTTGTCTCATCAGACCAGAGAATTTTGTTTCTCATGGTCTGAGAGTCATTTTAGCAAACTCTAGGTGAGCTGCCATGTGCCTTTTACTAAGGAATGGCCTTCCCAATCTACCCTACAGGCCTGAGATGGTTGTCCTTCTGGAAGGTTCTCCTTTCTCCACAGATAGCCTCTGTAGCTCTGAATGCCCTTCTTCCTGATTACTCAGTTTAGATGGCAGGACAGCTCTAGGAAGAATCCTAGTGCTTTTGAACTTTGACTTTTGCTTGGTTTGTGCTCTGACATGAATTGTCAACTGTGGGGCCATATATAGTGTAAGTGCCCACTACTCACAGGTGTGATAACCTTGGCAAACAGGACACAAGAAACCTCCAGCCGATCCCAGGCAAATAGCAGTTCTCTGCCTTTTCCTTTATTCAGGAAAAAAAATGAAACAGGAACAAAACAAAAACAGTGCAATAACTCAGCAGAGCCCTCAGTCCAAAACGGAAAAATGATCAGTCCTCCCTTTGGGTTAGGTGCTGGTTACACAGACACAAGAGCTGTCTGTACTGGCTTCCAGGCACTCCAACAACTGATTTTCCAGCACAACAAAATGTTAATAGGAAACAGGTCTAACCGATAAAGATTCTCAAATGTTTATTTGTTAAACATCCAATGCATAACTTTATGTTGAATGTTAAAGCAGTGAACCCAATGACTTCTGCTTTGTTATTCGTTTGAAAACAAATCCTTTAAAATGAATGATCTTTGTACAAAAAATGGAGCATATTGGTGTAAACACAGCACTATTACGAGGGAGCCAGAACAATTGCTGCAGCTTTGGCTCCATCTGTCCTATAACATCATGGCAGAGTTGAACTTATCATCAGGAGCTTATCCCAGGCCCTATAAAATAGAATGCTCTCAAGTCTCACTTGCTCTGTGTTGCCTTAGTGAAGGACATTGAAGGAAGAGAAGTATGTGAGTCCCTTTCCACCAGTGTGCAACAGCAAGCAGGTGGCTTTCAAGTGAGACAGCCTGCATTTCGTGTTGCCTGGCTTCTAGCACGGGAAATACCCCTAAGTGTGTGGTTTGGAGGAGTCATCCATTCAAGAGAGAGAAAGATCCAGAGGAACTGGTCAGTCACTGTCAATGACTCCACTGGTCGAGTGCACAGACTCGGATATCGTATGTGAGGGGTGAACTTCTGTATTGAGGCTCTTCTGAAGATACTTTCATAAAGTTCTAACAGCTGGGCTTCCCTGTTCTCTCGATTTCCTTTAATAAAAGCTCTTTGGTGTGTTTGACCAAGCTCTGTGTAACAGTATAAGTGTTTAGTTACCTGTAAATTTCAAATTGGTTTGCCAAATGTAAGCTAATTTATTGTGATGTTGCTAAAGGTCTTTTTCTTATGTACAATTTGCCTTGTGTTTTAGGGTTTTCTTTTTGGAAAAAGTATTGTTGACAGTATGATATCAAGCTTGGCTGTTTATAGTCCACAGTATTGTTGTAAACCTTAATAAGTAAAAGCTATAAGAAATAATTCTATTAGTCATTTGGAATACCACCAAAGCTTTGTAGAAAACAAATGGAAAAGCCTGTGTCACTAAGGTCTGGGTTTTCTAGAAACAACAGTATTTTGTATTCACAAATTTAAGAAAACTTTAGAAGGATGCATTTAATGCCAGTGGAAATATTCACAGGAAAGATTTTCACACAGAGTTTAGAGATGGGGTTTTATTAATTTGGACTGTTTTCACAGTCATTATTCTGTTGGAGATTATTTCTTGTACCTGTTGGCGTCATATAACATACTCCTCACTGATGTCTATTTGCAGATCTTTATTTTTTATTAAAGTCATTAATTTATCTATACAGCCACACAAATTTAAAAAAGGGGGCTCTATCAAGATGGGTGTGTGCAAAATTTTTTGAACCCTTGCCATTTAAGAGACATTTTTTTCTAGCATTTCATCATATACAGTGTTGGGATATAAGCTTCTGAAAAAAAGAACATTCAGTTATAAGTATAATATTGGAGAGCATGTCAAGAGCTAAAAGCTTAGCAGTTCAAAGTATTACAATTTGTTTTAAATATTGAATATTTTGAAAAATATGGTAAATAAATAAATGTAAAAATATTTTATTGAAACTATTGTACAGATGACAACATCATTTTTTATCTGACCCTTAATGCTGGAAAAAGTTTGCACTTTTGTAGGGTCTTACCAAAATAGAGTTTTGTTTTTGTGCATACTGTTTTGTCAGTGGGGATTTCAGTTGAGCTTGCTGGTAATGAAATGGATAGCAAAGAAAAAATTAAATATTTATTGTTTTATGTGTCCATCCTATATATAGGAGCGTCTAATCACTGAATAATACCTGTGGGGAACTGGCTTCTCTGCTGGTCACAGCTCCGTGCTCCGACTACCAGAGCGGGAGCTAAAGGAGGCAGGGAAGCTGTTAGAGGCTGCCTCTGAAAGCTTGCCCACCTACGGGTGGATCTTCACTCTTTCAGCTTCCCTATCTGTGCATGGGCTTGGCCAGTGGGCGGATAGCGAAGGCACTACCATCCGCGGCTGAATTGTCTTTCTTTTTCAAGGTTTGGTAAAATCTGAGGTGTATTTTACTTCAAGTGCAGTGTGGTCTCTCAAAAAGAAAAAAATTGTAGAAAAAAAACAAATATAAAAGTATATTAAGAGTTGCTTGAAAATTCTTTGTGGGCTTTTATGCCTGCTTCCATTATTGTTGCTCCTATTGAGAACTGCAGATAACTTTTCTAATTTCTTAAGTCTACACTAAATGGCCAAAACTACTGGTACACATCTTTTAATCATTCATTGAGGTGTTTAATCTTCCATCAGCATCATGAGATTTGCTCAATGCATAGTTAACCTCCTAAGTGTAGCTCAGGATACGTTTTATTATCGCTCTGGGATTCCCACCTATTGCCAGTGTTAGTGAGTAATGCTGGACCCGAAGAGGTGAAGGGGGGCCACTCCATTGACTCAATTTTTTAGCACATCCCCGGTGGCATTAATGATGCTGGGGATGTGAAGGGGGAGGATGGAGAATCGCTGCAAAAACAATGTAATCCACCGCAATTGGGCATGGTGTTCTTTTAAAAAAAAGTGAGCCACGGCAGATTGTTCAAGGCCTGATTAAGTAACTGACTACAGTTTCCATATACTAAATTTTCTAAGTGTACTAACGTAATGTTTATTTTGTAGTGGTAATTTAAATAAGAGCACCTATTTTTAAAGTAATGAATGTGTCATTTACGGAGTATACAAATCACAGGAGAGAGGTAAACTTTCCGGATCAATCCAGACTAACAAAGATTCACTAATACCTGTGATAGTAGGGAAAGAGATGGATTTTAAATCTGCTGCTTTGTTAATATTTTCAGTAAATAAATACTCATATGGAGCCTGAAGCCTTTGAAGAAGTACCAATGTTTATTTTTTTTATTTGGAGTGAAAAAGAAGGACTGATAATTTGAAATTACTATTTAAATTATAACATGTACATTATGTTGACAGACATATACATGCAACATCTATTAAATTTTTTCAGGAGCTGGAAGTACATAAGACAGGTAACTTACAGCCCCACAGAGTAAAGGTCAGGTTAGTTTATACAATACAAATTTATTAATGTCATATTAGTACAGTTCAAAGTTCTCTTGCAAAAATAGTAATAAAGACAAGTGGGCTGGTAGCCATATTTTGTAGAAAATCATATTCTTTTCTATAACTTCATTATATTTTAAAGCGTCAAAGGAAAATCAATGAAAATACCACCAACAAGGATGAATTCATTAGCAAGAAGTTGACCTTAAAATTCTCCATGATGAAACATGAAGAATTACATATTAGCTGCTGAGTATATCATCCCCATTGTTAGCTTTCATCAGGTTCTCATTTCTTACCGAGTGTCATCACCGAGACATATGAAACTCTTCACATAAGCTCTTCTGTTGCCCCTTTTTCCTCAATGTTGTTAAATAAGATGAATCAAAAGCTATTTACCTCTTTTGTTAGATTTATTATATTACTTGTATTTTAGTTTTAGGAAATTACATATTTATAAATGTATTATAGTTTATATGCATATATTATGCTTTTTTTTAGTAAGCATATTTGCTTTTTTAAATCACCTTAACCTTCTGGGCGTTACAGGCTTTTCGAGCCATTTTTTATGGCACGAAAAGCCGTTTCCCCCGCATGTACTCCGCCATGATTGCCGGCTCTTTGCCCAGCCCTCTACACACCGCCGGTGTGTAAAATAGATGCCGGCGGTGTTTGGGGAGAAGAGCGGCGCCCCTCCATTAACATGGAGGTCTATGGCACTGCCCGCCCCCTTCGGCGTCACAGACACGGGGCCGGAAAGGCTCAGTGTGTCGGCGGCTCTTCTACAGAGTCGCAGGCACACGGAGAGGTGACGTTTATGCCTGATCCCAGCACAGGCGCAGTTTGATTCACGATCAAACTGCGCCCGAACTGGCTTCGGGCATATCGCCCAGGAGGTTAATTGAATGATACTGATACTGATTTTTGTAGTATAATTTTTTTGTAATGTTTAAGATGTTTCCTAGCTTATCTTTGCCAGGTCTTAGTTAACATTATACAACATTCCATTTCAATATGAGTAAATACAATTAGCTAAGCCCCAGGTGCCGCTGCCCACTGACAGGTCCATGTCCGGGAAATTGATAGAGTAGGAAGAGGAGAAGAGGTGATAAACTTATGTGATAGGCGTATGTAAAAGCCAATCAGTGACTAAGATGGCATCTGAGCAAAGGTTATGTGCCTCATAGATATCATGATAGGCTTTATGATATCTATAAAATGTTCAATACATTGAGTATTTAAAAATTAAAAATAATGTCTTTAGCTCGGCCTGCTGTAATTTTTCATAAAAAATGCTTATACAAGTCAGTATAGATTTAGAATGTTATGTGCGGCCCTTTAATGATGCTGAGGGCCGCACTTGTGGCACTCCATATCAACTCAGTTGGCCACCACTGATTTAAGCAGTGACCTGTATAAATGAAAATATTTTTTTGTTTGTTATACATTTTTTATATTTTTGTAGCCAGTTATAAAAGTTATATAAGATATAAAAGTATATGAAAAGCACCACCTCGTCTTGCACTTGCTTATGCAGTATTGCAGCTGACGAGAGGGAGCCGTCCAGCTAAGCTCAGATCCTCGCAGCTGCACATTCTGCTCTGTGCTGTTCGGGTATCTGAACTAAAAGAAAGGCGGATGAACAAGCCTAATTTGTATGCATTCATATGCATATTTGGGCATATTTCATACATTCATATGCATATTAGGACATATTCAAAGAGCACACCTGAAATATCACCCCCATTGTCATTCCAGATGTGATCTTTGAAGTTAACCCTTTCAGAGGGTTGCCAAATGCCATTGTATTATTGTATTGGATACAGTGATAACTGTATCCAATACAATTCAAAACAAAATAAAAATGTTATTATAAACAAACATAAATACTGTTTTGAAATCTTTCACCAAATAAGTATTCAAGAGATTTAAGATTTAATGATACATTTTATAATTTTTTATGTACTTTTTTAATAATAATTGTGTGTTTCAAACATTATTATAGTCAGGATGTCTATTAGACCCACGTACGGACAGATTCTTGGAAGTTACAGGCCTACAACACAAAAAAAATTCCAATAGAGTCTATGGTTCGCTTTTGGTACAGAAATCTGGACCTCAGCAGAGCGCTAGGGAGGTTAAAAGCCTTCCTAGTCTAAGTTTCAGTTCGGTCAAAATCTCTCCTCGAGCAAATTACCGCTATCATTAATTTATATAGCGCCTATACATTACGCAGCGATGAACAATAAATTAGAGTTGAGACACAGCACAAGATAACACACAGGTACAGGTTATGCCACAGGAGGAGTAGAGGACCCTTCCTGCTTGGGCTTACAATCTAATAGGTTTGGGAACAGTGTATGCAATAGGTGGGGGGATGGGACTGGCATGGTGGTGCTGTTAGGGGTGAGAAGATGGGTAAGCCAGACTGAAGTAGTGGCTTTTCAGGGCTTTTTTTTAAGTGCATAAGGTAGGAGCAAGTCTAATGGGGAAAGGGAGAGTGCTCCAGAGAGTAGGAGTGGCCCTAGAGAAGTCTTAAAAACCACGCATGTGATGATGTTATAAGTGGGGATGTCATTAGTAGGTCGCTGGAAAAGTGGAGGAGGGGTGGTTAGGGGTATATTTAAGTACCAGGTGGGAGATGTAAGTGGGACAGGAGGTGTGGGGTGTTTAAAAGCAAGGCACAGAACTTTAAATGCAATTCTCTGGACAATTGGAAGTCAGTGTATTTGCAGAGAGGAGCGGCAGATGAGGAGTGGTTAGATAGGTAATCGTCAGACCCAGTTGGGACTTTTAGGGTATAAAGTATATATCAAAGTGTTTACTTTTATTGGCTCAATGTACCACCCATCATTCATAAGATGAAATCGTTCACATCCTTAGGGATTCTCAGGTTTTTGATTCTACTCCAAAACACCCTGAGCTGTGCATCCCCTTCTACTCTTGGAAATATTATTTGAATGTAATTCAGGGCAAGGGGTATTTTATTTAATAAAGAATTCGTTTGTAGATGGCTGATAATTTAATGAGCCAAAAGCCCATGCAAAAAATAAAACTGCACACATTGGGTTGGGTTATATGGTTTATGTGTTTATGTGTTGGGATCATTAACACATTGTTAACTGTTTTGCAACATCTTTTGTGACATTTGGCATCTTAAGAATGTTCTCGCATGTAGACATCAACCTCCTTTAAATAGGATACTCATTGATTGTTTGTTAAATCAAAAGATGTACTTTATGTAGTGTCTTTAAAACATATATTTCGTTTTTTAAGTGAAATGTTTAAGTTAGTGAATTTCAGAACTATCCATTTAAGGTAATGTCATTTTGCTTAAATCAGTTTTTCCACAGACTCTTTTGTCTGACTTGCTCATTTTTTTTCTTTTTAGCATGAGCAAAAACAGATTTCTTGCAAAATCCAAAACTTAAGTTAATTTCATTTGAAAAATAAGAAAGCTGATGGAATAACATCTAATGTGTATAAAGTTTTGGCACTGTAGGTGATATGTATATGATGGCCTCATAAAGGAAAATGGTCGATATAGTAAATTATACCAGGTGTGTGTGTGTAGGTAAAGGTTATAACTTATAACAGATTATACATTATACCCTTTTGCCTGGAAAACCCAGTAATCTGTGAAATGCATAGAATCTGTAGGCAAGAGTTTGTCCAGTAAGAGGTTTGGTATAAACAGTGCAAGTTGGAACATAAATACCATTGTTAACGTGACTGATCAATAGAGGGGCCTTAACTGTCAAGTGTAGGAAATAAAATGGAAATGTCATTGAACATTAAAGATTGCCCTGTAATTTATATATAAGGCAATAGCTTCTTCACTTCACTTCTACTATGTCTTTTTTCCCCATGCTTAACGCTGACTGCATGGAAAAAGACGCAGTTAGGATCCATCTAATCTCCTTATGCGTTACTAAGCCGTACGGCAGCGTTACTATTGTGGTAATCCTGGTGGTCACCATCAATGATGAGTAAGGGAATTTTTTCCTATTCAAATAATTAGGGTGCAGTAATACCACATTAGCGGTACAGCACCCTAATTATTTCAATAGGAAAAAATGCATCATTGAACCCTGGGCCATCTGCTTGCAAATCATGGGTTAACATCGGCCAATCCATTGTTTGGTCGTGTCACGCCGATGCATCCATGCCAACCAGATAAAACATACCCTAAACACCTCTTTTAACAATTTGGGATGAGACAGCACATAATCTTGGGTGATTTATAACTGTCAAATTGTCTAAATTGTCTGTTTTTGTTTTTTAGCGTTTTATTTTCCAATTTGTTTGAATCTCCTTCTTCAGGGCTTTATGTTCTACTTGATGATACCCACCAAATGTGTGTAATGGAAATACACCCCTACAAGTAAATTTGATCGTTCTGTTGAAAATAAAACATTGCATTTGGAGATATACTTTAGCTTATATAGGCAAGTCTTTGTCTTTTTACCTAATAAACATGGTTATAATTGCTTAAAGCGGACCTACCACCAGGAATCAATGTTTTCATGAATGGCACTAGAAGTGCCAATAATAGGGAGAAATGCAGTGAAAAAACCCAAAAACTTACCTGTAATGAGCAATTTAAGAATATAATCCGGCAGCTCTCCTCACTTCCTGGTTCATTGTGGGCAGAAATCGTCAGCACGTCACAGGAAGCTTAGATTTCTCAGTGATCTGCTTTGAAAATTCCCATAAAAGATCACTGAACACCCCCAGTGGCCACCCGCGATATTGCACCCCCATGTGTTTCATGTGTTGGCTCCACGAACCAAGAAGGGAGGGGAGCTGAGTGGTAATCTTGTTAAATTGCTCATTACAGGAAAGTTTTTGAGTTTTTTTACTGCATTCCTCCCTATTATTGGCACTTCTAGTGCCATTCATAAAAACATAGATTTCTGGTGGTAGGTCCACTTTAACCTTGTTAAATTAGGTCATGCTCCTTGTGTCCTTGGTCCTGTCTGTCTTTTACAGGGGAACCACACTTCCCTTCCATCTCAGGATCTGCTCACCTACATGCAACGCCATCACCCCTTATACTGACCCATTTACCATTTCATTACCTGTATTTTACCCTGTGTTTCACCTGGTTCCATATACCACCTGATGGTCTCCTACTGTGTGACTGTTTTGTGAAACCACTAATTTCTTAATTTTTCTTCAGAGGATAATACTTGTCATGTTGCTCCCCCTTAGCATTACCACCACTACTCATCTGAACTCTTTACTCTATTCACTATATACCATGGAAATCTTTATATTGCATTCTCCTGAGTTCTGAACTCTCGATAAGGCACTAACTCACTGCAGCACCTACCTGTACTCTGTACATTATATAATCATGACTCCTGTATTTTGTACTAGACCCCTTATTTTTTTAATGTTGTGTGAAGGATGGTGGTAGCTCTATTCTGTTTTGGTAGGGTATATGCAACATCCTACACAACATCTAGAAGACCGTGTAGTTTATATCTAGCACAATTCTGTAGCATTACAAGGCTAAGAAGGCATGTACTAATGTGATTCTGAAGACAGTTGAGTGCTACTTGTTTGTCTTAAATAATAAAAGTAATTTTCACTACTTAGAGCATTTTCTCATTTTTACACTGTGTGAGCCAAATGAGTCATGAGATTGGGGAGAGTCTTAGAGGATTATACATACAGACCTCTTCTTAACAATTGGGACACATGCATGGTGTCAGTTTATATCCTCTGATGAAAACAGTGCCATATATTTTAAAGACGCAAGTCATGTTTCATCACATTTGTTTTAGACTATATCAATATTGGTATCAATACAAATAGATTTAATTGACCCCTGCAGCCTTTGGACTGTTTACATACTTTTTGCCTGATCCTTTGGCTTTGTACATAGCATACAATTGACCTGTTTACTTTTACATTACTTTAGTTCTTATTTTATCTACTGTACATACCATACAGTTTTATCTACTGTACAGTATTTTACATTCTTTCTACCCTTCAATTTGCAATCCCAACCAAGGCATACTTTTGCATTATGTAGATTTTTATTTCATTTTAATTTGTTCTTTCTCTGGCATACCTTTTGACCACTCTTTTTAAGTCTTTATACTAGCAGAGTCATCTGATCTTGACATGGTTGTTGTTTTGGTTCCGTTCACTGTTTTCCCCAGCCTTGCTGCATATGGGAATGACAAGACATAAACAATATAATATTACGCTGAGATCTTAAGCTCCCCATACACACATAGCGTTTGTGGCAATTGATCAGCTGCAAAATTGCCCATGGATCAAAGTTGCCCACCTGGAGAGACCAATCTATGTCACCCAAAATCTTGATCATAGAAGGGACATGTCCATTTTTCTCTGGAAGTTTGCATTACCCTGGTCCCCATTCAAAGCATCGTGATAATACAAAACATTATCTCAATCCTTGTACTAAGTTCCTTATAGTACTTAAAGCATAACTCAACTAAAAAAACACAAATGTAATTACATTTTTACTTACCGCTAATCTGTCCCAATGGCTCAAAGTTGCTAAAAAAACCTAAAAAAATATATATGTACCTACCCTGCTATCATCTGTGGAAGTCACCATATTTACTTCTGTGTGGCTTCTAGTCTGTCAGGGTAAGGCTGCAGCAACACGAACAGTCACCGGGGGCCGCCAGATACAATGTCTTGTGATGGACACAAACTGAAAGTAAATAGATGGAAAGAGCTGCAGTTTAAGAATGTGCCATCTGAGACATCGTTCTCGTCACGACGAGGTAAGTATTTTTTATCTTTTATTTACAGATTGCCCCAATAAAAGGGGGTTGGCCAACTAGGGACAAAATTTTATCTGGAGAGTTTAGGAGCACTTTAATGCTGATTCCTACACCTTGCATTGTAAAAACACCTGACTTCTACCATCTGTAAAACTGCAACATGTACTTTTACTGTACATTACCTTCACCTTCTTTCTTGAACGTAGTCTCAGACAGTGTTATCCGTCTATATATTGTATGCAGAAAATTATATAATACAATCTTAATTTAAGAACGTGCAATTATTTCATTTATACTTGTATGTTTTGCTGATGGCTATGTTTAGCACCAATATATAGTTGGGCTGCCATAATTTGCCTATATTAACCTTTAATTATCTTCAAATGGATGCATAAAATGTGTAACGCACACAGCAAATACCATTTCTGTTGGGTTGCCGAATATGTCATTTAATGGGGTTGCCTCAATTTATAGGTACTGTAAATGTTTAGTGCTTAATTAGTCTACAGTTCCTTGTTCTCAATATGTTATTGGAATGGTGGGCATTGCTATATGCATGACATAGCTATGCACAAATAATAGCTGACGTGTAATCCAGCCAAAATTCTTTGGCAATTTTCATTGTTAAACATATACAATTTATGTCACCTGAAAAACCGCAGGGAAGCTTTAATAACTATAAAAGGTTGCAGTTAGGGGTGTCAAATTGGGAAGTCAGAGAAATATAATGAGATGTGGGGGTTCAAATGGTGTTGTACTGTGCGAGTTTTATTTGACCCAAAGCCAGCTGGTGATGGAGGCCGCTAATAGGAGGCTCAGAATCTACCATGCAGGAGGCTGACGCAGAGGACAGTGGGGAAGATCACCCTACATATGGGATGAGTACCAAACACCATCTCCTGGTACTCAAAAGTTATGTGCACCCCTGTGCATAATCACATAAGTTGCTTTTCCCCCATGCTGCTAAGTTGTATCAGAATTTATTGGCAGCATGGAAGCAAATGAGTATATGTATTTTGGACATTTATTTTTATCACAGTGTTATTTTTCCATTTTAACTGAATAGCTGTGCATCAACTTTTTGGGGACATAAATCATCCTTCACTTGCATACAGAAGAAAGGAATGCTACTAATGAATGTCTGATTAGTTATACGGTGTAACACAAAGCAGCTGACAATTTTAGGAACCACAAATTTTATGGGGACACAGAGCAATTTCGTACTTAACAAAAAGGAACAGTGTGTTCACAAATTACATCTGAAAGGCTTTGAGCTACACCAGGCAACCTTGTTACTGACGGAAAACTTCTCTAATAATTGTTTTTTAGAGAAACCAGATTTGACTATGTAAAACAATGTTTGTCCCATCCAAGATTTCAAGACTGTTGAAAGTTTGTTTAGATCTGTTTCTTTAGTTCTCTAAACTGAAACAATCTGCCTTAAAATAAACCTGTACAGGAATAAATAATAGATTTTCACATGGCTGACCTCTTAAAAGTGCAAGCTGTCTGACTAGGTCCATTAAATTCTGAATAAATTAAATACAGCTAAACTTATCTAATGTACTCCATGTACTTCACAGCTAAACACTCCATTAAACTGACAAATTGTAAAAAATAAATAAGTAAAACTTATCTGTAATGAGTAAATCCATAATGTCCTTTGTCGGTAAGCCTGTAATGGTTGACTCGCCATAGGTGTGCTCATTCCATGCATCACTAATGATAGCTGTGATGTATAATAGGTGACATGTGACAGGAACTTTGTTATATTTTTAAATTTCTTGAACTTAAAAAAAAAGCTAATTCATTGCAATGCGCAGAGATAGTTCCAAGAGGCTGCCTGTTTTTTTCGCCATGAGGATGCACCCACAGTGTCATCACATAATCACCACTTCATCATCACCACTGCATTGTCCCCAAGGCAATATTACGTATATATTATGTGCACTCATTGCAGAGAACAAACGGAGGGTAGCATCTTTTCAACAAGGTGACAAAGGGCTGGAAAAGAAAGCTAAACAGGTCAGATCTGTCCCCTGGGCCTTAGAATGCCCGCACCTTATCTAGGGCCATCTTGTAGAAATAAACCCCTTAACCCTCTGAGCGTTTGCCACGTGGCACGGTTTTCTCATAACCGTGCCACGGGCAATCGCGGCACTGGAGACGCCGGACTTATGCTGAAGAAAAGCGACGCCCCTCCAGTTTGACGGAGGTCTATGGCGCCGCCTACCCCCGCCCCCTTCGCGTCACTGGTGACGCGATCGGGGGCGGACCCGGAAGCATCGGCATACATGCCGGTGCTCCCGACCGCCGTAGGAAGACGGCGATACCTAGAGCGTGGCTCTAGTTAACTGGGGCTGAGTTTCATGATGCATGAAACTCAGCCCGAGTTAACTCGGGCCAGACGCTCAGAAGGTTAAGGAAATAAATAGGGCAACTACTAAATATTTTTCAGAAGGTTTAGTCAATTACACTTTAGTAATTAATTATCAGCAAAAAACACCTTTGTACAAGTAGAAAGAGATTTAAGTGATCTGTGTATAAACAAATGGCATCACACCTCGATTAACTGATGCAGTGTTGTAAAGAAAAGATAAAATAATTTCCATGTATTTTAATAGTGCTTTAAAAAATTAATACACACAGATACACAGATAAATAAAAATTTTGTTACTTTAGTAATTGGTACCTAAAAAGATGCATGGATCGTATATACTCGAGTATAAGCCGACCCGAGTATAAGCAGAGGTACCTAATTTTATCTACAAAAAGTGGAAAAACTTATTGGCTCAAGTATAAGCAGAGGGTAGGAAATGCAAAGTCAGATAGTGGAGTTTTCTATATGAGAAAAATATAGAGAAAGCACCATTGCCCCTAGGAATGAATTAAACAGGATTCATCTTAGTGCCACAACCTCAATAAATTAAAGAGAACACAGGATTATTATATGAATTGTATTTGAACTAGTAACCGGCCACCAGGTGGCAGTGTGGAGTTTGTTGATATCGATCAGCTGTGAATCGGGAATCACGGAGAGCTGAGGGAAGATATGCAGTGAAGAGGGAAGCTGCCTGTCTAAATTTCAGCATGGAAGTTCAGCTGAGGTGAGTGGACCCTCGGCTGACTCGAGTTTAAGCCGAGGGGAGCATTTTCTGCCCATTTTTTGGGCTAAAAAATTCGGCTTATACATGCGTATATACGGTAATGACTTAAATTGAAAGCTTTCCAATTTTAGGTTGGATGTATGGCCAAGTGTTTAGGTATAAGAAATCCTCCAAATTATGCTAAGTGATGACTAAATTGCCATTTAGTAGATATCATTTTAGGACTTATGCTCTGGGAGCTGGCATTGCCTGGTCATCATCATTTGTGTTTTTAATGTGCATTACAAAGTGATAGTTTTTAAGGGGCATTTTGCATCTATCCAGTCAATGCTGTTTTTGTAAAGAGGGCAGGTTTAGTAGTGGCACATGCAATATGGTCCTAACTGTCATCACATGGAAAATGCCTGTATTATTGATGCTCTGTTTTTTAAAAGACTATGTTGCTTTATTCCAACTTGACAGATCATCGTATAAACATTTTCACAGTAGGTCCTAAATATTCACAACTGCTGTCATTATTTAGGTTGTAAGATCGTGGTGAAACCATACTGTATTTAAGCAACTGATTGAGTGCTGATTTGAACCCTGCTTAAAGCGGAAGTAAACTCAAAAACAAAATCCCCCACATACATTACACGGACATATTAGTCAGGCAGTATACATGTGAGAACTGCTACCAGAGGAAACAAATGGTACTTACATTTCACTTCCTCATTCCCTAAGGGGCACCATCATAAGTACTGGCGCCTGAATCTACTTCCGCCCCTTCGTTGGTTGGGATTACTAGGTGGCCCTCTCCTCAGACATATTTACCATCCCAAGGGTTTGTATGGGAGGACGTTCTGGCCTTCCAGGTCTATTGTTTGCAGGTTGCATAGGAACAGGAGGACACTGTAGGAGACAGGAGAGATTGAGACTGAGTGGTGGTGAAGGTGTTCAGGTGCAGAATGGGGTGACATGGATTTGGGGGTGACATGGATTGGGTAGGCTGAGGTTAGAAAATATCTTTACCTCCTCTGCTGCAGTCCCAGCATGTTCTCTACACTTCCCCCACAATCACCTCAGATGAGACTTCCATGTGGGAAGGTTCTCATTCAGCCAGATCATGGTATATGGAGGTGAGGACAACATGACGGGGGTTACTGGGTGGTATTAAAATACTTATTACTCCTCTGCTGCCAGCTCCAGCATGTCTCCTCTATACTTCCTCCCAATCACCTCACAGATGAACTTCCATGTCGGGAAGGTTTCTCATCATGCAGATCTGGTATATGGAGGATGAGACAACATGAATGGTTACTGGGTGTTAATAAATAGTCTATTGCCTCCTCTGCTGCAGTCCCAGGCAATGCTCCACTACACGTCCCCCACAATCACCACAGATGAACTCCATGTCTGGAAGGTTCTCATTCATCCAGATCATGGTATATGGAGGATGAGGATGAGGACAGACATGACGGGGGTTACTGGGGTAATATAAAATATCTTATTACTCTCTGCTCCCTCCACAGGTCTCTCTAACCTTCCTCCACAGTCACCTCACGAGAACACTTCCATGTCGGGAAGGTCTCATTCATTCAGTCATGGTATATGGAGATGAGGATGAGGACAGGACCTGAGGGGTTTACTGGGTGGTAATATAAATATCTTATTCTCTCTGCTGCCACTCCGCATGTCTCCTCTACACTTCCCCACAATCACCTCACGAAAACACTTCCAGTCTGGGAAGTCTCATTCATGGCAGATCATGGTAATGGAAGAGAGGACAGCATGAATGGGTTACGGGTGTAATATAATAATTCTTATCCTCCTCTGCTGCGGTCCCATATGCTCCTCTTCAACTTCCCCACAATCACCTCACAGATGACACTCCGAGACAGAGAAGGGGAGGGGGGAGCACACAGACCAGGAATGCACGCTGATAGTGACGTCAACAGAGGCAGAAGCGATGCATTCTGGGGCCCCACTCAGAGCTGATTCCCGGCACCTTAGCTTTCAGCTCTAACAAGGGACCTCGGCGCCGCGGCTCAACGTACAGCAGCATGGGTTGTGCTACCACCTCGGAAAACGGTCTTTCCTGCGTAAATTTTTTTTTTTTCTTTTTGGACATTGTTGCCCTATCTTTTGGGAGCCTGATGCTGATAGTGCAAAGTGACCTACAATGTGGTAGGTCCGCTTTAAGTAATCATGTTGATGATAATCATTATATAATATTATTTATAGTCTACTTCATGCCGAATTGCTCTGGCTCCTACCACTTTTTTAAGTAGAATGAGGAATGGGAGGAATTCTACAGTGTATTTAACCCCACTGTCCCCTTTTTTATATTTCTCCTCCATTCTATTGTATAAGAGCTGTGAATAAAAGGTATTTTATAGTAGATGAGAAATGTTTGACACTATTTCTCATTATGGAGACTTATTTTAACTACTGTCTAGGTGGCAGCTATATTAAATGGAAGTAGTTAGGGCAAATCTACTTAACAAACACACATCTACTCACCCTTTTTTTCGGACCATAAGATGCATCCAGTTTTTAGAGCAGGTAAACAAGAACACAATATTTTAAGTGTTCAAATAAATTGGGGAAAAAATCCCCAATGCAATGTCTCTAGTAAACACTTGCCATCAATTTACAGATTACATCACCGGCTTCGTGGAAGAGAGGGGGGTGGAGGGAGACGCTGTCTGCAGATCTCCCCCTCTTTGGCTTTCATCTCTCCCAACTCTATTCATACCTAAAAGGAGTTTGGGAAGGAGTAACCTTTAAAGTTAAAGCTTTGAAATTGCCCTTTTTTGCTTATGCCTACCCATACTTTTCATTTCTGTAGTCTAACATATAAGATGCTATAGTAAGCGTCTTTGGAGGACGATGCTCCAAGTTCAAACAGAAGTGAAACAGCTGTTTTAAATAAATGCAATTTTAATTGTGAGATTAATAAAGAAATTTATTTTATATAAAAGAGTGCAATACGTTGGGTTAACTGGTGCTTTAATCTTTAATTATGTTTTTGAAGGATTGTCATATTAACCAAATATAAATTGATATCCTTTCCAATTTCTATATTAGGTTTCCCTCTGTTTCATCATTTTCATTTACTTTAGCTTACATTAGCCTAGATTGTGTTTTCAAATGTAATCCTTCTCATGGTTTTTATTAGAGCCTTCAAATAATATTTGAATTCATTGAAGCTTGGAATATACTTAAGTTATTTTCTTTCTTACTTGGGTGGCAGTAAAGTTATAGTAAACTTATGTTTTACTTTCCGTTACTCCTTTCCCTTCTTTTTATTGAATGACCTCTAAGGAAAAATAAACAAGAATTGCAGAGGCGATAAGATCAGCACTCAGCTGGACAGATGTACTGAGCAGATACCATGGAAATTTAACCTCAGCTTAGTGTTGGGACAATTGATTAAATATGTAAACAAAATGACCTATGATTATGAAATCTGTTGTATTTCCTAATAATAGTGGAAATGTTACTTTTACGTGCATTTGCCAAGTTCGAAGTCCATCCATCATTATGGAATTATATTCCAAAAGGTTTTAGATTTTTGTTTGTTTTGAAGTCAGTTAGTCTGCTACTATGGATTTGGGGTATGAGAAGGAAGTATGGCCAATATAAGCAACCCCTTAATCCTGCAAGGCTTTGAAACTATAACCAACATAAACAGCCTTAACATGTTTACATTTTTGTTTGCATTGTGTGTAAAACAGGGGCTTTAAAATGTGGATCCACTCAACCACACTGTGCAAAATCACTACATATTTATTAGAGCTTTTATATGCAAACTAAAAAACATATTTAAAACACATTATTCCTACAGTGGACCCTTGACTTATGAACTTCAGATGTTTCCAAGGGTTAGTTGTAAGTCAAGACTTTCAAGTAATTCTTGCTATAAGAAATAATGAAAATACCCATAATGCTTTCTGAACCTCCCAAAGCACACATTACCTAACCTTTTTATAGTGAAAAAAGCTTTGTGTAATTTACCCGAAATACCAATAATATTCCTAGTGTTCTCATCAAAAAGATAAAATGAACCTACCCTTCCAGAAACAAAAAAAAATCCATTCAAGTTGACATCTTTGTCAGTGAGAAGGAGAAGATGAAATAGAGGGTGGTTATTGTTTGGAAAGAGAACCACCTTCCATAAAAAACATCAGGAATCTGGCCCTCTGGTGTCCTTTCTCTCATTGGAAGAGTATGTAGCATTTTGTAGATTGCAGAGATTGTCTTTTTTTACATACTGTTCTTATTATTGAGATCAACATGAACACCATGAACACACCATGCACATGAACACCACCGCACAAGCGGAAGCACGTTTTGGCCTTGGCTATATTTCCGGTTTCAAGTCAAGAATTTGGTTGTAAGGTAAAAAAAAATTTTTTTCTGAAGTCAAGCCATTTGTAACTCAAGGGTCCATTGTATTACTAAAACTACAGATACTAGCCTTAATATACAATAGACCAGACCATTGTATTGTGTTCCACTTTGAAATAGATATTTAACTGCCTTATTAGTTATTTGCTATTCAGCAAAATGTCCTCAAGCATAGTAAATTTTTGGCATTGTGTGTACACATGTGATCAAAGCCCCAAGCTCAGTGGCAACAATTTTTCAATAGCTTAAAAAAACCAAAACAAAATTATGTCCATATGAACAATCCTTATTAGATAGATTATGGTTCTAGGTTTTACTGCCAGAATACCAACCCCAAGGAGATAAGGTAAAAGGCAGCACTTCATCATATGTTTATTCCAGACAAATCTTTTTTTTTGAAGATCACAGCATTACTTCATCTGGCACCAGTCTTTGATGAACTTTGTTTCAAAGAGTTTTATCATATCTATGCTTGCTATGCAGAGTGCAGCCCCGTTCATTATCTCTTCTATTACAATGTGTGCTGGACTTGAATGGACTTGTAAGGCTTCGGAACCTGCAAGAGGAAATAACCTAAGGCAAAGCCCATATGTTACTTGCATCTTGGTACTAGAATAGTCTGACATTAGGGTGCGGAGTAAGTAATAAAGGTCTGTCTCTGTCTATAATTAAACATTCATTCAGGGGAAGACATGTGGATGTCAATTTATGGATTGAGATTTTACACAGTTCATGCAACATATCAGTGTGTAATTTCTTCAAACATATCACCTTTATCTGTAGGGTACTGCTTAATAAAAGTTCAATGGTTGGCTTAAAAACTTTTTTCCATCTAGTTAACTTTTTGATTAACTAATTTTTGTGCCACATTAGGAATACATTCATGTAGACCTGCAATATTACCAAACTATCCATTTTAGGCAAACTGATTTATTTACATCTTAATAAATGAGAAGATTGTGTATTGTGACTGTTAGGAATATTAGAATTATGAAACATTGTATAGGATTGAATATTTATTTGGCCTCCATGGAAGACAGGCATCAGAGAAAGTACCTCCCCCTACCTCATAAAGAGGATTTAGAATTTATGAAGAAAAAATATTTCATATCCTGGCGGTATATGAGAAGATAAAGGGGTTTATGAGATTCTTACCTATGCCACACAAAATTTTAGCCAGAAAATTTATGTTTTTTACGCCCGAATGGGTATCAATTCTTATATATATTTATAAAATACAATCAAAAATACAGGCATTTTAAAGAGACATGTATGCAGGGGGAAAAGAGGACCTCCTACAACTTGTAGTACCCGTTCCCTCCTGTCGAGTCCCTTTTTTTGTTATAAAGAAACCAACCACCACTGGTGGGTCACTTTGTTGTGCATATACTTGGGTATTTGGTTTCGACGCGTTTAGTCCTTGATGGACTTTTTCAAGAAACCCATGCACTAAAATATCCAAAAAAGAAATATATATAATTTCAAAAATATTTTTTTCCAACAACATGTATATCTTTTACCTCTTGGGCTTGATGGAGGGTT
>CM070036.1:97341293-97355416 GCA_036250615.1 Ptychadena robeensis | reverse complement strand
AAAATCGAATCGGAGGTTGGACGAAACAAAAATCTTGACGTGTAAACCCACCTTTACCCAAACAAAATCTTTTCAAAAGTTGTGTGTGGCCTGATCATAGATGTCCTTTTGTGTAGATTTGAAGTAACATGTGTTTTGTACAGGCACCTTAAAAAGGTATATGAAATTATAGTCATGGCTTTTAGATTTCAATGATAAATGCTTTGCTTATGATGTTTGAGATGTTTCTGCTTTATCAGCAGTCCTAAAGCTCTGTTTTTTAAAATAAAACCTTAAAATAGCCATCAAAGACCCTTGTGCAGAACTACATAGTAAGCAGAAACCACTGCATTTATCATGATACAGCTTTGTTTGGCAAATATGACATAATGCTTTTTGGTCTTTTAAATTTACAACACCATTAGGAGTGACCTGTTTTCCCACACAAAACAAAGACCACAAAAACTGAAGAATTACCACTTCATATAGATGGTAAAACCTGTTTTTGAAATGCAACTTCTCCTAGAGACATTTTTGCCAAGGCAAGCAAGAGCTTTGTCTGTTTATTTTCAAAAGCATAAAAAGGAACCAATTCTAAACTACACGTGGTAGAATTCCATTTAAACAGTTCACATATATATGTTCCATTCCATTATGGTTGACATGCAATATACTATATACAGTACATGTTGTGTGTGTGCATATATATATATGTAATTAAATTTCTTATAAATTATTTGTAATTTAGTATAATTATCACTTTCATAATAAAATAGTGCTGTAAATTGGATAAGCCCCTGTTTCTTCTAAAGGCTGCCGACAAAAATAGTCTATCTTTATCTAAAAGTCTATCTGGTGAATAATTTGGTAACATTTGTATGACATTTCTTATTTAGGGGAAATTGTTAGGATAAGATGATGATCAAGATACCTAAAGGTTGTCATAGACCTTGGAAAATACATTCAGCTTCAACACTGGAAGGAATAAGATAAATATTGTAGAACATTTATACCAGGAGTAAGGCTAAAGTCGGCCATACACGGGTATTCCGTTTCTGAACGTTTGATTACCATGGCGATTGATCGTTCGGGAATCAAACGCAGCCCACCTTGAGTGATTGATCCCGCTCCAAGGTAAAATCAGACATCAATCAAACAGGCATCGGACATGTCTGTATTTCCCTCTTCAATTGTTATTACTTTGGATGGGGACTGAGTGAGGGCAGAATGTTAGTTATCAGGTGGTTACCTATTAGGATTACATAGCAACTGTCAGTATTTGACAGTACACATGTGGATTGAGCCTTAAGATGCCCATTCACCGGTTGATACCTGTTCGATCCACAAATGGTCGATCATGGCGTGATGACGCAATGGATTGAAAAATCAATTGGTTTATGGGCACCTTTTAGTTTTTAAAAACAGTAGCTTTATTTATTAGAGATCATGTAATGTTAGGAAATAATTATTTAATCAGTATCTCATCAGTCATTGATTAGATTAATGAATTTTGCAGGCTGCAGAATGGACTGACCCATTTTCGTAATTTGTGATTAGGGCCATAAACTCCACAGGCACTAGGATTTACAGTATATGCTGACCCTAAATAGCCACCTAAAAACATCAGTATGAAGGCATTGTCAGAGGAAAAGATAATAATATTATAACAATTAACAGTACAAATAATATACGAATTGTACCCTTTGTGTGCCGGCCATTATCTTCAATGAAGACGCCGGTCTTCATTGAAGTTAATGGCATCGGCCGGCATCAGCCAGAGAACATCGGACATGTCCGTTCTCTGGCCGGCCGAGCTGTGGGCACACACCGATTGGGGCACATGCCAATTGGCGGATGATTTTGCCGCCGACCGATGGCGCGAGCGCGCACGCCCGTCAGTCAGCGGAAAAATCGCTGTGTGTATGCCAGCCATTACTATAAGTCCATTTTAATGTTATTAGCCAGTGATATTGGCATAGCATTAACCCCCCTGCCGTTCCTGACAGTCCCAGCTCGTCCAGCTCTGACCTGTCAGAACAGCAGTAGACGAACTGGGTTTGTCAAGCAGAGATCGGAGCCACAGGATCGCAAACTCACTACTCCGTGTGTCTCCGATCTAATGAGGCAGCTGCAGGAGAACGGATCACTCCCTCCCCCTCCTCTCCTATGTAACCTGGCACATCTTCAGCGCCATCTAGTGGTTGCACTGCTAATTTACCTGATAAAGTGAATTACTGAAATCTTCATTATCTGATATTGTGAGTTATTCACAAAGCATCTGAACATGTTATTATATTTAGGATGTCTACCAGACTCCAGTATGGACATACATTGGGAGGCCTACAATGTAAAAAACTTTTTTTCCATTGAAGTCTATGGTGCGCTTTTGGTACAGAAATCTGTACCTCAGCAGTGTGCTAGGGAGGTTAATATTACAGTACTATAATAAAACAAATAGGTGGACACACATAGCACCTATGACACTAAAGGTATAAGATAATAAAACAAAATCAGTTAGCTGTTATTACCAGCACATTGAGTATGGAAATATAATGGTAGTAGGCCAATTTTATTTGGTTGATGTTAAAACTTATATCTATTTTATTTTGTTGTATGTAAAACATTTACAAATAAACATTTGATAGAGGGCACTGGACACGCAGAATTTAAGAAGCATTTTTGTTAATGTAAACAGAAGCTGTTTGTCTTAAGGCTCTCTTTCTGTGACATAAAGTCTTTATGGCTAGTCAGGTAGGACAGGGACATGGGGATAATTCATTTACATGGAGCTGTAAACACTCTTACTTCAAGTATTTATATTACAACACTTTTTAAACTCACCTTTAATTGGTTATACCAACTATTAGTCTTCCTAGGACTATCCTAGGGAACATCTTGAAGAACAACCTTGTCTAAACTTTTAATCATCTTTTTTGTGTGTTATATATAGCAATCTCAACATCGTAAATATGTTTCCAGATGTGTAATTTTTCTGTGTGACTATTAAAATATAAGTTGCAAAGTAAACATTTTTTTCTGCGGTGATATGTTTTGAATGCACTTTCTAAGCTGACCTTATGTTTATTTTATGTTTTTTTCAGTCATTTAAAGCAAAAGATGGTTACGTTGTAATTGGAGCAGGCAACGATCAACAGTTCTCCACTGTTTGCAAGGTAAGCAGGACAGTGATGTAATGCAAGTGTTCCATCAAGACCCAGCCTTCAATATTTCTCTTGCATTTCACTTTCTTAAACACTCTAAGTTGTAAAAATATGACTGATAGGTGTAGCTATTTGAAGATAGGCTAATTATTATTATTCTTGGAAAGACTGAGCTTTGCTGGGTAACTAGGTCCTCTACCTGACCCTACATGCAATATAGTTAATTTGTACAATTTTCACAGTTTCTAAACAGGAGTGCTCACTGGCATGCACACAACAGGGATTTTAAAGAATCTCAGATTTGTATTTTCCTTAGGTGTGGCGTGTAAGCTGGACCCTTAAATAGGATTCCCAGTGGTTAAGATATATTTGCAGAAATAAAGAAGGGTACTTCTACTATTGAATGCTTTATGTTTTCTAAAAAAGGACACTCCTGTTTAACTTGCAGTACAAAAAATCCCTATTAAAGCGCATCCTTGAGCTACTTGCTTCTGTGGCTCTAATTTATTCATTGCCTATCTGGAGACACTTGGCCTAATTTATTTTGTTTACAAACCTAGTACTAGTGATGTGATCAAGTTTTTTAAAAACACCCTGTTCTTACATTATTGGGCAGGCATCTGAAAAGTGGCAGGGGATATCTTATGTTGCGTATACTTGGCTTTATCACTTTTCGGGCACCTGGGCGCTGAGAGCACAGTGTTTCCAAATGCCTATGCGAATGCTGACTTAGGTCACTATCCAGAGAGATGGACAGCTGAGGAGAAAGCTGAAATACAGACAAAATAGGAGGGGCCAGGGGTACGCTGTATAGGCTCTTTGTATAGTTTTATGTCCAATTTCCCTCATACCAAGAATAGAAAGTAATTCTATCAATGGAGACACCTATCTCCATGATAACTCTCTAAAATGGTATTTTATTATGCAGGATATCCACCAATTAATCAAATATCTCATTTTTATACTTGACCCCTTACTATGAATGCAGTCTACTTAATGATGCCACACACAGCCTGCTTAACATGTCATGCGCCCCGAATTAAAGACTATTCATAGAGTTCTTTATACTAATCATAACTGGTATCAAAGTTAGAACAGCCAGTGTGGTCGCCAGGGGAAGTCATAAAAAGGATTTTAAATAAGTGTGTAGAAAATTAATTTAAGTCTTTCATCTTTGATTAAAGAAAGACTTCATAGGAAGGGTCAGTGGTACAAATACCAAACACTCATAGAGAGCCATCTGTGAAGTTATTTACATTGCCTTAGAGATATATGCAGTGGATAACTGCACTAAGTGGTTACAGACATGTGGAGTGTGGTATATCGTAAGGAATTCGGGAGACAGAAGAAACTATGCAATTTCAATTGGTTGCAATAATACATCGTACATTGACGTTGTTATGTTAAAATTATTTCGAATGTCTATTGAATATATTTTTGTTGTTAGATTGATGATAGTACTTGTTGCCAAGACAACTGACTTCGGGGAAAAATACATATATATTCTCATGCACATAGAATGGCTAAGCTTATGTGCTTCTTGAACATCTGGTTCCTGCTGGCAGAGCATGTGCATTATATAATTAAACAACATATTTTTTTCATACACATCTATCATAGACTTGACATTAGGAGCAACTGCATAGTCACTGCTGCGATAGATAGATAGATAGATAGATAGATAGATAGATAGATAGATAGATAGATAGATAGATAGATAGATAGATAGATAGATAGATAGATAGATAGATAGATAGATAGATAGATAGATAGATAGATAGATAGATAGATAGATAGATAGATAGATAGATAGATAGATAGATAGATAGATAGATAGATAGATAGATAGATAGATAGATAGATAGATAGATAGATAGATAGATAGATAGATAGATAGATGTCACCAACAAGCAATCAACAATGCAAAACTAATATTATCAGTTAAATGCAACAAACCAATTTACAGGTATTTTAGAAACTAATTTGACCCCCTCTAACTGCTACTAGTTCTTTGACATGATTCGGCATTAAATCCAGCTTTTTGTGCATGTGTGACATCGCCAAATCCCTCATTTGTCTGGGTACAGTTTAGCCTTTTCTGGAATAATTTTTTGTATATGTCAGACTGGTTATCATTCCATCAACTGGGACTAATGGTACAGCTCAACAGCTGAAATACAACCCAAGAACATCTTTTTGTCAGGATGCTTCACTGACAGATTGACATGCTTGGAGGTCAAAGGTTCTTTTTTATTCTTTCTTACAAATGGGCAGCGCAGACCCTGCACTTCATCTGAAAAGACTATTTTCCTCCATATTTTTCTTGCTTAGTTGTATCTGTAATTTGCTGTATTTGGGTTGATTTCAATGCATTAATTTAAAGGAGTCAAATTAGATAAAAATATTTGAAATTGACATTAAAAGATATTTTTTGCATTTTTCGAATTGTCCTCAATCTATCTAGATGTATAGAAAAGTATGTGTAACTTTTAAAAATGTTAAAAAGAAAAGACATCTTTTTCTTTATTGTTTAAATTATTTAAGATATAGGATGGTTTTGCTTACACGTTTTTGTCACAGCGTGTAGAAATTTTGCACCATTTCACACTAGCCACATTTCCGTTGCATTACCACAACGCAATATGGCTTGCCTAATGCGATGTACACAGGTTTTATATGGGTGCGATGGAGCTCCATACCACAAACTCCCTGCTGCATAAAATTTTGGGGCTGTAGCTCAAGCAAGTGTACAGCACAATGCAGAATTTTTTGTTTTTTTTACCGGTAACAGACGCGGTAGAGTAAGCGCGAATGTGTCTGTTACCAGTAGAAAACGGCACCTCTGCTACATCGTGGCTAGTGTGAAATGGCCCAGAGTGATAGGGACAGACTGTGGGCAATCAGAACAAGTAAGGGTTATTATACTTAGCTTTTATTTAAAAAGCACCAACATATTACACAGCTCTGTACATTAAATAAAGGGGAAGAGGCTAGCATACAAATAGTTGGACAAAAAGGAGGACCATGGCCACATCATATACTGTTATTTGTCTATAGCAGTGTTTCCTAAGCAACCTTCCAAAATAGTGACATATTTGATCAGCAGTAACTAATTAAGGTCTGTTTCCCACTAAAATAATGTTTGATTTACTTCTGAGCTGGTATGATAGTGGCGTAGCACTCCACAATGCTAAAACAAATATACTTACCTGCTGTTCCCTGGAATCATTTGCCAGGCTTCAGGATGCAATATTGCGAGTGGCCATGGGGGGCATTTATATTTTTTTATGGGAAAATTTGTCTGTGTACACTTGAATGGAGATCCGAGATTAGGGACTTTCCCAGCTGTCACTGCTCTATTCTGGTCTGCTACCTGCACAGCATTTTTGTTAATGTATTACTCCATTTTACTTCTTATGCAATTCATGCAGACATGAACTTCTGGTGTTAGGTCCACTTTAAATACCTTGAAGGGCATCTTTGGGGCAAACATTTTGAGAAAGGCTAACTTAAGGCAATTATCTCTTATATGTGAGCGGGGCAGACAGCTTGATGTATTCTCTATTCTCAGTGTTCTCTAAAGGCCATTATCTTTAGTTAACACCCCAGCCTTTTGCTAAATTATATGGGGTTGATATCTAAAAAGGAAGCCTTGGCCACAAAATGAAAAACATAACTTACTAACTTAAAGACATTTTATCTAATTAAATACATGGTAAAGCCATAATTCATGGAATGCAAGTGAATATTATCTTCATCATTATGTTTAAAGTAGACCTATCACTTGCTCGGAGAGTGAGGGTTAAAAAAATACATGGAAGGTAAAAACAATTCAATTCTGGCAATGCTCCGCCCCTCCAGCAATGAAGCGCAGTACACCGCAGGGTCACTGGTTGCATTCATCTAGGCTTCTCTCTTTGACAGATATCTTAGAAGATAGTGAAAAGGGAATGTATGGATGGCAAACTAGGAGCAAGAAAGAGGTGAAGATAAGTATTTGGTTTTTACCATGCAAGGGTAAATATGTATGTGTTTGCTTCTATGCCTAAAGTTCAAGTCATGCAATAACAATCCCCATAAACAAGCATATTTCTGATATACCTGAGCATAAAGGTGATTGTAGCCCAACACATTAACAAAAAGAGGATTTAAAACAGTACTATATGAAATACAGACTAATGGGCATGCTGTCAAGTAGACAGAATGTCAGTGTGTCTTACTGACATGAAGAGAATGCACTCTTTTAAGTTAATTTGTACAAGGACACAACACAGACAATGGATTCCATAATGTTTTTGAAATACTAGAATGCCATTAGGCATTACCCTTTTAGTTTACTGCCACAGGATGTCACCAGTGCTCCAGTAGTGAGCTCTCTACTCTCAGAATATCTGCTTCCAACCCAGCAATGTAGTAAACGCCTCATTGATTTATAAGAGTGGCCATAAATCTTAAAAAGTATGATCTTAAACTAGCAATAAATACGTATGTTTTTACTAAATTCTTGAGTGGATTCAGGTCACTTGTAATTCCATGAGATGATATAAACAAATGCGCATAGAAAAAATGTGTAGATTTGTCTTGGAGACCTGACACTGGAACATACACACTTGCCACCATGTTATCCTAAGGATTTATTATTTATTGTATATTAATTTATTGTCCACCTGTTGGAACATTATAAGATTGTTTAAGGTTAAGTTTGCCTTGGTGACCTAGTCAAAAAAAAAAAACAGATTTGATGTACTTTGCACATTTTTCAGAAAATAGTGAATAAACAGTTGTATAGTATAGGAAATGACTTAAAGTGAAACTCCAGTTTGGCAGAGAGAATACTGAGGCCATGACTATGAGAGTCTTAAATTATTTGACAAAAGAGAGTCTTGAAGAATATGATAAATAGATGAGACAACATTCTAGAATTACATGATTACTCCATGTGCTCTAATCTTTACATATTACAAAAACTGCAAAGGACAACAGCTGTAAAAGACTCTTTTAAGCCCCCCATACACGTATCGATTGTGACCCGATGTTTTGGCCGACCGACTGTGCATGATGACGTCATCGCGCATGGTCAATCAGCCGAAACATCGGGTCACAATCGGCCCGGCACCCTTCGTGTGCCAGCGTTGTCTGTCGGGTTGGCAAACCCGGCATGACAGCATTGTGATGCCGGCTGTGCTGTGTGTCAGCAAAGGGAGAGAAGCACCTCCTCTTCACCCTCACAGGGAGAGAAGCAGGAGGCAGCCTGTGCAGACAGCTGATTCCTGGAGCTGGGGAGACATATGCCCATACATTTGACGGGGACACTGTGTACCTTTTAAAAGTATCAGACTGATCTAAGAATTAAGGACATGTCTGTAATGGCTTAGATCGATTTGGCTGCTAATTTAAACTCTTTAAGTTTAAGATCATCACCTGATTTTATGGCCGACCAATCCCCTCAGAAGACTGAGGTAGGTACAAGGAGCCTCCTAGCTTTATTTTTTTTGTATAATAAAGTTTTATTGAGTTTCACAACAGAGACAGGAGTGCTTATAAAAATACACAATAAATAATGCATCAGAAAAAACACAATAAAAAAAACAAGCTTTTCATAACATAATACACAGTAATGTTTCCTGAAGCTGCTGCTGTAAATCCGCCATAGCTGAAAGCAGCGGTTCACACTCCCAAGAAAAATAGAACAGAAAGAAAGTAGAGAAACCTTCAATAAACACACTACATTACAACAGATAACTGTGATACCAGTACCAACAACCTGAGTCTGAAGGGTAAAGTTAGGTAACACAGTGATTGAGGACCGACCAGTATTCCCCCCCTCCACAGGCTCTGCGCAACTGCACCTTAAGGCTTAGCTATAAAATAGATCCAGGACACCCATGTTTTCATGAATTTTTTATGTTTGTCGTCCCGGCGCGCAATCCATTCCTCAGCTGCCATGCCTCCTAGCTTTATTGATGTGTGGAAGAGGCAACCGTTACCAGATTGCACCGTATACTGTCTGTCTGGATTTGTGTGTGTCTGTATATATGTCTATAGTTATGTCTTGTTTGTATGTATTTGTCTGTATGCTTTGTATGCCTGCAGAAGTGAATTTCCTTCAATATACCATCTGTGCTGGGGAACTACAAATCGTAGAATTTCCCTTCTGTTGTCAACCATTTTTTACTGTCCTCCCAACCAACTGTGCTGTGCTCAGCATCCTGATAGGTCTACTTTAAACATAACAGCATTCTGTACTGTCCTCACAAGATAATAGTTGTTTGAAGTTCAAATGGTTGGATTGTAGGTATGATACATAGCGAAAGGAAATCTGTGTTTGAGGTGAGAGTTTCATCCAAAACTATGGATGAATATTCTTTAAAAATTAATATTTAGGGTAATTAAAATTTGGGTTAAAAAGAAAAAAAACAGCAACACTGTGCAGCACCGCAATGAAGGCGTGGCACTCCGCATTTTAAATAAAGTGTCACGGGCACGCCATTTCAGGAGAACGTGGAGTGGACACTGTCCCATTCATTAAGGTCCCCATACACTGGTCCGATTCCCAGCGGATTCCGGGACGATCGATTCCGGGACGATCGATTCCGGGCGCGTGCACGCGAAACGATCGTCCCGGAATTGCGTGAAGCCCACCTTGTCCGATTGATCACGTCCGATCGATCGGGGGCCCAGAATCGGATCCGATGGAGAACCAACATGTTGGTCTTTCTGATCCGATTCAGCGAACATCAGGGGGAGTTGCTATTTGTGAAGTAAGCGATCGGACACGGAATCGTCCAGGAATCCGTGGGCCAAGGTGGTATGGCGCGATCGGACGGACTTAATTGGCCGATCGATCGGACCTCCGATTCCTGCTGACATCGCCGGAATCGATCAGATAGGTAAGCGATCGGCCATGGAATCGGACAATGTATGGCTAGCTTTAGAGTGGGAAGTGTCCTCTCTCCATCCTTTTGCCAAGGTGTCCAGGCTATGTTTCCACGGCATATCGGGTCCGTTGGCACCCCCTGCGCTAAGCACATTGCTTGGCAGGGATGTCGCTGCAAGAACAGCTGCAGGCAGGTAATGTGGATCGGGTCCGTTGGCAACCCTGCCAAGCAATACACTTAGCACAGGGGTGCCGACGCACCCAATAGCACCGTCGAACACAGCTCTTGCCATTGAAAGATATGAGAATATTGGGTACATTTCCCCTCTATATTAATTTCTTTGTTGGCTGACCTTTTAATGTTAATCTCTCACCTTTTAATTGGCAATATATAGTTGCTAAACATCTTCAGCTGTATTAGAAATTAATCAGATTAAATAAGAAATGTTTCTTTAGGAAGTGTTCTTTTGTTTTAATATCTTACAGTTGATTTCTAGACACATTTGGCACAAAGCATGCAATAATGTAATTTGGGAGTTAAAAATAATACTTTTGTAGTCTGTGCTGTATAAACTGTTCTTCTGCATTGAGTTCCAAGTAAAAGTCCAGAGGCAATATTTTCCAGGAAGATCACATTTATGTATGTTAGTCTTGTTTTCTGTGAGTAATGTTATCTTAAATTGGCTGGACTTTCTCCAAAGTACATATATATTTATCTTGATTATATATTAAAATTGTATAAATCTATTATACCTTTGTGCTTTTCTGTGGTAGTTGAAGCTATAAAGTGTAGTGTTGCAGTTTGATATAGATCAGATTTTCTGGTAGCTGAGGCAATAATTGTCTGCTGGCAAAATACACAGGATGACATTGTGCTCCAGCTTGGACCATCACAAATTAGTATATATGTTTTTGTAGACTTTTTTTGGCTAAGCAATTTATGTTGCATCTTATTCATGAAATAAAGCAATACAGTTAGAAGAAGCAGCTGGGGTTACCAAACAAGAAAAATGTATGAACACAAACAAATCACAGAACAGAATATAGGGAAAAAGTAAAGGCCAATTAACTTTCTTACATATTGTTTTTTTAAATGTTGCTTTAATGTACCATTACTCATTTTATTCTGGCAAGTGTCAATGGTTAAAGCACGTTTAAAATGCGGCCAACATAGGGAAAAAGATGCAGACAGGACACAACCCATTGAAGCAAACAAGTTGGCACATTGTCCTTCTGGCGATGTGTCTAAATAATATCAAAAACCACAGTTTTTTTATGTTAAGTACACAACATGGTGTGTTAAGGCAGGGAAACCTGTTGTACATGCAGTAAAAACTCAACTGTTGCATCTATGGTGCATCAGTGCGTTGTACTTGTGTTGCGTTTTTATTAAATCTCAATTTTGATTTGCGTCCAATTTCACAGCAGATTGATTGCCATGAGCGTGCATGGCTACAAATTTAAGCATGTATGAGGGGCTTAAGAAAGTTTTAACACCTAGTAGTTATAATAAGATATAGACTTGATAGGAAATTACAATATGACAGTAGGACTTTAAAGGGGCAACCTCTTTTTATATGATTGTATTACTACATTAAAATATGTTTTGGATTTGAAAAACTTTATATTGGTAATTTTTTTTTTCATTTTCAGTACCCTAAAATATGTATGTATTTTGTGCAGATCTTAAATTTACCTGAACTTATATGTGATCCAAGATTCAAGACCAATGAACTTAGAGTCCAGTACCGAAAGCATCTCCTTGAAATTCTAACCGCACGGTATGTTATTATGTCTTACATAAACATGTATGCTGATAAACAAAAGAAATAATATATATGTATAGTATGTCATAATTATGCACTTTTAAATATGCTAAAAGGTTTAACAGTATAAAAGAATGAAGATGTGAGATATAAGGGAATTAATTGGAGATGTGAGGGAATTATGAACAGCTCCTAATACCAGTCAATATTGGCACAAAACCTTCAGGCTTCTGCAGATTTGGAGTGTTTTTGCAAAGAAGAGTGGGCAAATCTTGCCAAGTCCAAATGTGCCATGCTGATAGACTTACAGTATACCCAAAATGTGACATGCTTATAGACTGATATCCAAAAAGACTGAGTGCTGAAATAACATCAAAAGGTGCTTCAACAACCCAATTATGGATTGATACACAGTTCCAAATGTGGCGTTTACCTATCTGACTTACAACATCTGCTCTGGTTCTGCCCAGTCATAGGCTTTTATTGGACCGTAATTACCAAATATACAAATTCTGTCACTGGGTATTGTAGAGCAAAGACAGTGTACACCTACTGCATACCCCTCCACCTGACATGGAGGAGACTTATCACAATCTCACACAATGGGAACATCTATGTCTCTTGGGGGCTATGAAAGTTATTTAAAATAAATGGCTGCTCCTTTCCCTACCAACTATACAGGAGGTATGAGCCCTCCTTAATATGCCCTTCATTTTGACAAGATTTTCGCCATGCAAGCAGAAGAACGAACTAAGCGTTTTCTCCCCATGTGGAAACGATTTTTGAATATTTATATACACTGCCACTGTTACAATGATATTAGTTTCTAATTTGGCCATGATAGACCCACATTGGGTCCTGTTATGGACCATTTTAATCAGCAATTTGAGACATCAAACTGTATGTATTTTAGATTTGTTTTATATACTCACTTTTGGATATAGGTGAATATATCTCTTTTTGTAAGGCAAGAAGCCATGTCATTTTTATCATGTATGTATATGTCATATTTGTTTAAAATAGTAATTAAAAGAGTTTTTAAAAAAAAGAAAAGAGTTGGTCAGACCTTCCTTGCTTTTTTTTTTAGATACACAAGTGTTATCCAGATCTTTACATAGGAAGATTGTGTGGTTCACATGTGTAAAGATAAATCCTATTTTCTCTATAAGAGTTTATAATTAGTATATTTGAAAACATGATATACTTTATTAATCTCTTTGACATTATGTTTTGATACTTAACTTTTTGTGTTTTATTGTTTTTCCCCAAATTATCAAACCACCTGTGTCTTATTCCAGATGTATCATTCAATAATGCCCTTACAGTTCTTGGATTTGCAGGAAATATTGTTAAAATCACAACGTTGTTACATGAGCACTTGCTACATCTGTATCTACTCATGAGTGATCAATCACTGACAACTAAGTATATGAAATAACATATGCCAGCACATTGTACTAGATTCTATTGTTAAACATCAGCTGGTATTCCCTAGATGTTTATGACATAGTCATATTTAAACTGAATTTATGCTATGTCATTGCCTGAGTCTCTTCATATATAGACTGATTAGTCACAAAAAATGGAATTATAGGCAATATGACAAAAGTCATAGAAAAAATAGATAACTTCTTTCAATTCTAAGGAAATCTCTAAGGCGGGCTTGGATAGCTCTTTTTTTGGGGAGGGGGGGTTGATCGTTCGGTGATTAAAGTATGTTCTACGCATGACCCTTATGTTTATCCAATGTTAATGAACAAAGTGACGTCATTGGACATCCGTAGTTTTTGTGGGAATATATTCCCATTATACTGCGCATGTTCAATGAATAAGATCTTTTTTAGCGTGAGAAATCGGCGGAGAAAAACCTGCCAGCGGAATTCTGGAAGAGGATTGAAAATTTATTTTTTTGGTGTTTTTTAATAAAGAAGATGGGTTTTTTATTTATTTTTTTGCTCCTCGGATCTTCTGGTTCTTGGATATTTTTTTTCTGTTTTTTCTTTTAACTATCAGATGGAATATGGATTACTTTTATTTTTCTTGGATTTTTTTATTGTTTTTCTTTTTAACAAGGATTGCTTTAATGGATTTAATTTGAGAAAGTACAGCGCTGGATTGGACATATAAAATGTAGCTAATTGTTTTTTTTATTAAATTTTTCTGATGATCTATATTAAATATATGTATTGTGCACTCATGTATACAACATATATACAATGCCTATATGAAATATGTATGTCGGTTACATGTAATAATAAATGTTATTATTACATATAACCGGTAGTGATGGACCGAACTGTTCGCCGGCGAACTATCCGCGCCGAACATCGCATGTTCGCG
>CM070036.1:97309856-97326286 GCA_036250615.1 Ptychadena robeensis | reverse complement strand
ATTTTTTAACCATCTGTTGTACTAGGTTGTGCGCCTCTGTCCTTGTTCTTATTTGACCCACTGGGCTAACTGCACATTTCACCACCTGGTGTTCATCAGAGCACTGTGCAAGGGGCAGTGGACTTTACTTTAGATGGATAGAAGTTGCAGCCTTCAGATGCACCCATACAGAGAGCAGCTGACAATCACCAAGTTGAGGTACAATGGAATGAGACAGTATGTGGAACAAGCCAAGGGTCAGAACCTGGGTAATAATAGATGCCGCATTGCAGGACCAGGAACTTAGGAGCGAAGACAAAAAAAAACCTTCTTTCAATTTCTTGTTGCCTGAGGCTTACTTAAATAGGGGGCATGAAGAAGTAGTACCTGACAAGGTAGGGGAGTTAATGCATGTAGCCAGCAGAGAACTTCTGTGGAATGCTCTAGTCATTTAAGGGAAAGGAAAGGAACGGAACATAGTTCATAGTTCTCCTAAACATTTCCCACCATGGTTGCAGTGTATTAAAGGGTGTTCACTTATATTGTATAATATATATATATATATATATATATATATATATATATATATATTTATTTCATGTTTGAATCACAAGTAGTAGAGTTTTCCACCTTCTCCATTAAAAATTAACCTCCCTAGCACACTGCCCGTACCACGCTGTTAAAAACATGGTACAAGGTATACTGCCATTTCCTCCCTCCCCTCTCCACACAGCTGGTGTCATTAATGACGCCGGCTGTGAGGGCTGGAAAGGCGACACTCCTCCATTAACATGGAGGTCTATGGCGCCGCCCACCCCCCGCCCCCTTCCGCCTCATTGTGACGTGATCGGTGACGCCGCACAACCCCGCAATGCTGCGGCTGGAAGCAGAATCGCCGTAGCTTTCCGGGGATATGCAGCTTTCATGGCAGCCCAGCTCATCCAGAGTTTGTTCCTCACACAAACTCTGGACGAGCTGGGCTCGTCATGACCGCTAGGGAGCCACCAGGCCACCAGATGGCAGTATCGGAAAAATTCAGCTGTCGGCTCTGCCATCCCATGAGCAGGGGAACACCTGAGACAGGTGATTGGACACTGACTCAAATATAAGCCAAGGGGGGCTTTTTCAAACGAGTATATACAGTATATAAGTATTTTGTATTATAAATGTTATTGTTATTTTACAGTGGGTTTAACAGTTTATGACTCCTATAAAGCCTTTATTATAATTAGGTTGTGTGTCTAAACCTATAATATTCATCAAGTTAATATACACTCAATATACAAAACAAAAGATAAAGAGGGATTAAACTACATGCACTTTTTAATAGGAATGCATTTAGTAAGTTGCAAAGCCATAGTTAAAACATACCAATATTTTTCTCAAAGGAAATAAGATAACATTGTTGAATTGGTTTGTAACAGAATGAACACAAAACATGTGGCAATGATTATTTTGTAATCAGAGGAAAGAAGAAGTTAAGACGGCCTATTTTCCCTAAGAAATGGTTCCTAAAGCAGTATAAAGCAAGAATATGATTACAGCTTTATTGAAAGTTTTTCATATCTTTAGAATTCAGTTCAGATGCTTGTAGGTAAATGGAAATTTCTCAACAATGATTTGTCAGTTGATATTGATTGCTACATTTTATTGCTTTCACATGAGTACATTGTGTATAATTTGTTGCAAGTAAATGAAATGGACTACAAAGTATGATTTTCTGTTCTGCGTGTGTAATGGCGCTAGGTTTTCTTGTAAGACATACAAACGGTAGAAAAACTTCCTGCGTCAAATGAAAAGCCTCAGTAACTGTTCACCTTATACATGGATGTATATAAAAATCATGCTAGTGTGTTATCAATGAAAAACTGGGCCTATTTTTGTAATGTATTTATTACACAGTTTAAAAACATAACAATGCAAGGACCATTGTTGTAGGAATCAAGATTACAGATATAATTATTAGCATTAAAAAATAGAATTTTACACTTTAAAAACATATAAAATCAATCAAAGTAGATTTCATTTTTGTAACGGAGTAATCAATTCTTTGGGACGTAATCAATGCTCACGCCTAAAGGTGGCCAAACACGTCTTAATATTTCCTTTTGATCGTCTTAAAGCGATCAATTTTTAAATCAATCTAATGGAAATCGATGGCACCTAACCTGGTTCAATTGACCAAAAGTGATTGAAATCGAACATGAAATTGATCAAAATGTGATTGAGCATGCCGGCAAAAATTAAGTGTTTTAAATACAAACAATTGATTTTTGTTTGATCAAATTAATTTGCGTGGAACTATTTCCTCAATCGTGGCAAAAGTGAAAAAACTTCTTTAATTAAATCAGGCAGATGTTGAACACCCAATGTGGTATAGCGTTCGATCACATTATTGAAAACTCTGATTGAATCTATAGTTGATTACCCAAAAATGTATGGCCAGATTAAGTTAGGTCTTTTAAAGTTTAGGTTTTATCTGCAAATATTTTGTGTTCCCTGGTTCCTCCTTTCCCCCCTCATTAGCTTGTTAATTACAATCCCAGAAGTGGAGCCTACACAACCATGATGGTAAGGTTGGACTTTGGTAAACAAATCTGTTGAAGTGACCCTTTTTTAGTCATTTGATTGTCCACTATTTGCCCGGTAAAATACACCATATTTTCCGGCGTATAAGATGACTGGGTGTATAAGACATTAACTTTTCCAGTAAAAATATAGTTTGGGATATTCTTGTCGTATAAGACTACCTCTCTTCAAACCAACAAGAAATCTAAAAATGTTATATAGTGTAATACAGTTGTGTATGAAGTGACGTTTTTGTACAGATATTTAATGTGTTCAGTGTGTTTAATGTAACCCTGCAATACCATTTTCAGCCACAATGCACAATGTCACTAGTGAGCACACATGTCGTCAGTAGCAGCCAGCTACTTTCACTTCACAGACATCGGGAAGCAGAAGTGGGGGCAAGGGGGATTCTGAAGCTCTCCCCTCCTGTCAGCCAGCGCGCAGCATGGCTCGGGGGAGCCGAACTCAGGGCTCCCCTAGATGGTCAGACAGAATGGACCCGGCGTATAAGACGGCCCCTGACTTTTGAACACATTTTCATCTGCTCAAAAGTCGTCTTATACGCCGGAAAATACGGTACATAAAATTATCCATCCTGCATTTTTTTTTTCATGAAAGCCAAATGTTGACATCAATTCCCTAAAAAACAAATACCGTTTTATTCCCCCTAATGATATCTATTCATGTGGGATGCAGGCTCTGTTATTTAGCTATGTAGAGATTAGGTGAAGCAAAGGTTAGGTGTGCTTTAACCTTCCTGGTGGTTTCATTATTTCTGAATTTTCTTTTCCAAATAGATATGGAAGAAAAACATATTACCATGTTATCTGTTAATGTACTGCCCACTCTGGCCCTCCTGAACCTTTTATACTGGAGATGTAAGGACCTGAGACACCATTGGCTGTATTAAAATACAGACATATGGCGATTGCAGCCCCCCGCCTCCCTGGCGTCATCACAGACGTCCTGGGGGTGTAACCTGTAAGAATCCCGCAGGACACCGACAATGCAGCATGGCACATGCATGGCTGTAGCAGGTAAGCAATCCTGAGTGTGACTTGAAGTTACCCATATTGGTAATAAAATAAAGTGTTTCTAGGGGGTTTGATAAGCACTATCACTGAGCACTGCAAAAAGTGGATTGCTGAGTGACTGAACTACGCTTTACAATACATTCTCAAGTTAGTGATTCCATGAATTTATTTATTTTTTTAGCAAAAAAAGGTGTGGGGGTATTGCAGCAAGTAATTTCTGCATCTGACTGAATGGGAACATAGCCTAAGACCAACATAGAATTAGATGTATAGGCCATTGTGCTATTAGATAGCCTGGTTAATCATTGTCTACACCAGTGGTTCCCAATCTTTCCTTTTCTATTTAGGGACATTATCGTGCCCCCCTCCCTATTCAAATGTGCCCCTCCCCCCCCCGTATTCTTTTGCGCGCCCCCCCCCCCCCCAGTTTGGGAACCAATGATCTACACTATGTTCCTTGTAGCAAGTCCTCCTATGGGACATGCTATTATGATAAGATGTACATTACATTAGAGTTGAGATGCAACACAGGATAACACACAGGTATCTGACCCTGACAGGTCGGGCTTGCAATCTTTTATTCTCTTATAATGAGATGAATTTAAACAACATATTGTTGTTGTGCTCCCTAAACGAAAGTGTTTGGAGGTTTTTTTCTTGAACATTAACCATTTGTCATCACTTCATTTTCCAGGTGTTAGTTGAGTGCAGTCTTATCAAAATGTATAAGGCTAATTAAAATTTTAGGATGTCTCTGAATATGTCCTTTTATGGATCTAACCGTTTATAGCTTAAACCATAAACCATAATAACGTACTAAGGTATATGCTTTAAGCCATAATTCACATATTTAAAGTAAGCAGTATTTTGTCAAAACACAAGCAATTTTTACAACTGTATTTTTTTCTTTTTAATTTACATATAAAAAACAAGTTATTTATGTTGGGGTTCCCCATGTCTGGATTTAAAGGTGGCTGGTTATCTGCCAAATTCTGTGTCTATTTGACTCTCACACCTCTCTAAAGATTTGTTATATACCCCAGAAGTATAGCATTTTGCTCTCCAATTTAAATTTGGCTTTACAACTTAATGGGAATTGAATATGTTGAGAACCTGCAATAAATAAAGTCTTAAAAAACATTGATTGCTCTGTCTAGTAGTTGATGTGTTATACTGTTTTTCAGGCATCCTTTGGTCACTGTATATTAAAATTATTTTCAGATCACATCTGCTAAGGTCAGCAAATGGTTACAATAAAACTTAATTCTTAAATTGCTAGATCATCCCTGTTTATGTGAATTTAATTTAAAGAAAATATTCAGTAAATAGAACACTGGATTTAAAAGTCATAAATGAGCTTATGTTAAATTTGCATGCTGCTTGAGGCACATCACTTAGTGGAAGTTTAAGAAAGTTATGAAACATCTGGATACTTCAGGATGTATAGATAAGATACGAGAAAACTAAAAAGTGGGATCACATATGGAAACATGCAAATCTATAGTAAATTAATACCAGAGAAAAATTGGTGATATTTTCTGTAACATTAACTTTTCAGATCATATTATTAGTAATGATGCCTTCAATAGACATACACAATCAAAGAGGACACATATATCTTTACATTATATCCATATATTATGACATCACCAGCCTCCATGCAGTATAAAAATGATTTAAATGTTTGGCAAAGCCAAACTGGTAAAATAAATATGAATACAAATGTCAGACCTAACTAAGACTTTGCAGATAAGATGCCGAACATCTTAAACTATACAGAATTTATTTTGTTCTTAGCAAAGCTTGATTATAGCTGTTATTTTCTCAGTTTATGAGCCAACCAAGCCCTATTGAAAAATCTAATCTTATAGGTAGTATGCCTATTCATAAATGTGGCTGCATAAAAGATGCTTCTGAATTGTCAACTCTCATAGCATAAACGTGTGCTTTTAGAATTTTTAGGGCCTTTCTTTGAGTGTATCATGTAACTCACTCTTAAGCCCCACATACACGTTTAGATTTTTCCACCGACCGACCACCGTGTGCGGTGGTCAGTCGAAAAATCATGTGCCGATCTAAAGCGTAAAGAGCTGAAATCGGCCCCCAAAACGATCTAAGCCATTACGGACATGTCCGTAATTCTTAGATCGGTCTAATACTTAAAAGGAATCACAGTGCCCTTGTCTAAAGTATGTGTATGTCTCCTCTGCTCCGAGGGATCTGAGATCTATTGGGGCTGAGGAATCACGCTGTCTGCAGCTGCCCCCTGCTTCTCTCCCTGTGAGGGTGGAAAGGGGGGAGGGGAGGTGCTAGCAGCTCCCTTCCCTCTCCCTTCAGGCTAGGCTGACTGTTCTTATAGCCGGCATGCTGTCTGCCAGGTCTCTCTAGCTGACGGCACGAGCAGCTAGAGGGACCTGCCGGACTGCGCTGGCACACAAAGGGTGCCCAGGCCGATTATGACCCGATGTTTTGGCAGATTGACCGTGCGTGATGATGTCCTCACACACGGTCAATCGGCCAAAACATCGGGTCACAATCTAAACGTGTATGGGGGGGGGGGCTTTAGTGAGTTTCATGTAATAGATTCTTTCTAGGTGCGTTACATTTATTTTGGTGTTTCAATATTGAAAAAAATATATTTAGGATTATGTTTCTAGGTTTATGTATGAAAGTGACTAAAATGATGTGTAGGTTATATAGGAAGGGGTCCTTCCACCCCTTTTTTATTCCATATTTGAACTTCATTGCTTTTATATTTCAGTTTATTGCTTTCAAAAGTTCCTGTTTTTGAAATATTGGGGGAGGTATTTACTTTCCTTGATATATTTTTTCTTTTACTGTATATAAAGCTTCTAATGCATAATACAGGTTGTCCCCATTACGAACATCCAAATTACGAACAGCCTATAGCTCTCTGCTCCTTTGACAGCAGACAGCTTGGAGGCGGCAGATGCTGACAGAGCAGGGGCTAGAGGATGGTGAGAGACTGTATTGGGCTGGAGAAGGGAGAGAAGAAGGGATGTGTCAGATGTGTGTGCTATATGCTAAAACTAGTCAGATCTATTTGCTGCTAGCAAGAGGAAAGGGGTTGAGTCAGATCTGTGTGCTGCCAGCTGGAGGAGGGAGGCTGTGTTAGATCTGTGTGCTGTCTGCTGAACAAGGCAGGAGGATGTGGGCTGTGTCAATTCAGTATATGAATTGAGCCTTATTTCTGCAGATACAGTAAATTATGACCTAAAGAAGGTATATCAGTACACTCTTCTCAGTTCTCCTTGTTATTCTGTGCTATGGGGCCAGGAGACTTCTGAAATGAATTTAACAGCAGATACCAGGGAGCAAGTGTCATTTATGTTTCATTTATCCTGGGTCAAAAGATATCTTAAATTGGAGATAAAAGTCAAATCTTAGACAAAGGAAAGAACTCCAGTGAAATAATCTTTTTTCTGTAACAGGGATTATCTGTGACACAGCTGTTTTAAGTTATGGTTTGATGTAATATTATGCATTTACAAAATCACGTTTTGTATTGCTTCTATAAACAATAGAACCTGCTAAAAGCCCATAGGCTTTATGTCATTTGTTTTAAATAAAGGGGCTTTAAAAGGACCACTGCCCTACTTTGTGCCAATGTTTAAATTAACCATTTGGCCACCTGACCTTAATTCCCCTAACTATATTCTGTTTACAGTTACAGTTTTCAGTGATCATATTTAACATGTTAATTCAGTAAATCAGATAAACATATGCTAAGGTATGGATTTAGCTTTATTGCCTTTTTCCATTTTTTTTTCCTGCTGATAATAACATATGTGATATGTGTCATGTCTTTGTAAAGACATGTTTAACATTATTAAACACTCTGCTCAGCTTGCGGAGCAAATTTGTCCCAGCTATTTATACAACATATGGCAAAACTCTAGTGCATACAAAACACCAACTGATGATCATGTACCTAAGGCTCCTTTTACAATTGTATATCCACCATCCTCAAATTCGTTTTTGCTGTACCTTCCATTGGTTTATGGGACTTAGGTTTCTGCATTTTGCACATGATAAGATGCACTGGATCATCAGATGCATCAGAGCAAATTAGATAAAACATTTGGTTTACAGAAAGACCTCAGCAGTGCATTTCCGCATTTGCATAATAATGAGCAGCTTATTAAATATGCTCATTTAGAATATATGGCAAGTGCAGTAAACATATTACCTGGTGTACCCACAGTCACAACTCATATGTCGGTAGTCCTTTTAAACATCACAATGTGAAATCCAGCACCTGCACAGTGACTATGGGAACAACAGGTAATATATTCACTGCACTCGCTATTCCGTATGTGCATACTCAATGAGTGTCTCATTAGTATGCACATACAGAATTGCAATTGTAGTGAATAAATTAACTGCTGTGACTCTGGGGCACATAAAAGCATTGAGTGGGCCATACAATATGTGCAATTAGAGCCTGGATACGCAGAGCAGAGTAAGCAGTAGTGAGAAAGACAGGCCTTTGCTCTCAGAAGTTCCCCTCATTTTAAGTAACTACCAAAACACAGCATCTCACAGCAGAGAGGAGGTACTGTCGGGAGCCTGGAATGGGTCCCTTCTCCTCTACTCGAACATGTATATTGCTCTATAGGCCACACAGACCTTTTTGGGAAAAAATTGCATCTTATGGCGTGAAAAATAGTAGGGTATATATTTTTATTTCAATTTTTTTTTTGTAAATACCACTTAATATGAAAAAGAAAAGGTGTCACTGACAGAACTTGGAACTGGTTGCCAATGCTGGTTACGTTTTTTTTTTCATTAGTGGTGGCTTCACATTTATGTGCTTCTGTTGACATGTATTTCTAATATACTGCATTTGTGTTTATTTCCATTATGGTTTTCTTGACTGTGAGACATGAGAAGTGTCTCTGGTTTATCTCATTTTAAAATCTAGTTCATTGCATGCCAGTCATAATGTCGAATTGATGAGTGTGTATGAGCTAACAGCTCCACATGTTTTAATTGCAGAAAATTGTCTTATAATGCAAGTTATTTTCCAGAGTGTGCGAACGTGAAATTTCAGTTTTGCCACAATGGACTACTTCAATATAGGATGGTTGCAGCTATGTATTGTAGTATGAGAATATATAGAATGCCATATAATGCCTAAATATGTTGACCTGAATAAATGCACTTTTCTGTAACAACCAATGATGTAGCATACCAACAAGCAATTTCTAGTAATGTTAGTAGTAGCTTTCTTAGCTGTAGAAGGGATTCTTGCTTAAAACATTGTACTGCAGCTAGTTGGAAATGTACACATTTACCTAACTTGATCTGTTTCACTGGTGCATGATTGAAAAATCATTTCCACTGGAAGCTATGGCTTATTTTTCAAAGTAAGAAACATTTCCGCCTTGACAGATGTGAAATCAGACTATCTGACGTGGTGCACACATATGGCAACTGTAGTTAATTCACAGAAACAAGGATTGTTTAGTTAAAGTGAATGAAAACAAACAATTGGCATCAAACACGCCTCTTTGATCTATTTAGAATTTGTCATGGCACTCACACAATGCCAGTTATTGTAAGCCCTAATATAAAACAAGTGTGTTAATTCATTGATACAGATTTCTAGATGATGGTTTCTCCCAAATCGGCATTTTTGATAATAAACAAATAAAAACATGATTTCATTAGCTTGGAAAGTTTTGATGTAAACAACGAAATATCTTCTTGTTCAAAGTTATCTGAATACATACAGTCTAATTAAAAAAAAAAGAAAGACATTTTGTTTATAGTATAACATTACATATCCAGTGTTATTTTATTGATTAAAATCAAAAAGAAAAATTCCCATGATTGTAAGGCTATTTAATATTGTGAAATATAATTGAACATTGAAATTGGATCAGTAAAATACATCTAAGTCAAGGAAGAGGGTAAGCCAATTAGTTATTTAGTCAGTCCTACATTTGTGGAGGGCCTCAACAATTGCATGCTGTTGTTTTCTGTGCTGAGCGATTTTTACTATCTTGGTTAATGATGTCCCTGCTTTTTTATTTTCTCCTACATACTTCTCTTCCTCTATTTCTGCTGCCATGGTTTTATTATATTTTCCTAAAAAAAGAAAAGCTTTATTAAAGATAATAAATAGAGAAATTCTCTGCATTTACAAGTCATATAAAGCAGTAAACAAAGTTAAAACAAATTACATATGAAAGTACCAAAGCACAGCATATTGAAATATATAACAAATATCAGCATTGATGATAGTTTGCTCATTCTAGCCATGTTTTTTTTTATAATGTTTAGTGTATTTATCCTTTATCAAGGAGTGGCCTCAGAGTAGGTATCATAAAATGTGGGTGCACATCACACACCATCTTGGCAGCCCTAAACCTTGAGGCATACACATACAAAGTCAGAGATCTAGTTGATGATGATATCAGAGCTCCCAGTGACAGTAAAGTTAAGGCCTTCTTGCATTGTGCAAATGGGTTTGGGTACATTGGACTGCACCATTAATAACAGGTCCTCTTTTACATATACAGTAAAATGCCTTATGTTTCAATCTATAAAATCCATCTATAAAATAACCTTTTTCCCCCAAAATTGGGAGAGGGAACTATTTGTGTTTCTTATAGATTGAGGGAGCTCCCATCTACAGCCAAAAGACTTCTTGGCCCTGGGTGGTCACACCTTCACAATTTGCCTACCAGCGAGCCAAGCATTGAGCTTGGCCAGTAGAGGTAGGGAAGCTCCCCGCGCGCCTCCTGTAACTCAAGCAGCCAAGCTTGAGTTACAGTAAACAAGGAATTGTCAAAGAAAAGAGCCGCCGGCAGTCTTCCCAAGTTCTTTTCTCTGCCTCTCTGTCTCCTGGAACACCCAGCCTCTGGCCAAACTTGAGTTCCAGGAGGCGGGAAAGCTGTAAGGTCAGCCACTGGTAATCAAAAAAGCGCACTCCATTGTAAACAGCTGTATATAGGGGTGGGCTCTATATTGTGGTGCTTCGTAAAGCACACAAAATATGATTTTTCTTATTGGCCACTTGGTTAGGTAAACCTGATTGTTAATGCAAGTAGCTAACCAGCCAAAAACATGGCTAAAACTCTGTGTGTTAGCATTGTCAATACGATGTGCTTAGGCTCAAACTGAACATCAGCATAGGTTAAAAAGTTGATTTAAGTAAATTAGAAGTGCCATGATTTTTATTGCCGTTTGTTCTGGTCTGAGAATGTCAGATACTTCTGTTCCACTGGAGTCCGCACATACAACCAATGATTTTAAATGTTCTTACAACATTTGCCTATATCTCCAACAATTTTGATGATGATACCATGTTCAGGGGCCTTTAAATTAACTTTTTGTCAGAGGGAAAACATACAAAATCAGCAGGGGATAAAATATTTATTTCCCTCACTGTATTTAAAATTGTTGAGTTAACATTATACAAGATCTATGCAAGATACATTTGTCATAATTTCTGTGAGTTATGGTGGATCCTTAATTGCCCATCTTGAAATTTAAATAATATTTTGTATTATTTTTCTTTCTTCTCTTTCTATCCTATTTTGTTGCCATCATTTCTCTCTTGAATATATTAAATAAAACCTACTAGTAAAAAACCGCTTAGGTAAAAAGATTGTTTTTGAAAAGATTTTAGTATTTTTAATACCTGGTTATGCCTTGCTAACAGTTATACAGTAAAACACAGTCAACAGTGGTGTCTTCCCAAGTCTTTCTCTGTATTGGACTTCCTTTTTAGCCTTTCTCTGAGTGGAAATAATGTATAGCTTCTTACGCTTTCTTTAAACAGAGTCTACATAGCTGGATGCAGATCCTAAACCATAAGGCAATGTGGCTTCTGTTAATTCTTCTGTCTCCTTCCAAGCTATAAATATAATGTGAGTAGGTACATTGTGGTTTGATATAAGAATATAACTATCTTTACATCTGATATTTCACCACACTTTAGTAAGTGTCAATGGATTTTTAGTACATAAACCTATGCAAGGGTAACCATATTACAATAAGTTAGAGCCCCCATACACCTTACAATCTTACCATACAAATTCTGTACAATTTGTTCTACCAAAACCATGTAATATAAGGACCTTCCTAAACCTTCCAATCACTATGTATTATATCAGGGCGGACCTGGCACTACATGTGCATGTTGGTAGATCTAATGGAAATTGTATGGAGTGATCTTAAGGTGTATGGGGGGGGGGGGGGGCTAAACACATACAAATAAATCTTAGTGTTCTGTTGCCAGAAACATAATGACAGCAATGTGAGCCATTGTGCTTGATTTGTAAGCTGTATTCTGCAATAAATTACTAGATATGAGATAAAGATCTTGAGATGTGACTGATGCTGATGTCATAGAATGAAAAAAAGAGTACAGAAACACTTTTTATCTCTCCCATAAACAGTAGCTGTTTCCATGCATTGCTTTACCAATGGATGAAGTGTTTTTTTCTTTTAGCAAGTAGGGTAAAAGAAAACTTTTCCACATTTACAAACGCACCCATAGTAATGATGCAGGTGTGGGGTGCTCTTGCCAATTCCCTGTATGGAAGCAGGCATATGCCTTCTGGGCATTCACATCACTGGCATCATTGATGAAGCCAGGAATGTGTACAGGGTACCAGAGTGGGCGGGAAATACAAACAAATTATATTGTATTTCCATACCTCTTTTGTAAAAAAAAAAGCAAACATTTTGTCAAATTGTTGCTTGCTCCCAGAAGGACATGAGAACATGTGTTTTGCTTTATTGTGGTAATATTTTTTTTAAATTCAAAAACAATGTGATAGATTTTGATTCAGTGCATAAAGCATGTATGGTCTATACAGCAATGTCAGACAAAATAACTATGTAATGAAGAGGTGTAGAAATGTATTTACTCATCATACACTTGATAGAAGCTGATGTATTCTTAAATACAACAACCTAAATGCAAAAGCAACAACCCTGAGTGACTTTGGGTCAGTGCCTATGGGTCCGAGTGTAAAATGACCTTTTAATGAAGTGAAGTGTTACGGCCTATTTAACATTTTAAATGGCAAAGAAAATAAAGCAAATGTTCATGCATTTTAGACAAAATGGACTGGTATTTATGTCTACTACTGTTACGAATGTACAGAGATTTCTACAGATATAGCTATTCTGTGTTAAAAAAACAAAACAACATGTTAACATATTTCTACTGACATTACTATTATACTATTATTTCTACTACAATACTATATATTGACATTGCTATATTTTAACTGAGTTTGGTTTCTGTAAATGTTAGTTTTTTTTTGTAAACTTTTTTAATAGTGGGTATGATGTTGGTGCCATTCTAGTCTAAAATTAAGGAAGGGATATTAGAACAAAAGAAATTTAAATATTTCCAAAATTAAAATACTAAAATCTATGTTTAGGCCATATGGGCTCCATTCACAGAGCTTTAACACTAGAATAAAAGTTTTTATTTAAACTATTAAACCTAATTTGACCCTGCCTAAAATTACTCAGTTTTTTTTTTGGGTGTTTTGCTTTAAGAGGATAGGTCTTTATTTTTGCAAATGTTTAACCTCCTGAGCGTATTACATGTGGCACGCTTTTTAACCTCCTTGGCGTTCAGCTAAATAAAGTTGTTTAAATCGATCAGCCCGAGTTAACTCAGGCTACTGAAACCTGCATCCATATGACTTGCAGGCATTAAGAAGGTTTGCATGTCTTCTTACCCAGTCCCCCGCTGTCTGATCTTCAGATCCCGGTGATCGGGATTGTGCTGTCAGGTGCATGATGACATCATCGGGATGGGTAGGAAGTTCGAAATGTAAAAAAAAACTATATATTTTTTTCACTTTTTGTTTTTTCTTCTGGCATTCATTAGAGCATTCTTTGCATCCAATTTAATTCAAAATGAAAAAACATTTAAAATATAAAAAAAAACATGTATTTTCTCATTTTCATGTTGGATTAGATTGATTTTTCTGTACCCAATCAAGTCCAAAATAAAGGAAAACACAAAACAAGTAGATATTTTGTAAGGGCTTGTGTCCACTGCTGCTTTTTGCCCACAGTGAACGTGCGTCGGCAGTGGGGAAAAAGAGGCAGAGAGGACACTTCCCATTCTAATGAATGGGACAGTGTCCACTCTGCACTATTTGAGCAGCGCACCCGTGGTGCTGATTAGAAACCCCACGGTCCTGCCAAAGACATTTCAAATCACCAGAGATCAATGGAGGTGTCTCCAAGATGCGGAAAAACAGCACTGCAGTTCTGGTGTAGTTTTTCTGCATTTTGGCTCCGTTAAATCAATAGGGTGTGCTCCCGCCAATGTCGGAAACGTACCGGTGCGCAACTTTGTTCCCTGCGCTGTGTATCACAGACTGCCTTTTCAGTATCGGTTAATTTAATAGATGAATTCTTGTTTGAGCAGATTGTTGTATGTTTTCTATTTAATTTTATCATTAAATGTATTTTTTTAAACATATTAAAGCATTCAAAACTTCAACAACTATTCAGGATGTCTTCTAGACCCTTGTTTGGACATATTTTGGTAATTTACAGGACTACAACATTTTTTTTTCAATGAAAAACAGTGTAACGCTTTTAGTACAGAAATCTTGACCTCTGTGAAATGCCAAGGAGGTTAAAAAAGCAGAGCATATTAAATGCTGCCATGATTTTTGCTCTTCAGGAGGTCCCGAACACAAATCCTGCTGGGAAAAAGCGACACCCCTCCATTTACATGGAGGTCTATGGTGCCTCCTACCCCCAAAATTTTTGTGTCGCCAGTGACGCGATTGAGCCGGACCCACAAGGATTTGTGTGTATGTTGATCCAGTTATCCGTCCATAGTTATCGCGTGATCAATGACACTCATGTTCAGGAGGTTAATGAGATCCTTCTCATAGAGTAGATGCATCTAGTGCTGAGAGACATTTGTGGTAATTTTACTAATGTTGGAAGCTGCTTGGGGCCACAGTTTGTAGGTACTAGGAGGTACTGGGAAATAGCAGTTCTTAAGCAGGGTACAGACGGGTCGATATTCGAGCCGTCCAATGTACCCTGCAGCAGCGTGATGACGTCATCACGCTGCTGTCAGATATCGGCGGGGCTGGGGAGACCAGCTCAGCTGAAGCTTTGCCTGAAGACCAGCAAAGGATTTAATTTATATAGGCACTTTCCAGGCAGTTGACAATTAGCAGCATCATAAAAAGTAACTGGCTGCTCTTATGGGTGGGCTCCTGCACTGGAATGTTAATCCAATGGGGCAGCTGCTTTTGGCCTGTGTAAATGTATTTACTTTTAATTATTTAGCTTGTCTATTACAGACTGGATGCAAAATCATATTAAAAATACAGGCGACATCGATCACACACTTATTTATTCTGGTGTGCTAGATGTAATGTGCTGATTCTGCCAAACCAGTTTATTTGTATGACATTTGTATTATGCAATCTACCTGCTCACTGACAACTGCTATCATGCTTGTCTTATCTGCCTCCTTTTTTGTGATGGAGTGCTGCGGAAGATGACTTGGCCGCCACAGTCACCAGACCTGAACCCAATCGAGATGGTTTGGGCTGAGCTGGACCGCAGAGTGAAAGCAAAGAGGCCAACAAGTGCTACACCCTTTGACTCCTTTAACACTGTTGGAAAATCATTTCAGGTGACTACCTGTTGAAGTTCATCAGGAGAATGCCAAGAGTGTGCCAAGCAGTAATCTGAGCAAATGGTGGCTGTTTTGAAGAAACTAGAATATAAAACATGTTTTCAGTTATTTCACCTTTCTTGTTAAGTACACTATATATCTGATCATTCATAGTTTTGATGCCTTCAGTGAGAACCTACCAATGTAAATGGTCATGAAATAAAGAAAACACATTCAATGAGAAGGTGGGTCCAAACTTTTGGCCTGTACTGTATATATAAACATGCTTTTCTCAACTTGCATTAAAAGAAAGAGGTGTGAGCCAGGCCTGAGAGGGAGGTGCAGTAAATATAGACAGATTGTTTAGCAGTTTGAAATCTAAACTAAATACAAATGGATACTGCTAGCTTTTTGACTTTCTTGCCACTTCTAAACTTTAAATTTTAAGTAACAGTTTGAATTTGCAAGTATGATACAGAAAAAAAGGTTTTCCTTCATTTGAGTTTATGGAATCTGATTGGAGATTATACACCTTTCCATTAAAGCTGCTACTTACCAAACATTGGAGCTCATTAACAAATTGTTGTGTGAAAAGAGGTTGACATTGCCAATATTTTGCATCTACACACTTGTCATGGCCTTCTAAACCTAAGTAGAAAAAGTAAATATTCCAACAGGATGTGCAAACCTTTTTCTTCCATCCCAATTACAAAGGCAAAAGACATTTTTAACAAGCGCACAGATTAATGTTTTCATAAACCGCTTACTCATCAAGAAGCAAAATGGAAAGTGCCGTCATCTTCAACAAACAGGATCATTAAAACCTTTACTTACTTTTCTCAGCACTCAAAATGTGTTCTGAAGCTTTATTGTAGGGAACATAGTGCGTTAGAGGACAGAAGGTCAGTGCAGTGACCTGAAATAAAGCATATTAGATTGCTGAGGTTTGGCTCCAACTTGGCATGATTAATCATTAACACCAGTGCATAAGGAAGGATTTCCTATTGGATAGCAACTTCTTCTGTGAAATGCATTCTGTCTAGAGGTATATATAGGTATCCAAATTTGCTGTGTAACATAGATGGGTTTGCTTGTTCTACATATAAATTTATTTTTTAAAAGGCCTAATTGTTGACTATGCAAAGCAGAAGAACCATAGAATACCATAGCAAACTTTTTTATGCCCCCCCCCC
>CM070036.1:97264878-97283781 GCA_036250615.1 Ptychadena robeensis | reverse complement strand
GGCAGATAGTGAAGGAGGGGGGGGGGTGGAAGGGGAGAAGAGGGGGGAAGGGGAAGGAGGAGGAGGAGAGAAAAGGGGGGAAGAAAAGAAAAGGAAGAGGGGAGGGGGGGAAGAGAAGGAAAGGAAAAAAGGGGAGGGAGCATGAGGGAGAAGGAGAAAGAGGAGGGGGAAGGAGGAAAAGGGAAGGAAAAAGAAAGAGGGGGGGGAGGAAAAGAGGAAGGAGGGAGAGGGGAGGGGGAAAGGAGAGGAGGAAGGATTCTCGGAAGGAAGGAAAGGAGGGGGGAGGGAGGGGAGGAGAAAGTGTATGGGGAGAGACAGGAAGTGAAAACTTAAATGTGTGGGGTATGGGTGAGGGTGGGGGAGGAGGGGGTGGGGGTTGGAAAGAGGAGGGTGGTGGAGTGGATGAAGTGGGGTGGGGGGGGGGAAAGAGTGGAAAACCCAAAGAGAGGGGAGGGCAGGGCAGAGGGCCCACGGGGTGATAATGTTGATGAGTGATAATAAATAAAGATCTTACAGATACTGGTAAGTAGATGAGTTCCAGGTATAAGTACAGAATAAGTTGCTGGAAACAACCTACAGAAAGATAGTGGCCGACCCTAATTCAAAAATATGCAGAGTAGATTGTACAAGATATAGGTTGAGGGTAGGTAGCACTTAGTTTGGGTGATTGCAGGATTAGGGCTCTCCTCACTATCCCAAAGGAGGCTGCTGGACTAGTAGGCCATGTAATGGCCCTTTCATATTTAGTGCCCCCTGTCGCCGCAGCACGGACGCGTCCTGGCCACGAGCCGCAGCGGCATCATGGGGTAAGTGGAAGATGAAGTCAAGCGGCGGCCGGACATGCCAGCGTGTGCAGACCCAGCCAGGCGTTCAGGTGGCAAGGCGACTAGGCCGGGGGACGGGCGGCGCCTCCCCGCGCCCAACCAAGCCCCCCCGTCCAATAGAGCCCAGTGTCGGCATCGCCGATAGGTGGAGAAACGCCCCCACCATTACACCACCGCGCCATAGCCTAGTTAGCCGTGGATCAGGGGGGAGGCAGGGGGGGTGGAAAAGCCGTGCACCGCTGGCGCAGTAAAGGAATTCCAGGGGTGGTGGGCATGCAGAGCGTGCCACACCCAACCATCCAGACCAGCCATCCACCAGTCCGTCCTGCCGGAGGATCAACCTACCCCACCAGAGGAGGGGGGGGGTCGGATCGATCCTATGCCCATCCTCGAGGGAGGGACATCTTGGGGTCTGCAACATGGACCAGGGGGTATATTGTCGCTCCCATAAATAAAACATTGCCTGAGCCCACCCCCAGGGATATTACAGGGGTTGATGGGTAGATGGCAGTATTTGCCTATGAGCCGTGGTGATTGCCATGAGCACATGATAAGAGGTATAGGGGTACAGGGGCCACCAAGTTCTGTCAGAAAAAAGGTTTCGAGGGAGGCCGGGAAGCAAATGGGGGAGGAAGAATGAAGGGGTTAGGTACCAGAGGTTAGATATGAGAGAAAGGATAAATAGATAGTGGCCTGTTGTCCACCGTCCATCACACACATCCATAATGCATACACAAAACATGAAAAAATGGGTAACAAAATGTGGGGATATCCAAAAATGCATAATAGTATCAGGACAAATGTTAGGTCATAGTAGTAATCTAGTTAGGTATAGGTGGAGGACGCATATTAGATTAGAGAAGGAAGAAGAAGAAAGGGGGGGGAGGATGGAAACTATGAGGACAAATAAGAGAGGGGCGCAAAGGAGTAGGACGATGGTAATAGTCTGGATGGGAGGGGATTGGGGGGTCGAGGAGCCTATCCCAAGAAGCTTAAAACGTTAATTGAATCATTAAGGCCGGTGTGTTGATAGCAGAGTTAGGTTGTGTAGTCCAACGAGTTCTTCTGTAATAGAACTGGAGGTGCCCCCGCGAATGTGGGGGTGCACGCGGCCAGTACAATAACCGTCAGGCAATCAACTTTATATTGGTTTCCAAGGCTAGGGGTGGCTATAGGTGTAGAAAGAAATGTCGCGACTGTTACAGTAGGAACTGTTGGTCAGGCAGTGCCCGCTTCTCATGTCTTCCCCACGTAAAAAGGATCCGCAGGTGCAATGAGAGTAGAAAAATACAGCGTAGGTCTACAGTTTGAAAAATGGACGTGGTGAATTTTTACGTCGGGTGAAGAAGGTGTCATGAGGTTTTAAGAAGGTTGGAGCATGCACTCAATTCTGGACATGAAGTCCCGTCGTCGCAGATCTCACCGTTTTGAGCTGGAGTAATGGTTGAGTAAGTGTGTTTTACAGGGATTGGGTTTCATGTATGTTATTTGGGGGTCAGATCCCAATAAGGTTTAATTGTTATCTTGGTCAGGAGGGCCAAAATTTGAAACGATTGATTTAATGGCCTGATGGTTTGCGAGTGTAGGTGGTAATATTCTCGAGGTGTCATCTTTGTGTTTCGATCGGGAGCCAAAGAGCATTTGGCGGACTGGAACTAGCCCTATGGAGCTTTTGAGAGTTTTTTTTTGCTATCCACTTGTAAAAGGCGGTTTAGTTTTGTGGATCTTCTCAAAACACATACAATTCCTCAGGCCAAATACACCTTGTGCTGTATGGGTCTGTGTGGGAGAAGAAAGACGCGTAACGTTAATATCAATGAGTGAAAAGACCAGAAAAGTCTCCCAATATTTTCACAATTACCTTGGACTGTTAAAATCAACCTCTTCTGAAAAAGAGGAGTGAAAAGGAGGAGTTCTTAAATTTTATATAGGACATGTGGATACCAAAATCGCACTTTAGAATCCCTAGAAAATTGGACCATCAACTAAATAACTTATTACATTGTTATATATACTAATTACACTATTAAATGCACTAATTACATTATTAAATGCATTTCCCCTTTATTCAGATATATATTAATGGGTCAGCTTTAATGCTCTCCACAACAATTTATACCCCTATTGAGGTTTAACATTAGGAAAAATACAAGCCGTGATTAACAACTCAAACCATGCTGTTAACATGATACACTGATGAATCATAGTAACCCGTTTCCTAACTATTTTTAAATCTTAGGCAAAATTGTGCCGCTATACACTGGCAAATACCCTTGGCAGCGACATACTGTATGGTCATTCTGAAATACAAAGTTTCTTAGCCTACAATACAAATATATTTCTGTTGGGTGACTCTAATATAAAGGATTATTAGATCATAGATACTAAGCTCACAAGGCTTCGATTCAATATACCAACAGCTGATCCAGAAGATGCACTTGTTGTTATTTTGTTTTGGTAAATATTTCCCTGTTCTGTTGTTATAATGTATCATGTATATCAATGTATCGATGTATACAATGTATCAAAGTGTGGGTCTGTAGGAGAAGCTGGACACGCCTTTATACTGCCATATAACTATAGCTTCACAACTGACACTCCACAACCACTTGCGGATGACAGATGGGGCTGGGCTAAGCTAGTGTCTCATTGTGCGGGCGGGGAGACTGGGAGCCGTTGTTCGGGTGGCCCTAACCGCGGCTCTTGGAAGGGGGAGTCTCTCTGAGTTTCCCCGCTCCAGGAGCGGGGTACAACCGTGGGGGAGGAGGTTTCCCTTCCCGTGGCTACACCAGATGATGATCCCCTTCCCGGCGCACCATGGGGTGAACGGACCGACCCCCTACACACCGGAGTGTTGAGGGGGCGGCCCGTTTGGTAACCATGGACGCCGGGTTCTCTGCACGCCCGCACAGGTGCCTCCCTGCTCCTGTTGATGCGGGCTCCGGATTTCCGGCCACGGCGGCTACATTAGCTGCGCCCCGGGGGTGTAGCCCCCATCCACAGGAGCTTATGCAGCGGCTGCTGCATGCGGAGGCACCCAGGACAAGGGTGGCGGCCACGGAGGGAGTCTACACTTGGAGTAGTTTCTCAGCCAGCATTACATCTACCCGTGCAGAGCGCTCACCTCAACCAATCAGACAAGGTACAAACTGAAACTATACCTGCTAACAACTTACCCTGGTCCCTGCTATATATTTATTACTTATTATGATACCTTGGTCCCTGCTATATATTTATTACTCATTATGACACACACCAGTATGCTTGCTGTCTGACGACACGTCACACACTCTATCTATTCCTATTCAACAGCAATTACACACTAGACAGGTAATACTATGGGACAGCCTACAGGTTATACCGCGGTACCCTGCGAGCTCTGGGAAGTTGGGATACATGGATACTTGAGACACTGTGAAACTCACAATAAAATAAAGGACCCCAAAAGTTGTTTGGCAATCCATCAGAGCTCCAGGTGTTGATCTGGCAATTAATTAATTAATTAAGGTATTTGATTCTTTAATTAAGGTATTTGACAGCATACATACAAACCCTAAGACTAAACTTCTAAAAAATTGAAGCACACAGTAGACTCCAAACTTAGTCAAGGTTAGGGATGGCACATATATACAAAAAGACTAAAGTTTAATACAGTTTTTTTTTGTCATTTTAAAAAAACACAGCTGACCTAAAACAGACTCGACAAACCCCCCCCAGGGTTCATCTGGGTGGGGAACTCCATACAGACTCCGGCCGGGGACTGCCACTTACCTGTTGAGACGGTTGGGCCGCCCCTGATGTCACCGTAAGAACTCCTCCTTTTCACTCCTCTTTTTCAGAAGAGGTTGATTTTAACAGTCCAAGGTAATTGTGAAAATATTGGGAGACTTTTCTGGTCTTTTCACTCGTTGATATTAACGTTATGCGTCTTTCTTCTCCCACACAGACCCATAGAGCATAAGGTGTATTTGGCCTGAGGAAGCCGTACACGGCGAAACATGTAGCCTTCGATGCACCTTACTCCTCAATACCCCTACAGTTTGTGTTTGTTAGTTGTAGCCACTATACCCCATGTGTGTTACGGGATAGTGGGCTACTGGTGTGTTATAGATATATTTTTGATGTGGTTATTTTGTATGTGAAGTACGTACTGTGACAGTGGTCACTAATAAAGCTATAATTTTACCTTACCCCTACTCTACTCGCATTATACCTCATAGCCATTAATTGGGTCACTACTCCAACCAAAGTCCCATGAGGGAACAGAAGGTAGCTTTTGGAGTCAGTATTAAGGCATGGGTTTAGTGACCAAATATGTCCTCCAATCCAACATCCTGATCTGTATTATAGGCACAATGCAAGCATCTCCATATCATACACTTGTATGGGATGTGCACTGCAAATTGCATTTTTTTTTGCTACTACATTATCAGCAATATGGATAGTGTGAAAGGGCCCTCCTCTTATTCCTATGACTACTGATGCCATGCCCAAACCTGCGCCGCAGTGTCAGCTCCTCCCTGCATTCCTTAAATAAACAAAAGAGACAACAGGGAACACTGTGCCCCCCCTCCAAATTATGTCTGCGCCCTCCACTGCACTATACACATATGTGATTAAGTACAAGGCTTGGTCTTGTGCATTCGATTTATGAAATTCTGAAACTATAATAAGGTATAGCTGGTAAGAAGAGAGGTCGCATATAAAGCATGTTCTTTTAGTGTACATCCATGCAATGCTCATTTAGCTGTTTATATTACATGTCATTCTGATTTACTTTTCTAGATAAAGGTATTTGTATGAAAGGAAGTGTAAATGTAAGTGCAAGTATGCCAAAAAAAAACTTCTGTATCTGACAGATAGTACAGCTGTTTGATAATGCAAACATAAACACAGGATCTATAACTTGTAACAAGTGATATGAAGGTCATAGGAAGTTTCACACCATGTAAAATATATGATTGATAATTCAAAACATAGAACTGTGATGATACTTTTGCTGAGAGATATTTTCTGATGAGAAAGTTCATATGTTATCACAGGAATTCATTTATGACCAGCCTGTAAGAAGGAAAAGAAAATACTCTTAAACAGTTAAACTAGGAGCCAATGCCAAGCAGACATAAATTCTGTCTGTGTAACTGTTGACAGTATAGCATAGAATTTTTAAAATAAGCCTTTTTTATTTATGATATTTTGCCAAGAACTAAATACATATTCAGCATTATATATTGTTTCCATAAACAAGAATGATTGCAGCTTGGGTGGTTGCTATAATTTTTATTCTGTCCAAATGTAAAAATAATTTCTGCATGGCTGTACCAGATGGGTAAAAAACAGAAGGTACTGTATGCATACATGTATAAAAACCAGACAAGACTGCAATAATCTATAGAACTACAAAATGGATGTTTTTCAAATGTCTATTGCAAATAGCCTAGGTATTTAACATTGATACTACTATGGAGTGTTGCAACTTATCTACGCTATACAGCTGGAATAGTGGTAAAGCAGGGGTGGGCACATTTTTTAACTCATGGACCACAATGGGTTCTTAAATTTGACAGAAAGGCTGGACCAAGAGCCTGTAATGGCTATCTCTCCCAAGTCTCAAATCTGGATTCAAATACTAAACAGACTGAATATGGCCCATGGGCTGTAGTTTGCCCATGTCATTAAATTGAGGTCTATGACGCAAAGAAACTCCGGACGAACTGGGTTTGTGTATGGGCACTCAGTGACATTATTAAATATACTGTTGCAAAAGACTTAAAGATGTGTTCAGATGGCAATGTGTATTGGCCAAGTAAATGTACTTCTTTACTTGGCCAATACACATACTATACCATTGCAAATAGTCCAAGCTGTTCTTAAGCATCCTAATTACCCTGATTAATTGGGAACAGCTGTTTTAATAAACTCAACAGGTTAAAAATAGCAGCTTTCTTTTATATATTAAAATGTTTCAAGTTCCAGTGGCTACAGTGCAAAGTATTATTAAAAAATACAAGATGTTCTGCATTGTGGATACGGTCAGAAGCCAGAGGACAGTGAGAGAGTTGAAAAATAATCCAATGACTACCACTAAGGCTATCCTGGTCAATCTAGGCTCTGTTGGTGGCAATGTCTCAAGACAGACAATCCAACGGACACTGCACACTACTGGGTTCCATGGATGCAGACCAAGGAGGACACCACATCTCCAGATAAGACAAACAAAAGCTTGCTTGGCCTTTGCAAATGCTCATCTGGACAAAGAAGAAGACTTCTGGCCTTTGTGTTATTGTCAGATGAAAATGTAATTGTTTGGTGACAATGATGTTTCCTTCGTTTGGCGTACAAAGGTGAAGCCTTCAACCCAAAGACCACCATCCCCACTGTCAAACATGGTGGTGGGAACCTAATGCTTTGAGAACCTAATCACAGTAAACGGCACCATGAAAAAAGAGCAATACATGAGGATCCTCAATGACAACATCAGGCAGTCTGCAGAGAAACTTGGCCTTGGGCACCAGTGGACATTTCAGCATGTCAATGACTCAAAGCACACAGCAAAAGTGGTGAAGAAATGGTTAGCAGACAACAACATTCATGTTTTAGAGTGGCCCAGCCAGAGTCCTGACTTGAATCCAATTGAGAATGTGGGGAGGGAGCTAAAGATCAGGGTGATGGCAAGAAGACCTTCCAACCTGAAAGATTGGGAGCTCATTGCTAAAGATGAATGGGGAAATATAACTGTGAAGACATGGAAAATGCTGGTCTGCAAATATAGGAAGGGTTTGATTGCTGTAATAGCCAATTAAGACTTTTCTTTTGAATATTGAGAAGTGTATGAATAATTTTGGACATGACCATTTTTGCTCAAATGTAAATAAAATGTCATTTCCTGACAAAAAAGGAAGTCCTCTTGGCATTCAGAATAAGCACAATATAATTGTGGACAGTCATTATATAATAAAGGTGATCAATATATATATATATATATATGTAAAACTCTATAGGAACCCTATAGTGCAGTGGTTCTCAACCTTTTTAGATCCACGACCCCTGGATTATGCTGGTAGTGAAGTTGTGCAGTGTGTATTTGGAAGTGACACTCAGCACCCGCACTAGTTACAGGAAGTGATACTTACAGACGTCACTTCCGCATTCCAAATAGTGGAACACTCCACAACATCACTTCCAGCACAATCAGGTTAGTGTAATGTCCCCTCCCTTATATTTTTCCACCCAGCTTGTGCAATGCTGTGCATGGTGGGAAAATAGAAGGGAGCGTAATGAATTATTCTCCTTCCTAACTTCCCACCCAGCTTATGAGCATGAGTGCTGCTGCGTTTTAGGAGCAGCTCTGATGCTTCCAGAGAACTTGGCGCCCCCTTAGAGGGTCCCAACCCACAAGTTGAGAACCACTACCATGATCTATACTGCTAGTCCTCTGGAGGTTAACTAAACTGCAGTATGTACAAAAGGTCAATAGATAGATAATGGTTTTTAATACCAATGGATAATAATTACATTTATTTCTGGAGGCTTGTGAAGTCCTTGATGTCTCCCTTCCCAAGTCACCCAGTGCTTGACTGTGTTTAACATACTTTTTTGGAAGGCTGGGGTTTACAATATGTTCTATTCATATCCGAATATTTTAAGTAAGCAGGATTAAATTACAAGTGTATCCTACACAAATAGGTTACAATGCAGCTTCACGTCTATGATTTATATTAAATGCAGCTGACCTCTGCTTCTTGATATTCTTTGTTCTAGAAGATTTCCTTTTATTAAATAAGTATTTAATGTTGTCATCTTACAGAAATATGAAATAAACTATTAAAATATCTGTTCGAGCAATGTTGTACAACATATTATTTCTAAACAAACCAATATGCAGATGACTTGTTTCTCATACAATCTGCAGTACAAACAAGAGTACCATCTGACAATCTAACAAGAAACACAAAGGGCATAATTCAGGAATATTCTATGAATGCAATAAATAAAAAACAGTATTTAAATGGTCTTACTGGCAAGTGTACCGAAAAGTGTAATTGCATTTTTTGACATTTTCTTCTAGTGCAGGGTTTTATTTTTCTTCTCAGCATATGTTAAATGCATTTGATATTTGGGATAAACCATAAAAGTCAGGTGAAATAACAGGATGTGTACAGCATAATAGCTATAGTTAAATATAATGCTTACAATTGTAAACTGTATAGGGACTGCAGAGGATGTGAAAAAAATCACAAACATATATAATAGAGTATGAAAAGCTCATGTAAATGTTAGCTACCAAGTCTCAAATGTGTGGAAAGACTCCATTAGTATATACCCGTAAATAGCATATACTGTCTTTCTGTTTATGTATCACCTTCTACACTAGGGGTATCAAACTAAATAAAGGAAAAAGTTGGATAAAGTCGCAGGCCTACCTGAATTTTTATTGAAAACATTTCTACAATTGAGAATTTTTTTTTATATGGAAACCATCTTAAGTTTTTTAAACAATGAATCTGGGATAAGCATAATACTATAACACATGTGACATCAAATGTCAAATAAAAACACATTTTCTAAATAGCAGGCCAAATATAAGTACACCCAGGGGTTTTTCATGCTTATTCTACACTGTTGCCCCTTTTGCTATAACTATTACGTTTTCTATTACTATCCTATTACTATTCAGAGGTTAAATGTAATTTAGTTTTGTTTAAACACAGATTGTTTCATTTTAAAAGAGTCAGACATTCTGTAGCCCCTTCTATACACTTAGACCAAATGGGCTTACCCCCCCCCCCCCCCTTATCAATAATGCTTCGAGGGCCCATGACCCTATGTTAAAAACCATCACAATTAAGCAAGGAACACAAGTATAGATATGGGCTAGATCGATGGTGCACTCACGGCCATCTATCTGGGCCATATTTAATGTGGCCATCCTTGTTTTCAAACGGGATCAATGAATCCCGCTGTAAAACAGGGAAATCGGACATGACCGTAAATCACGGTCGATGTCCATTGCACTGCATGTAAAGTAACGTTTCTTAACTTAGATCCTCATACTTATAAGAAGGCAATCAATGTTATTTAATTCACCATTCAGTGGTTTTCATTTTGAGCCTAACTGAGGTACAATGTCCAGTATGCACAGGATACCAATTAAATAGCGATCAAAGGTAATAGGTTCCCAACATGAAATGTCCCCTCTCATTTTCTCTGATGACAGCTCCAAAATTTAGGATTTGTTGTCACTTTTTGTCTCATTACCAGTAATTACTAGGAAAAATAAAAATGTGAATTTCAACAACAGGGACATATACAGCAATATAACACTGTCAAGATCGCCTTTGTAATTCTGCATAAATCTTTGCAGAATGGCTACTTACACTGCATAAGGGCTAGTTCACACTAGCCGTGCTGCAACACAGAGTGGCTAGTGTTACCTGTGTACCTTCCACACTAGCTCCATGCTTTTGTTTCTGGTATCGAAAATGTCATGCAGTACACATTTTTGCAGGAGCAATACTTGTATGGGAGACACAAGCGCAGGCATAATGTGTTTTCTTTGCCGGTATGGCTACCTTGTCGGTTATTGGCAAAAACTGCCACTGCAGCACGGCTAGTGTGAGCGTGCCCTATAGCAATACCATGCATTAAGATAAAAAAACCTCCGGAGCCTTCACTTATTTTATCTGTTGGAAACGGTGCATTGTGGTGCCAATCAGAATGAATGGCAATGGATGCTCTTGTGATTAAGGTGTGAACAAGGCCTGATTATAAATGCCCTGTTTATTCTTAGCAAATGTTTTCAGAATGGCATGTTAAAAAAATAGGCACAGTTATTTTTCAAATAACTCTGATGAGTGCCAACCCTTTATCCTGGCTGCAAAGTCCTTTTTTTTTCCTCTGTTCCCGATAATTGATTCTTAGTTCCAGTTAGTGGGGAAAAGAGCCGTGTTGGGGTGTGAGCTCCAGGAGGGGGGTTCCTGGTAGGGAGGTCCAGGAGAAAAGGGGTGGATTGGAGTGGCAGGCCAGTGGGGGGGGGGCATAAATTTTTTTGCTATGGAGCCCAGTCATTTAAAGCTATGCCCCTGTTGCACATATAATGGGAGGTTTAACTGCCGGAGGTACGAAGTAAGAACATATTAGTATTAAGGTCTGCTAAAAGTAAAAGAAACACTCCAATTGTAGCTCTAGAGAAGCTGTTTGTAAGTTATTTCTAATACAGCTGCATATTCCTATTTATAGAATAAATCTATAAAACAAAAAAAAACATAAAGCAGTCAGTGAAAAGAGCAAGAATGTGATGCAAAACATACATCTGTCCATTGTAATTGACTTCTACATTCAGCACAATTGATCTTTTCCCATCAGCAACCAATTCTGTTTAACGTAAGGAAGTAAAAATTTTGTTTTGTTTTTTGTAAATGCATTAATACACTAAATACATCTTTGTGGTGACATTTGAGTACCGTTTCTGCACTTTCACCTGTCTACCATCAAAACCAAAAGCAACATTCCCATCATTGTTCCACTGTTTACTTTCTTTCCTCTCTAGTTCTAGATTTCACAACTTTTGCTTAGATAGTGTATAATAAATATAAGGTTACATAGCTGATAAGTAGGAGGCATATATTTCATACAATTCTGCCATTCTTTTGAACTATTGTCACCTTCTCTACTGAACTGGATCACACTTTTGAGTGATGCAGAAGATAAAGTGCTGAAACATTGTCCTCTTTATCAAAGGCAATGGTTTATCCCTATGGCCTTGGACAGAATTTGACCATATTTGTATCTTCTCTCTTCCTGCATGAAAGCTACACATTAAGACTGATGTATCTCAAGAATGCACGTTTTCCATCACTATATATTTGGAACATAGGCAGTCACTCATTCGATGTGATGTGATGACAATCACATTATAATTGTATTTATGAATAAAGGGACATATATTTGTTTTCCCTAAAAATTTTTATTGAAATCTTAATTGGAAGTCCAAGACCTAAAGGCTCCCATACACGCGTCGATTTTTCACTTGATTTTTGATCGATCTATTACCACGTTGGTTCACGAGATCAATCAGCGATCGACTGGTGATCAATCGAGTGCTGCCCACCCTAAACAATCGACCAAACAAAATCGGAACCAACATGTTGTCATTGACCCGACATGTTGGTTTGTTTGGTCAATCGTTTGGCATTTGAAGTATGCTGGTGGTCCCATAGCCCTATGTAGCAGCCTTACGGATCAATGGATTTTGTGGAATTGCCCATTTTAGAGATCGGCTCATGTCCAAATCGACCACAAATCGGATTCCCATGGTGGTGTTCCATCGATTCCCGATCCGATCAATCGCCCATTCCACGATTGCCTGGAATAATCAGAACGGGAATCGCAGAAATGCCACTCGACACCATTACTGACCCACTGCCATACCAGCCATGCTGGAGGATGTTGCAGGCAGCAGAACATTCTCCATGGCGTCTCCAGACTAATCTTGGTGTTTTTTGGCAAATGCCAAACATTCTCCTTGGTTTTAGGCTGTAAGCACATCCTCCACCTATGGATGTCGGGCCCTCATACCACCCTCATGGAGTCTGTTTCCGACCGTTTGAGCAGACACATGCACATTTGTGGCCCGCTGGAGGTAATCTTGCAGGGTTCTGGCAGTGCTCCTCCTGTTCCTCCTTGTACAAAGGCGGAGGTAGGGGTCGTGATGCTGGGTTGTTGCCCTGCTACGGCCTCCTCCATGTCTCCTGATGTATTGGCCTGTCTTCTAGCAGCACCTCCATGCTCTGGACACTACGTTGACAGAGGTATGGGAGAAGATCCCTCAATAGATCATCAGCTACCTCATCAGGAACATGCCCAGGCATTGTAGGGAGATCATGCAGGCATGTGGATCAGTCTGTAGTGTTTAATGTTGAGTGTGACTACAATCCATAGGTTGATACATTTGATTTGCATTGATAATTTTTGTGTGATTTTGTTGTCAACACTTTCAACTATGTAAAGAACAAAGTATTTAGTAAGAATATTTCACTCATTCATTCAGATCCAGGATGTCTTAATTTAGTGTTCCCTTTTTTTTTTTTGAGCAGTGTATATGCACCTCTGTATAGGCATGCTTAGATTCAACATTGTAAATGTTTACATTTTGTTGCTCAGAGCCAGAATTTAACATTTCTACTGTTTTATTTGTTTAAAATTAGTATTGCTATGGCTTGCAGTTCAATGTAAATACATTTCATATGGCTTCAACTGTGACCAAGTTTCCTTTTTGCTAAGAAGGAGTATAACTAATAGCCAAGATATACTTGCCAGTCCTATCACATAATTACCAGTTCCCCCTAAGGTACAAACAGTGGAAAGCATTTTCTATTAAAAGTACGTATTTGATCAGAAGTTTCTGTTGTGGTTAGTTTATTTAAATTTTTGGATTTCTCATTATAATTAAACGATTGATTTGTTTTAAAAAGACTTTCTCTTCCTCAGCATGTTCTAAACGTATGGTTTTAATCCCAAAAAAGCTGTTTGTAAAGCAGTCCTAAAGCAAACTTTGTGGGAATATAAAAGCACTAAAGGTATAATATAACCAAAGGTAAACGAAAAAGATACTAAAGGTAAAACTTAGCTTTTGTTTTTTTTTACCTTTTAATAAAGTGAGGAAGGGTCAGGTTTGTATTATTCTTAGTGTCCTTGTTAGTGAGATATGCTCTTTTTAATTGTCCTTATAAATGATGTGACTGGGAATAGTGAGAGTAAATCTGCATTTTTAAGTCTACAGAGCTCCCCAGAGGCTGCTATATTGCAATTTATTACCGGAAGCCTGGCAGATAAGTATTATTATTATCATTTATTTATATAGCACCAACATATTACGCAATGCTGTACAATACAATAGAGTGGAGATACAACACAGGATAGTACATACAGGTACAGGTTATAACACAGGAGGAGTAGGACCCTGCCCGGTCGGGATTACAATCTAATAGGTTGGGGAACAAGGTATACAATATCTCATATGATTCCAGAGAACAACCGGTAAGTATATGTTTTTAGGATTGTGGAGGGGTACATAACCCTTGAGCTGGCTCAAAAGTAAGTTAAAGTTTACATTTTTTTAACATTTGAATATTATATTTTTATTTTATTTTGAGTATACATCCTCTATAACTATATTCATGCCTAGTCCTCCCTCAAAGTTGTAAGTTACTTTCTGTTACAGGGTGACAATATTTGGTACCCTGTATATTGTTCCCCAAATGTTGCTCCCCAGTTGCATTGCCTTACATCAGGTATTTTTAAAGTCAAGAGCCAGGCCTAATGCATCTCGCTTTTAAGTTTCCACTGTCCTGCAGCCCTCCTTAGGTGTGACACCAAACTTCCCAACCAGTGCCAGTATTTAATTTTCACATGGCTAATGGGCCTGCTTCAAGTGCAGTAAAAGGACTCCCATCACCCTCAAGAGTCAGTGTGAAAGCTCTAGCAGAGGCTTTCGCTTAACCCCCCCTCCCACACAGGTATTTACAGAAAACTGTACCGTGCCTGTCTATGCCTGTTTCAACATGTAGATTATCCCTACTATTATCATAATAGTGAATCTTCTCAATGGAGAATCTTCTCAGTGATTCCCTAAGCTAATGGAATGGTCAGGATTTTGGGGTTTAGATGAAATGTGGTTGGACAGCTCAGAGGTAGAACTGCATACCTAGGGGCAGTCTTTATCGGTGTTCTCGCAATAAATGGCTTTCCAGTAATAATGCAAAGTTTGCCAGTGTGAGAAGAAAAAATATCTGTCCTATGGAATAATTAATTTGTATTTAATGTTCATGGATCAAAGAAAAATGTGGGGCACCCCTGCCTTACATGGATGAAAACAATTGGGAATCCACACAACTGTTGCTGGAGTACTTGTTAGGAGATTTGAAAAAGAATCAAACAAAGGCTACAAATTGTGACAAATAGTTTAGTTTTATAATACACAATTATTTGTAAACTATTTGTCATTTCTCCATGAGATGTGTGCTGTTGGAATATGCAATTATACATGTCAATGAAGACTTCCTTTCTCTGTCTAGCAGAAAAAAATGGAAAGCTGTGGTTTGTATCATACAAGCATTAGACAGCAGATGCTGTATGTTTTATCCTTCAAATATTGTTTATCTTTTTAATAAAGCAGTTGATTAATGAGAGCAGGAATTTATTTTTCCATTTGGGTATAAAGTAAAAACCGGCCCAGTTACAGATTTCGTCATTTTTTTGCTGTCAGAAAGCATCATTTTTTTAGAATCGTAGACCATATGTTTATGTACATTTAAGGAGTCACTGAAAATGTATATATATGATATATGTTCTAAACCAAGATATTTATAGTCATAAAGAAGATAACAGTGGTAATGCAATGCGTTAAATAATTTGCCAGGGATATGTCATAAAATTATATATCCATGTGTATACTGTACTGTACAGTAATACTAAAATCAGAGAAATCATTGTTGCAATGTTTTAGAAAAAAACATTTACACACCAGGTATGAACCCAAAAAATATAGAGTAGGCTACTGTTAGTACATATCTTATTAATATTGTAAGATCAGATAAGCTTTCCTACAAAGCAGCTATATGGCACAGTACTTTTGGAAGATGAGTTTAATCCATTGCTCGGTATACATGTCTTCCCCCTATGTTTTTTCTTTTTCCCCCAACCCTGTTGTAACACCAGGGGGATTAAAACCCCTGACTGATGCAAAATGGTTATCAGAATTTGGTGAAATGTCTTTACCGTATTTATAACATATTTTAGGTGATGGGTATATCCTATGTCAAAAAAGATTCTCAAAGTATAAAGACATCAAAAAAAGTGTATCCTATCCCTTCTTTATCCAAAGTTAAAAAACACATAAACACAACAAAGTTTGGTAATACATGGTATGACCACATCTTTCATGTAAACAAGTTTGTATCTACGGTGAAACTTTGTGCAAGTGACATGTGCTAATTGGGTCACTGCATCTGTATACAATACTGGCTTTGGCTTTATTCAAAAATTTTAATGATTGTGGATTTGGAGTACGTTTTTTTGATCTGATAAAACAATTGCAAGTTAATCCACAGGGGATTCTGCAAGGGATCAACTTTAAGAGACCAAATTTCAATTTTCTGATTGGATGTAGATATATCAGACATGTTGTTGATCTTTCATATATAGATTATAATATATATATATATTGTGACAGGAAGCCTGTTAAATCCTCTGGCTGTATCCAGTATGGGATATATGTGTGTCCCAGGTACCGGCAATATGCCGAGTACTTTGCTATCTGACCAGCAGAGGGAGCTGGAGTTGCTGGGCCTGGTTCAGGGTAGTTACAGCTGTGTGCTGTTTTCTCATTAGAGCTTGTTACGGCTCTATATAATCTCCTCACCTGCTCTATCAGATGCTCCACCCTGGAACCAGTACTGTGTATGACTGGGGAGCAGCGTGTACCTGTGTGGACTATCTGTGTTGAGCTACCAAACCTATGTTTCTGTGGACTGTTTCCCTTGGATGTTATTTCCTTGCTTGTACATATTGTATATAGGACTTTGCACAATAAACCAACCGTGTGTTTTCACCTGCAAACCTGTTTGCTATGCCTCCTTCACTTGCTGGGGACCTATCCAGAGTACCGCACCTTGCCACTCTACTGCTAATCCCTCACAATATATATATATATATATAAAATATATATATATATATATATATATATATACACACACACACACAATTAATAAAATACATAGATTGTGCTGTTGGAGGATCAGATTAAATCCAAGTCTTAAGTTATAATTCTAAGGGAATCCATCCAAAAGTAGTCAGATTGTTCACTTACTCACCATATCCAAATATTAGGACTAGCTCCATTAACTCATAGTCATTATGTTTCTCCTAGACTCCTGAAGAAGCGGAGTAATAACCGCGAAACGCGTTGAGGCAATTTACACAGAGAAGACGATTGTACTAAACCATTTAAGTTTGTTATGAGATAAGATCCAAATGTTTGTACTGGATCCTATCTTTGAATTTATGTGTGAAACAGTAAAGAAACGTCACTTTGAACTATAATTGAATCTCTTTTTCACTACTTGACCACTAAAAAGTCCCCTGGTTATCTGCCAATTTTACCATTGACAGACTGGTGCCACCATGGAGGTTGAACCTTAACAGGCCCAACCCCACTTCCTGCAAATTAAGTATTAGGACTTTGGTCATTACACTCGGGCTCTCGGTACATTTCTACCCAAAAAGTCATTGAAGACCTTGTCTCCAATGGCGCTCACGGCCATCTATCTGACCCATATAATCTGCCCCATCGCTGTTTTCGTGCGGGACAAATCAATCTGTAAATACATCCTGATGTCCGATGCTTTGCCTAGAGACCGCTGGTCTCCAAGCAAAGCTTCAGCAGAGCCGGGGAGAGAGCAGAGCCGTCTCCCCGGCTGTGCCGATATCTGACAGCAGCGTGATGACGTCATCACGCTGCTGCAGGGTACCCTGCTTAAGAGTTTAGCATATGATAACCTGTGGTGTATAACCATGACCTCCAAAACCCCTACTAGAAGCTGAGAGTAAAATATCCAGTGACATTGAGGAGCAAGACAGATAGTGATCTAAAGATTACCATACAATTTAACAATTATCTTTTATATTTACCTCTAGAGCAGAGGCATCCATGTTTGGATACAGATTGATTGTAAAGCTAAAGCCAGCCATAGATTCTTCGATCCGAATGACTGCCATGTACTGTCACGGCAAAGTGTATGATGACCTTTAGAATAAAAAGTTACTGAAAACAAGGAAATCCTAACAATGGGGAGGCAGATAAAATTCGGCTTCTATATAAAATATTTTAACTGATTTAGCAAGCATGAAGCCCTTCAATGGCAATTATCAGATACTCACACATTTATGTATAGTACATGTGCACAAATATAGAAATAATTGGTAAGCTAATAAGTATTTTATTAAACAACGCAGGCCAAGCTTTATGTTTAAAATGGCCCCATGACAGATTTCTTGCTGTATGACCATATTGTGATGACTAAACAGAAATGCATTTCTATTTATGTGTTTTTATAGTCACACCTGCTGTACAAGCTACAAAGATGGAAGCACATGTGTTTTGGGGTTAAGATTTAAAAATTGTTCTCTGAATACCTGGTGGGGTCAAATTCGTGTTGCTGTAAATAATTTATTACTTTCCACAAATTTTTTTGTGATTATTATTTCTAATTTTTTATGAAATATTTTATGGCCATTAGAGTTGGCTTCAGACAAATAGTGCACAGTCCTTTTGCCTATAAATTCTAATGTCTAAGTATAGTATAGTATACTGTAATTTTTTTAATATTTTATATTATGTTTATACCTTAACCTAGCTATTTAACAGGGGACTGCAATATCCCATTTTAAATATGTATTATAAAAAGGTTATGCTTGATAGAATACCTGCTATATTGTTTTGCTGATAAAAGTATTACTTCTCTTCAGCTAGATTTTCCAACAGTCCCAAAATTAATACTGAGAAATGATTAATGTCCTAGTAGGCTCACAGTGAGATCATGATTCACATGTTATCATTTAATACACTTGTGAGACTTACACCTGCAAGGGATGCATAAAACCCATATGTATGCTGAAACTCTGCAATTTCATTTATATAGCACCACCCGCATCCTACTGTTCTTTATAACATTACTAAAGGGATTAGATACAGAGCACCTGACAAAAAACAGTACCAAACGCTAGAGAATGCTTAAACTCCCTAGCGCACTGCTGAGGTCTAGATTTTTGTACCAAAAGTGCACCATAGACTTCAATGGTACATTTTTTTTATTTCTTTATGTTGTAGGCATGTAACTTCCCAAAATATGTCCGTACAAGGGTCTAATAGACATCCTGACTATAATAATGTTTGAAACAAATAATTATGTAAAATAAAAATATTTTTTTTTAATAAATGTAATGAAAAAACACAAAAATGTAGGGCACAAAGCTATGCTGCTATGTACTAAATCTCACCCAAATAAAGTCTCTGGTGCCC
>CM070036.1:97249727-97261392 GCA_036250615.1 Ptychadena robeensis | reverse complement strand
GCCCGAAGTCAGTTCGGGCGTATCAATAGTTGCAGCTTCCCTTTGCCCGAACTGACTTCGAGCATATCGCTAGGGAGGTTAAAGTCTATGGTGTGCATTTGGTACGGAAATCTGGACCTCAGCAGTGCATTAGAGAGGTTGTGTGGTGTGCAGGCATCTTGTTACAGGAAGGGGCTCCAAACTGTTCCCAAAATGTCTTGCTACCCTGGAGCTTTTATGATTTGTTTCAGAACCAAGGAACTCAACCCTTAAAAAAGGACCCATGTCATAATCCCTCCTTCACTAAACAGTTTAGCATAATTCAGTCAGGCAGTCACCAAATTTTTCATTCCGAACGAGTTATCCATTCTTTCACATATGTTTGTAGACACAGTCTGCAGGCCTCGGTGCTTGATATTATACACTTGCGTGCACAGAAGTTAGAACACCTGAATTTAAGGATTTGACTAAAGAATTAACACAGCTTAATTAGAAATGATTCAAATATGCCAGCTGGAAGTAACTCTAAAGCTGGCCACACACCTTTAGATCTCTCTGTCAGATATCCTTTAGATCTACCAACATCTATGTAGTGCCTGGTCCTCTGCGATTGAACACAGGTAGACTTGACTGTTTAGAAAGTCCCAAGTATTACATGGTTTTGGTAAAACAAAAGGAGATCTAAAGGAAATCTGACAGAGAAATCTAAAGGTGTATGGGGACCCTAATAGATTAGATCTGATACTTGTGAGGACATATCAGCATTTACCCAATAAAACTTTAAATGAAAAGTACTTCTGTTAAGGGGTTATCACTTTTAAGGCCCCCACACACGTGCCGAGTGGGGGCTGACAGAGCAGGTCAGATCAGCTCTGGAAAGCAGCGTGATGACGTCATCATGCTGCTCTCCAGAGATGACGGTCTTCATTGAAGTTAACAGCATCCGCCGGCATCGGCCAGAAAATATCGGACATGTCCGTTCTCTGGCCGGCCGAGCTGTGGGGCAACAGGGATCTGTCGTCCCATGTGGGCACCCCAAATCGGCCTCTGCTCGCTGAGTGTATGGCTAGCTTTACAACAACTATTTTAAGCAGCAAATTAATTAATTAACTGTATAGCATAGTAGAATGTGTTATAGTTACCTGCAATATAATAGAGCAATAATCTTTACTATATTTAAATTTATGTCCAGAAAGTATATGTACTCATATGGCTATAGTCAGTCATTGATGATTTGTGAAAAATGCAATGTGTGGTGCAAACACTGGAAAACAAATTGTATCTTTGATTGACAAGAGGAGAAAACCAGAGCTGTCAAATTCCAGACAGATGTGACTGTTAAAAGGCTCATATTTAAAGACAGGGAAAACAGCAGTTGTTTTTAGACCCAAGGCTAGTAAAGAAATGACACCTGTGAGTTTAAGAAGACCTTCTGCTGAGAGTGGTAAACACATGGCAGCTGCAAATCTCATTGGGATACTTATGAAGGCTAACACCTTGGTATAGGGAAGCAGCTAGAATTGTGGAACAAATATAGAGAACTTACCAGCATTACACATGATGTGTCTTCGCTGTTATGTTCCATTGTCACATCAGACCTTGGCAAGTGAACAGAAGCCCTGATTTAGAATTTGTCAAAGTACTACAATAGAAAATTAAATGCATTAGAGCCCTTTTACACTGTACATTTCCACATGCATCCACATTTTGGTTTTACAATACTGCATTTTCTCATAGAAAACCAATGTCACCTTTCATACTGCATGCATGTGTTAGCGCATGAATTTTTATGCATTTTGCAGTCATAAAACTGCTTAAAAACCTTTTTTTCTTTTTATATTTTGCATATTTTTTCATGTCTATGATGGCCAACCAACCGTGCTTTCATGGTGTATTACCGCCGCATTGGAGTAATGCAATCTAATAAAAACAGGGTTCATTGCATGTCATTGACAGAAATGCCCAGCTTTACCATAATAACAACATGGGCCCCCATGGAGACAGGTTGTGTCTACACCAAAATTCCTTTGTACAGAGATTGCAATGCACTGGACGCAAGCCCTGATGATCTACAGTTATTTTTCATTCATTTGCAGTCAAGAATACACCAGCATTACAAGACCATGATGCCCAATGCCTGACTTGGCCATATATTTCCCTTGCTGGCATGGACATGTAGAACAATGGTTGTGGTTTGACATCCATTCATTTGCATGCTGTATGCCATTATATCATCTGAATTCAACTGTTAACTTTTACGCTCATTGTCATTCTTGCCACCCAAGCATGCTGCACGCTAAATGCAAATTCTGCACACTGTGAACAAATGCAGCACACTTTGAGCAAATACCACACAAAACCAATCAAAAAGAGACCGGTGAATGAAGTCAAATGTAGAACGTGAGATGTTGAAATCGTGAGCTATACCCCAAGACTGGTTTCAGTTACTTTGTACTAGTTTTGAGGACATTTTTTCTTGTGCAAACAAGCTGTATTTTGTGACTGTTCAAAAATGCAAATGCAGATGTGTAAAGCTAAGATGTGTAAATGCTAACATTAAACGTAATGATGCAAAATCATACCTTTAAAAGTCACATGCCTTACAAAATGCATATAGTGTGAAAGGAACCTCACTCTTTAAATGTGTTTCAAAGTTCAATGACAGATAAACACAATATAGATGTGAATAACTTAAATTTTTTTACCAATGGATTTCACCTTTGTGGTCTGCAGTTAAATACTGTATTTAAACTTCTTTTCTTATGTCAATAAGCATGTGAGGGTTGATGGAACAACAATGTATTTTGGGGCCTAATAGGATAACAGCAATTTCTTATAAGCCTAATAAAGATTCAAACAACAGATAATAGAGCTAAACAGGGAACTGCAAAATAAATAACAGGGTCAGGCACCCAATAGAATAATAACAATTTTCAAGAAAATAACTGTAGCCTATTCCGCCTATTCCGCATTCGGGTGTCAGCTTTGTTAAAATATTTATTAAAAATATGTATGTAAACCTTTAAAATAATCCCATTTGGTTTGTTAAATATACCACTGAAAGAGTTTTGTTATGTCTGACAGATGCAAAATCAAAACGATACTAATGACAATTAAAATATTTAAAAAACTGTTTGCGTGAGACCCACACCTGTATGCCATTCCCAACCATTCATGTGCAGCGGTTGCCAGAAGTCATTAATTAGGGGATGTCAAGAGTCAATTAAAGCTGCCTGCACAAAATTAACATCCTCCAAGGTCACTCCATGATTGTAGCTTGGGAAGAGCAATATTTGTAAACAAACCTACCCCAAGCTGCACTCCGGATAGCTTACCTATTCCAGGCAAGCCCGTGCCGTCCCTCTGTGTTGGCATCCTTGATGATTATTCCGGGTTCCACCTCCTTGACATGATGCTGAGGAGATGAGGGGTGCTCTCAACATTTACCTGTTTGTAAATACAGGCATAGGTGTCCTGTATTTTGGTGCAATGGTTGTGGCTGGAGGGTGACATTGATTTCTTCCATAGATACACCACGATGAGTAAGTGACAGTGACAGAAAGGTGTGGATGGCAAAATCACTAGATAGAAAAAAAGGAGAGAAAAAGTTTGAATAAAGAAAATCAGTGCAGCCACCATTTGTAGGTAGTTTCTGCAATGCCTTCTCTACATCTCAAACCATGTTAGTGAATATACCATGCTCAGGGGCTATGCAATTAACTTCATATCATCTAGTCGAATGCTGATCAAATGCTGATGACCCCCCGCAGGTCCACAGATGCTTCAAAATTGCCACAGGCTCGCCAGGGAAAGCTGAGTGAAGCTCGGGGTAAGTACACCGGGTTAGAAAACTTACCCTGAACTACACTTGGGGTAAACGCTCAGGAGGTTAATATTTGCATTCATAACTTCCTTTCTTCTAAATACAGCTGTCAGATACACTCTTCAGCTCCTGCCTTTTCTGTATGTGTGTATCTTTACTCATTTGTTGATTTTTTTTATGAATTTCACTACTAATAATACCATTTAGCCTTGCAACGAAAACTACTCATCAAGCTGTAGAACTGCTAAATCTTTTTTTCCTCACTGATATTCTGTATCCAACTGCTGTTGGACAAAAATATGAAGACTACCATTAAAGAGAAGGATATACAGTAACTGCAAAGCTGGCCCGATGGCTGCATCAACTCCCCTTATCTGTAAACCTATCCCCCTAGCAGCTTTTACTAAAAACAACTTATTTTTTTCATTATATAAAATATTTTTAAAATGTCACTGCTTTATTTTGTAAGTAAAGTTTTGAATTGGACAATTTTAATGATTTCTGGGTAAATCTATTTTATTGAAAATCACCTTAGCTTATTAGCTCCCAAATTGGATGCCCACCATGCTACCATTTATAGGTCATTAATATTTTAAAGGAACTAGATATACTGAAAACTTAGTGAGTTCTACAGCATGTTTTAATTTTGTATTCATTGGGTCAGTGATGTAGTCTTGTAACATAGCTGTAAATCTTTGAGTTTCCTTTAAACGTATTAAATGTTGGACTTTAATCTTACAGATATGCGGTATGTGTGTAAGCAAGTTTGCTTTATCCATTTGCTGGCGACTAGGGATACATAAACTAGTTTGTTTCTAGCCACTCTCCCTTTATGGTCAAATACAAGAACCAAACCAGGAAATCTGCTTTCTCCCTGACCTAGGACATGGCCCTAACTTGTGCTAATAATGGTCCCTATAGACAATGTCTAGTTAACAGAAAACACTTTACCAAAGACTTGTGAACATAAAATGCCCTTGGGAGGTCTTTACACATTTTATAAGCCTTTTTTGGTTAAGACTGTATTATATGTTGGTCAAAAACTATTTAAGTGTGGCTTTTAAAGAGATTCCACACTAATTCCACAAAACTATGTTATATTAATGTTTATCTATTTACCCATTTCTGTCTTGGTAATTGAAGGCAATAGAGGTAGAAAATACATCTTTGCCAACCAGTGAGTGTATCATTGAGAGAAACATGTTCATGTTCACAATGTACACAAATAAATTGCAGAGCAATATTCCTCCAGCAACACATTTTCCTCTCCTACTACATCCTCTCCTACTAAGTTGCACACATCGGGTGTTTGATATACATTTTTTGTTCCTTTTTTTTACAGTTTTGTAATTTTATATTTTTTGTTTAAAATGTACAGTCCAATATTCTATCAAGTCTTTATAATTATGTTGCTGACATGCCACAATATATGGCCGCAAATTTTCATTAACAAAACAGAGTTGACCTTGATTATTAAGTCTTTCTTGAAATGGAGGCAGTGACTAGGCTTATATATATATATTGATTGCTGCAGTCATGTGGAAGCATCTGTTTTTCCTGTTTACTTCATATATCAGGCTGCTTCCATGTACCTTTGACGCAGATCATCTTGATAAGGACCCCATTGCAGTGCTATCAGCTGAAAAACTGACCGGCAGATGCCTAATGTTGCCTCCGCCGGTTGGTGCGATTACTGGGCGGTTGAAAACTACCCGTGTAAATGTAGCCTTATTGCAGCAAAGGGCCGACCCTTATCATATAATTCTTAATCTGGAAATAGACGGTACGATTTACCGTCTATTCCTTATGCCATTATGCAATGCGGCAGCCGTCCCCAGCCGCACTCATGGGATCGGGCTAACATTTACCGTCCTGTCGGATAACTGTGCGATCTAACAGGACGGCTGATTTTAGCCCAATCCTCGTTGGTTGCTGCATCCAATTTCTGCATGACCCGATCCTTAAGGGATGCGAGAGCGTGCATGGCATCGGATCGGGGATCGGATTGTGCAGGAATTGGAACGTGTATGCCCAGCTTTAAGCATAGCCAAAACTGCCGAAACATTAGAGTTCAGAAACAGGTGCATAAGAAAGTATAACATTTTTCAGGACATAAAAAAAATCACTTGGTCCTGACTACGCATTATATATTTCACCTATTATTGTTTATTCAAGAAAGACAAAATAGTAGTAGTAGTGCGCAATAAATAAACAAAATTTTACTACATCTATATGAATGAAGGGGGAAAGTAGCATCCAAATACTGCTAATCAATATCACTTTAAATTATAATTTTTGATAGTTTTGCCATCCCCTTGGTCTTGGTTGTTATTATTCTTTTGGGTGCCTGGCCATTCTTTCTGATCATCAATATTCTATGGGACATTATTCCCAAGTGGAAAACATTCAAGAGAGTTGCCAATCCTTCCAGAATTGAACAATCTAACACATTTCCCCAAGGTCTTCCATTGCAATGCTCAGAGAATTTGCTATGGCTTCTTTGAATGGGGTTTCCAAGAGAAAGCCTCTTCGCTCTGAAAAGAACATGGCACTGTGGCAAGGTTTTTAAGGTGGCATCTAAAGAAATCACAAGACTTGTGGAAATTGTCCATTGGACAGACATTCAGACCAAATTAGGTTTGTCCATAATGCTAGCATCACGTGTAAAAAAAAAACTAAAACAGCATATACACCTCATACTAACTGTCAAACACAATAGTGTAGTGGGCTGCTCCAGGTTTGTTTTGCAACAAAAGGACATGGGCACCTTGAAGTTATTAAGTTTGCCATCAACTCCTCTGAATGCCAAAGAAAGTGAGTCCATCTGTGTAACAGCAAACACTTTTCCAAAACTGGATATACAAGTTAGCAAGAGATCCAGAACACCCCAGAAACTTAAAAATGGTTGAAAATTAAAAGAATCAATGTGTAAAAATGGCCCAGTAAAAGTCCAAATCTCAACCTGATAAAAATGCTGGGGTAGGAATAAAAAAGAACTATTCATAAATGAATACCTTTAACCCCCATTGCGGTTGAGACGAACCAGTTTGAACGCATGTTAATGGAGGGGCATTGGTTTCCCAGCACACATAACCGGAGTCATTGATGAAAAGGGGTGGAGGGAGGGCTATGTATTCTGCTTTGATCGCCCTTGCCACGCCATTAAAAAACGCACAGTACAGGCTGACCGCTATGGGGGTCAAACCTCAAAGAACTGTAGCAATGTTGTTAGATAAGAAAGGTAGTAGTCCAAAATTCCTCCACTATAATCTGATAACGGAAAACAATAACTCAAGTTATTGCTGTTAAAGGGTTATCTACAAACTATTCAATCATATTCAATTTCCTATTTTTTTTGGGGGGGGGGGTTATCCATGGTTTCTCCATTTTCAATTTCTTTTTTTTTTTTTATAAATAACTTGTCTGTTTTATACCTAAGATTACATTTAAAATATTTTAGAGTGTAATTTTTTTCATGACTGTTAATCTGGGCGTACAGGGTTAAAATGTTACGTTCGATTTACTTAAAAAACGATTACACTGGAATCGAGCAGTGATCAGGCATGTTGGTCATTCGTGTATCTGATGGTTTTCTTGGTATTTGGATGGATTTGTATCCAATGGTACTATGGAGTATGTGTACAGAACTAAGGAAAGGAATTGGTTGTGAATCAATTACCTTATGTTTTTCAAATGATAATTTTTAAGTCGATTGAATGGAAAATCAAAGAAGCATATACTGACCCATGATGCCTGAAGAAAGTTGTCTTTGTCTTAGAAATTGCAACAAGTAGACCTGGGATCTCTGGGATGGCATGAAACAGTTATAAATATTTTAATAAATATTTGAAAATGCTAAGATCCAGACTTCCCTTAGCAAGTATGCACCTAACATTAAAAAGAATAAACCAGATTCTAGGTACACCTTAAAACACCACATAGGTTAGGTCCACTTTAAAAAGACTACACAAGAAAATATATTTTACTTCTCTCTTTACATCGTAATTTTCTCTTCCAGTCAATATTGTTTGTTAAGTTATGCATACTAATAAAGAAAAGAAGTCTATTTTTCCCAAGACAGACAGAACAAATCAATATAGCCTTAAGTCTTGTTCCTGAGTGAATGTGGGGCATTTCAGGCCAGTACATTTAATTTACAGTTTTCTATGGTTAGTTGCAAAGTCTGATTAACCAAGATACCAAATCGTGCAGTTATCTTGGCCTAATCAATTCCAGTTGCTTTAATGATCATTTTAAGCAAGTACGTTTATCATTGGCAGTAATCTTGGATTGAATTACTAAGGGCAGTCATGAGAGACTTTCATATCAGTCCATCCTGTGGAATGTCATGTATTCTTCTTTACAAGTTTGTTCAACTTATTTGAACTCTGGCTGTTATCCCTACAAACAGCAAACATCTGAAATGTAATTACATGCCGTGTTGTCTTGTTGCTTTATCTGTTTTGTCTTCTCTATTCTATATGTCTATCTAAAACAAAGCTATAGGTTTACAGTATTTCATTATTAATTTTTTTAAGTAATATTTGCAAATTCCATGCAATCTTACAAATTTATGTTAGTGGAGAACAGATGACTTTGATGGCAGTAATGTACTATTAGGGTAAAGAAAGGTTAAACTGCAAAAACGAGAAAGTATTGCCAATGTCGAAAAGTATCTATATTCTGTGGAATATTTGGGATCAATTAGAAAAATCAATTAGACTACTGTTTCTTAAACTTGACCTAAAACCCAAGTTGGTCCTTAAAATGGTTGTGATGGAACCAACCTGAACCACACTAGGGAATACCAGCAGGGATAATAAAATGCCAATTTCATATTTGAATGTAAAGTTATGCATATATTTCAGTTGCACCATATAGAAATGGCACTGATTATACATAGCTCCCCTTTATTTTATGTTTTGGACATTTAGCTTCACATGTGTTTGTAATTATTCAGGTGTGTTTGCTCAATTATTGTAGTATGCTTTTATGCCATTGTCCTGCATGAGGAGGAAAACTGTGCCATATACAATGAAGGAGATTAATATGATAAAAAAAGCTAGAATAAAACTATAAATCAAACCACAGGATTGACAAAATTACAAAGGGACTGGTAGGTCGACAAAGGTTCAGATGATGACAGAAGAATCCCTATTATGATAAAGATTAATCCTCAGAAAAGTCTTCATGAGGTTGGTGTGTCAGACACTGCTATATATTTAAGATTTCATAAACAGAAATACAGAAATTCCAAACACTAGTTAGCTACAAAAGCTGGCCATACATGGGTCGATCAATTAACTCGTGAGTGCAGCTTTGTCAATTGAATGAAGAAACATTGCACAGCACTTCTGACCAGTCGATCCCATTTGATACTTTAAATGGGGACCCATTTATTGGCACAGATTGAACAGGGATTTACCGAAATGTTGGTTCCCTGTTCAATCGAGCTTTCTTCAAGCGGGATCCCACTTGAAGAAAGGCTGCATGCAATAGATTTGAGAACAATCGATCACCATGATTAATCGAAAATGAACTCCCAGAGATTAAAAGCATAGCAGCTCATTGTAAAACATGACGCTAAGGCTCTATTTCCCCTGCATCTAATACCATGTGTTTTTGCACTAAAAGCGCATGGTTCACACAGTGGAAAAGGAGCCTAAGAATGTCATGGCTTGAGCATGTATGGCTGCTACAGATACTGCCACAATTATCTTCAGTGATGACGTAACTGCTGATGGCCATTGCATGAATTCTGAGGTAAATGCTAACATCTTACTTCCAATACATGCATTCAAACTTATGGATGGTGCTTTATTCTTCAATGAGATAATGATCCCAAACATACTGCTGTGAGATAGTAGTAGAGATAGTGAAAACATTTTTAAGGGTATATACATACATGTGAAACCAGGAGAAAAAGACATCAAATACACATCATACATTCATCAAATAGCACAAAATGAAAAGGAAAACAACACTTCTATGCCTGTAGTCTTTGCAAGAGAAAAAGCTATTTCTTTATAAAGTTATATTTGAATCCCCAAAGCTTCTTCCCAACATCCAATGTTTCTTATATATTTATCTATATATTTTGTTATGGCATCTGTACTCATATATATAATTCTTTCAATTTAATTAGGGACACAACACTATCATTCCACTTCTGCAGTTTTGGACATGGTGAACACTTACAGTATTTAGGTATATTTCTACAGGGCTGAAATAGCATTTTATTAAGAGTAATATAAGAATCATTTGAAACCAAGGAGATCATACCAAGCACACATACAGTGGCTTGCAAAAGTATTCCACATTTTCACATTACAGCCACAAACATGAATCAATTTTATTGGAATTCCAGGTGAAAGACCAATACAAAGTGGTGTACACGTGAGAAGTGGAATGAAAATCATACATAATACCAAACATTTTTACAAATAAATAACTGCAAAGGGGGGTGTGCGTAATTATTCAGCCCCCTTTGGTCTGAGTGCAGTCAGTTGCCCATAGACATTGCCTGATTAGTGCTAATGACTAAATAGAGTGCACCTGTGTGTAATCTAATGTCAGTACAAATACAGCTGCTCTGTGACGGCCTCAGAGGTTGTCTAAGAGAATATTGGGAGCAACAACACCATGAAGTCCAAAGAACACACCAGACAGGTCAGGGATAAAGTTATTGAGAAATGTAAAGCAGGCTTAGGCTACAAAAAGATTTTCAAAGCCTTGAACATCCCACGGAGCACTGTTCAAGCGATCATTCAAAAATGGAAGGAGTATGGCACCAAGACAAAACCTACCAAGACAAGGCCATCCACCTAAACTCACAGGCCGAACAAGGAGAGCAGCGATTAGAAATGCAGTCAAGAGGCCCATGGTGACTCTGGATGAGCTGCAGAGATCTACAGCTCAGGTGGGGGAATCTGTCCATAGGACAACTATTATCCGTGCACTGCACAAAGTTTGCCTTTATGGAAGAGTTGCAAAAAGAAAGCCATTGTCAGGTCCAAAAGTCAGGTGCAGACCCTTCTCAAAAAAGTTGATGGGATTAACCCCTTCTACTTTCTCAGGAAGTCCCAAAATACGTAAGTGATTCCTTCATATACAGTTCTCTAAATCATCCGTTTTAGTAGCAGCTCCAGTAACTATATATATTGACATGTAATTGAAGGAAACGTGTCCTCAATACTTGAGACACTGTGTGTTCACATATTTTTTCACATATTTTGTTGCAGGTCTTCAACAAGGATAACTCTTGCTTCTTTGCACCCACATGCATATTAAGTTGTTCTTCAACGGTTTCATACTTATTTATGCCTTCTAGTACTTCTTTTAATGTTGGTTTCACTCTTTAAAAGTGGCCTCAACACCAATTTTAGTTATAACAGGTACATCAGTGAGAGTAACATCTACAGAAACAGGGGAGATGCTTGCTGCATTGATAGCTACCTCTTTAGTAGCAAGCCTCAGATCAGCTGTATCAGAATGGGTTGCCACTTCATTCCCTCTGTCGGTCTGCCTTTGCCCCTGTGGCATCGCAGTTCCATCCTGTTTGGAGGAAACAACACCCCAAGAACTGGTCACTGACATATAAGCTCTTAGGGAATGCTTGATCCACTCTTGGTCTAGAAGGGATATCGCTGTCCTGAAGAGCAGAAACTCTAGCAGATGCTAGTCGTCTCCACTCACATGCCTCTGTTGGCCAAAAACTCAATTTGTAGCACAACAACGGCATAGTTGATCTTTGCGTTTCCAGAGTCAGGGAGATGTGTCAGCAGCACACTCAAAATGCTTAACTATTCTTAAGCTAGCCATACATGGTTCAATTGACATCAAATCGATCATCAATTCGATCGA
>CM070036.1:97236430-97249627 GCA_036250615.1 Ptychadena robeensis | reverse complement strand
AAAGAGACACAATGTGGGGACAATCAATCAAAATTTTCCAACTGGTCCGATCAAATTTCGCTCAAGCAAAATGACAATTAAAATCGAATTTCAACGATTATACCATGTGGACATGCTTCAATTTTCAATCGACCGACTAAAAAAATTGATCGAATTACATTGATTGTACAGTCAATTGAACTATGTGTGGCTAGCTTAAGTCTTGAAGCTAGCCATACACGTTCAGATTCCATGGCCGCTCGATCACCTATCCGATCTATTCCGGCGATTCTGCTGGGAATCGCAGGTGTGATCGATTGGCCAATTAAGAGTATCCGATCGCTGCATACCACCTTGTCCAACAGATTCCGGGACGATTCCGTGTCCGATTGTCCACCTCACAAATGGCAACTCCCCCTGATCTGTGCAGAATCGGATCAAAAAGACCAACATGTTGGTTCTCTGTCGGATCCGATTCTGGGCCCCTGATCAATCGGACGTGATCAATCGGACAAGGTGGGCTGCACACGATTCCGGAACGATCGTTTCGCGTGCACGCGCCCAGAATCGATCGGCCCGGAATCGGCCGGAATCCGACCCGTGTATGGGGGCCTTAAGGGACAGTCTGGCAGGTGCAGCTCGCTTCCCCAATAGTGCTTCCTTTAAAAGATTAATTTGACCTCTCACAGCTAGGAAATCTGTATCTGACTATATAGCTCTCTACACTCTATGTTCTGTGACAAAACAAGACCTGGACAAGCCTACTCCAGTGTACCTTGGAGGCTATGATAGATCTTAATCATAAAGGCTGGACTGCATTGTCCAAGGTGGGGGTCAATGAAAATTGGAGGAAGGTGTATTTAAAAATAAATTACAGAGGGCATATAGTGCTTTCAGTGCTTGCTTGCGGTTTGCTTACTTATTGTTCAAGACATTTATATTCTGGTGCAGTGTGTCATGACACCATAAGCCTTTATGTGGACGAGTCTGGATCATTGATTCAGCATGTTGATAATTTTTAACCTTTGTATACTCATACATTGAATACTGTCATTGTAGCCTGTAGTTTCACTCCACTAATGGTAACTGTATCTTATAGTTATCCGTTATTTTTCTTTTTGTGTTTGTAAGTTCACAAAAATTTAAGGGATATTAAAATGTTTTTATAAGAATGGCAAATAAAAAAAAAAAAGATCATACTTACAAACAATGTTCCCAACTGTAATTCAATAATTCTGATATCCCTCAAAGTCAACGCTGGGTGGAGTACAGGTCCTGACTGGAGCTGAGCAGAAGCACTTGCTCACCGTGCTCAGCCCTGGCCAGATTTAGTGTTGAGCGTGAATATTCGCAATTCGAATATATTTTATGAATATTACGTATTCAATAATTAGCAATATTTTGGGAATGTGTGGCTGGATATTTGCAATGTCGAATATTCAACCTAATATCACTGTGATTAGTTATGGGAATACATTGCACATATCTGTGCGCATTGCAAAACGCAATATAGACAAGTCAGTGCATTATTACTGCTCAGACGTGTTCGTGAATCTTCTTGCAGACATACGTGCAATGTTAGGCCGTGGAATGTCAACGAATCAAATTATTTTGAATATCCGTGCAAACATTAACGAAATTACACAAACTCGAATTTAGCATATGCCGCTCAACACTAGCCAGATTACCATATATAAACATTTGCTCATGTAACCTGTTGGAAATGTGCAGTAGTGTGGGATTGTTTTCCCCTTGGACAGCACCTGGGCTAATTTTAATAAACATGGCCACAAGTAAACTGTATGGGGCATGCACAGTAGTGTGGGAAATGTATCTCGTGCAACTGAATATGGTGTACAATGTCACCTGCAGTAAGGTTTATTGTTGGTGATACAGTTCATCTGCAAATTATTCACAGTGCATTCATTTTTCCCACATTTTGTTATGTTACAGCCTTATTTTAAAATGGATAACATTCAGATTTCTACACACAGCACCCCATAATGACAACATAAAAAGTTTACTTAAAGAAATCACAGCACCCTCACAGTAGTTATTATTCTACTCTATGGTTGGCCAGATTTTTATAGTTTTATTTTCTTGCCTTGGTACTGTAATGTTCTATCCTATCCCATTTGAATAAAATTGTACATCCAGTTAGCAGTAAAGCATTGGCTGAAATTGATTTATCATGACTGCATTTCTGAATGACCCTATATATAAGACAATTATACTATTATCACTATTACCATACACCTTTAGATCTCTCTTTCAGATATTCTTTAGATCTGCCAACAACTATGTAGTATAGAGTCCTCTGTGATTAGACACAGGTAGACTTGATTGTTAAGAAAGTCCCTCTTATTACATGGTTTTGGTAAAACAAAAGGAGATCTAAAGGAAATCTGACAGAGATATCTTAAGGTGTATGGGGACCCTAAGGCTAGGGCTTCATGCTAAAATCAATGCAGTGTTTTTACTGCATCGCATGAGCCGCCCATTGACGGCAAAGCGGCTTTGAGAGGGCTGTTTCCACAGCCCATCAGAGCTTCCGATCCATCGGTCCGAGACTCCTTGATGTCAACACAATGATCCGCATCCACAGGAATGCAGCAGAAGCTTGCGCGAACAGCCTTAAACAGAACAACCGTGTAAAATAAAGGCCTATTAAATGGTATCCTAACATAAAATATCCTAACATAAAACTTAACCTTGGAAATATGATGTGGTTGAATTGATCATGATTTTGCAGCACAGTTTTGCATATATGTTGCCCCTCCTTCTTCAGCCAAACCCTTGTTATTTACTTATAACAAAATGAACCAGATTTTTTTTATTTAAGGGTATACATATATGAGAATGGTTATCTGTATGTTCTATCATCATAAAGTTGATCTAAAAAATAAATAGAAAAGGTGGTAGTGGGGATACATGCCTAGAATGTCTAAAAGGGCACTGTGATAATTGGTTGTAGCAATAACTCTATGTAAAATGTTATATAAGTTCATGTAATCATAATGGGCAAATATTTTGTGCAAAAAGTACTTAAACTTATTCAAATACTTGAATAATCTCTAAATGAAACACTCACTTTTTATCAACACTGGGTTTATGCTTGGTCCAGCCTCACTGTTTTGTAGATAATATGCATTTCCATTGTCATTCATGATAAACACCAACCGTCCTCACTGTCATTTTCTACTTTCTTTGATCTCAGAATGAACCTTTTACAGCTGGTGTTATTTTTCACTTGAACCTGGAAATAATTATTACTTCCCTCTCCGTTAAAGGGAAAGCTTTAGCTTTAGAGACAGTGCAGCATTTGGTCATTGCAAACAGCACTTTATGTAATATGGCCTTTCTGAAAAGTGATGATAAAAATGTGTGGTTATATCCAGATCACCATGCTGATGTTTACAATGAAATCCAGGTCTACTGTAGATCATTATAGGACTATACAAAAGAAAGAGATGATATGAATTAAATTTAAAACAGAACAAAGTCACCAACATAAGTTGTATACTATGAATATGTGAAAAGGTCAGCCTATTATTAGCTTTGTTAAAAAATGTTACCAAATATATATTTTATAAAGCTAGAGCAAAACATATGTAAAAGTTTGAATTATTTGTTAAACAAAATATTCTCGGGTTCATATTAACTTTCACTCTAACTCCAAAAATTTAACTAACAAAGTCAATAAACCATGAAAACATTTGTTCTGAAGTTATTTTAAAAGCATTAAAAAGGCATTTACATGTGATAAATTTATGGCCAATAGTAAAGGGTAATTTACTGTCACTCACACCACATTTATAGTTTTAGGCTTTTATGGTCTGTCTAATGCCATGATGATTTTTCCCAAAGTGGGTTTTTATTGTCTTGCATTTATTGGGATCAAAGCTAATGTCATGAAGCTAAAAGATGAATAAAACACTATAAAGGAAATTTAAGCAGATAAGGAGCTGACACCAGGTTTATTTTTGAATAATACATAAGGATATAAAGGAAGAGAAAGAAAAGAAGATATGCATGAAATGGTTAAAATCGAATACATAATGTATCGTTACTTACCTCTTTTCAAGTTTCTTTCATGACCACTTTTGGTTCACAGACTCTCCTATTCATACATAAAGTGCTTGTATAGAGAAAACACTTTTTCAAGTTTTGGAAAGAGATGGGAACCTTTGTAACACCTTGATGTATGTGCCCTTTTGGAAACTTTTCCCTTCATTTTCCATCCTGGAGATGAAATAAACAACAATTTTAGGATTTACCACACATCTGATTTTATATGGTCTCAGTGACAACATTCACCAGATTTACTTCCCTGGTGGTTTGGCCGAGCCCAGTTCAGGGTAATTTTTTTTTACATTAAGGGGACAGCGTTGATTTCCCACCCCACACCACTGGCTTTGTTTTCCCGACCCACATTGTGGGTGTCATCAATGACGCCAGCAATGTGTGGAGGGTAGGAAACATGGCAGAGAACTGTGTATACCAACAGGGAGGTTATTATGTGTACTAAGTAATTAAATCCATGTGATACAAAAAAAATTATTTATTATTACACTTTTTTATGCAATGTATTAGCATTAGTACTCCTAAGACATTTTTTCATAGGTACTTGCCTATTGCCTGATTCTATTTTAGAAAGCATATGAATACATATGATCAAATGCTCCTAACTATTGAATTAGGGAATATCAGCCAAATTAGTTGATCAAATTTATCATTTACTTCTCCATGTGATCTCTTGCAGTTGAAAATTTCCTAGAACTTATTTACTGTTTAATTTAAATAGTTTATTCGTTACTTTTTGTGTCCTAGGTAGGGGATTGGGACAACAGGTATAATGCTGATAAAATGTTTTGCAAAACTGGACAATTAATATTAAGTATGCAAGAGATTCAAAATAAGCAGGTGTTGTTAACATGCAAATCTATAGATTGTAAATGTTTTTTTTAAACCACCTAATGGTTCTCAAACTAAAAAGGGTTGGGGGAATAGACAAAACCTTTATATTTGTTCAATGTGCCTTGAGTTTGAATTTCAGAAGTTCTAATAATAATGCAGAGAGGGGGTTAAAAAATACTTACATGGAAGGTTAAAAAGGCTCAAAATCTGGTAACTCTATGCTCCTTCAGTGAAGCTGCGGCAAAGCCCATTGTGTGTTTGCTGTTGAAGTGGTATAGTTGCAAGCATTGAGTTTTGAATGAATGGATCATCCCTCTACACACGTGCATACTCACATACAGCTCTGCAGAACGGGAACAGGAGGAGATGGGAAGACACTGACAGCTTCTCAGTCCCTTTTAACTTATTCTTTGCCTGTGGGAGCTCCTTGCGGAGATGGAAAGGCATTGACAGCTTCTCCGTCCCTTTTAACTCATTCTTTGCCAGTGGGAGCAACCGGCAGAACTGTAGTTATGGTGTATTTTTTACTGAGATGAGACGCTGCGCTGTATAGGGTGTGTCCTATACAGCGGAACGTATTATAAGCCGCAAAATACGGTATTTTGATAAACCTGGTGATGAAAAGCTGCAAGACTTTTGCCTATCTTTCTTTGCATATATTTGTGACAACAATAATACTACCATTGGCATTTTTTTTACTTTTGAATTTAATATTGCAGTTCCTAGTACATGATATCCAGCATTGCAGGGAAGACCTTAAAAAATGTGATTGTTTTTCTAAGTATGACAAAAAATCCTTGCCCCTTTAGTTTTGATTGGCTGCTGTATCGGTAGATTGGAATATACTTAGTTTCAGCTGTCCTGGGAGACCTCCTATAAAACTGCAGGTGTTCAACGTTAGCAAATAGTTGCTGTTATATGTATGGGCTTTTGGCAGCTACTAGGGCTATTTCCTGAGATTGAAAAATGATTTTCTACCTTAAACAGTGGTTTTACGTTACTGGAATGTTGAGGAAATGGTTTGGCTCCCATCAAACAGTATTTACATTTTTTGTTTCTATGCGTTGTAACGATTTTATGGTTTGATTAGTTTATAGTATGATGTAAAGCAAGGTATCTGGGTCGGTCATCTTGGAATTTTTAAACAATGAACCTCATAATACAAAAGTCAGACAGTTTTATATTGTGTAAAACAAGTGGAATGTTAGGCCCTTTTGTAGTACACATTGTGGTGTTTAAAAATGGGCAGAATGCATTTAATAAAATGGCTATAATTTAGTGTAGGATATACTTGCATTTTCCAAAGTCAACTTTATAACGGTAAAGTTCTCTAAGCATACGGATCTATAAAAATGTGTTAATGTGAGTTTTTTTTCTGGTTTAAATACACACTCTAAATTCTCATTGGAAATGTAACAAAGATAACTTTAATAAAACTCCCAGTTAGCAGAGAGTTACACCTTCCACACCTAGGAGATGGCAAAACATTTACATTTATAGTCTAGGTAGTCTAGGACTAAATGGAGAAATTGTTATAAAATCAGTTATATTATAATTTACCTAATGGTAAAAATCTTTTGCATGAGAACGCCTGTTGGAATAATGTCAATGGGAAGTAAAATGCTGTTGGTCCCTTAACTTACAGCCTGTACATGTTGTAAAAATTGTCAGAAGTACTGGCATTTGCCGGCTTTATGCTGGCTGCTGTATCAGAGTGGCCATTTGAGACCAATTGAATCATGAATTTGGAGTCTTGCTGATGAGTGCTCTTGGAAGCACTAACAAAAACCTTTCAAGAGCTAAACCAGATCTACTTTTTAGATTTTTTTACTCATTGTAAAACTTGTGTTAGTTCTGAAACATTAAAATCATATTTATTATGGTGTTGTGGAAGAGGAATTAAGGGTTGATGCCTTCCATTTAAATTGATATTGAAACCTCAGCAGTATATACCTTAAAGGGGTATATGTTGTATTAAAGCACTTTCAATAAAGGGTTTGTCAGTGGAGATAGTAATCAGCGTTGGGAATAATAGAGGTAAGATGTCAGGGCATAATATTCCCCTCCTTTAGCAGTTACAGTATTTTTTGCACTATAAAACATACTGCTCCTTCTGGTGCAAATTTGATGTACTGACAATTCATATGTGTTTGGTAACACTATTGTTGTTCTGTTATTATAAGAAAATAAAAAATATTGAAACCAAAACTTACTGGATCATAAGATGCTCCCTATAGTTTTGAAGCCATAGAAAACACCTAGCTATTATGTGGCTATTTGCATATGAAAGGAGTCACATATATATATTCACAACAACAGAATGAGCTCACAACAGTAATAGCTGAGTGAGTAAAGCTAGCCATACACGTGTCGATTCCCTAGCGATCGATCAACCATCCGATCTATTCCGGTGAAGCCACAGGCGTTGATCGATCGACCATATAAGGCTGTGCCTACCATCTTAGGCCACCGATTCCTGGACAATTCTGTTACCAGTCGATTGATTCACAAATGTCAACGCCCCTTGATGTGTGCTCAATCGATCAGAAAACACCAACAGGTTGGTTCTCTGGCCGATCCGATTTGGGGGCCATGTCGATCGGGCGGGGTCGATCGGTCAAGGTGGGCTGAACTCGATTCCTCACCAGGAATCCAGGAATCGTGTGGGAAATCGACCTGTGTATGGCCACCTTTAAAGCTTTTAGATCGCATGAATTATGGCTATTTACATTCTGCATTGAAAGTGTAGGTGTATTACACAGACTCATCTCTCCTCCCATATGTAAATAGGTATAGAGTTTAGAGAATGGGTACTGCTACTTAATAGACACATGCTATAGTTTCATGTCTGTACCCTTTGCTAGCACTAAGATCTGCCTCCTGGCACTGGTCTTTTGGCTTGGCTGGAGGGAATGGTACAAATCCCAGTGACCTGAGATGCTGTGCAACTGCTCCCAGGAAGTTCAGGAATAAAAAAAAATATTTATATTCCTTTACATTCTTTTAATAAGGCATCACAGGTATCTGTAGAAAGCAAAAAAAAGTAGCAGATTACTGTAAATGATCAAAAATTAAGATAAGAGCTGCAGACACACTTGTTGTTTAGTAAGGCTTAATTTACACAGGTGCTTTCCAGGCTGCATGCAGGGTAACCCGATGTGAGCGACCAAAAACCGTCTGTTAAAGAAGAGTTTCTTTTTTATTGACAGTGGTCAGAAATGTAAGACAAAGTGGCACGTGAAGTTCTTGTCCCTGTTTAAGCCATATTCCAGAGTTTCAAATATCTTTATTAAATTGCATTCCCATTCCAGCCCCTGTGATTTTAAATTCCCCCATCAGATACATCATCTTGAGATCTTTTATGCTGTGGCCTCTGCTGCAGAAATGAGCACCTATAGGGACAACCCTTTTTTTGTTCTAAATGGTATACCCAATGTGGCCCGTCTCCCATACATAAATATATATTGCATGATATTAAGTACACCACATTTAAGGATCTGATGTAGGACACTCAGTTGACCTTTGTTAATGGGAATATGCTTGCAAGACATGTTTAATGCAATACCATTGACATTAAGATTCTAGATTCATTTATATGTATTTTAGTTAAAACATTACAGCTTAGTCAAGAATGCGATTGGATAAGAAAGTGCCAAGAAACACTTATCCCTTTGCTATATTCTCCAATCTGCTTGCTTGATTTGTTAGATCATGGCCACAAAAGCCAGCCTAAAGGTAGCCACTGACGCCTAGATTTGTCTGCTTGCCATCCAGAGCCCAAACATGTATAAAGAATTTGTCTGCGATTGATTCTCAAATTGATCATTCCCAAATTGATGGCAAACCACCTTCGGAATCTGATTTATGGTCGATTTTGACAGTAGCTGATTGCCAAAAAGGCAGATTCCTCAAAATCGGAAAAGGTAGCTGCATATGGAGCTATGGGTCAATCGCAGAGGAAGTGGTTGTTTTTCTCCGCCAACGTACTTCGATTGACAAATGATTGACCAAAAAAACCTGACATACCGGAACAAGGTTCGATCCAATTTCTGGCTGATTTTTGATCCCCGATTGATCGGGGATCGTATGGTAGCTTCTTCATAGCAACATATGGAGAAAAGGCTTAGCTTGTCACTTCTAGTCTGGAAATGAGAAGATCTCTTTTAGTCACAGATCACTCAAACCCCAAAATTTAGATTTAAACGGTGTAAGGCTAGGTAGACAAATGAACAGGCTGGTTTACTGCACTGCAGGGTGCCACTTTATGCGCTGTGCGTGCACAGTATATATGTGTTTATTTATCCTCTATATATGGTCTATAGGTCCTGTGCACTGTATAGTCTGTTCCTGCTTTATATCATCATATATCTGTTTTGTCAGTGTTTGTTTTACTCTCCATATTGTGCACAGCATCAGTTTTTCTTTAGCACTCACCCCATGGGAGTCTTTTTGTTAAGTTGGAGAGCAAAGTTCAGATGAATTAAATAAAGGCAAACCCAGCTGCAGATCTGCTCAGCATAGGTAATCTCATTTTAGTACCAAGGCTATATAAAAGTACTGCTAAGAAGATTGGCTGATAAAGCAGAACTATGCATGAAACTGATTTAACAGGAACAATTTCAATTCATCAGATATATGTAAAAATAGAAATGCACATATCAACTGTGAGAACGAAAGAACCCCAATCCCACATAATTTATTTCCCTAATCTTCTCTGGAAATGTAGGAAAACGACAATTTTTACCATTCTTTGACTTGAGTCACAAAACAATGAAATAAGTATTATTAGTTTTTTTAAATATATTTATAGAAGTGACTATATTCCTTTATTGTGTTTATTTAGCCTTTTTTCTATAAAACAACGTAGGTTGACTTTTCCTATAAAACAACGTAGGTTGTCAGTATTTCACCATAACTCATATCAGAGCCTTTAAAAGGCAGTAATATCCACCTAGAGGTAGTGTTTGGCATTAGGGTGCAATTTGCATAATGAGAGGTTTGATGGAGTCAGACATCTTTTCTGTTAGTACAACTGTTTTTTAACATCGTAATGAACATCTTACTACTTTAAAACCTACTGATCAATTGTCTTTAGTAAAAATTAATGGTTTTCCTTTAGTATTTTTTTCACTTTTATTCTGTTTATTTTACTTGCTGTTTCCAATCTGTATATTGACATGCCCTGTAAATTGTACATATATGTCTCATATAGTACAAAGTACAAATCAAAAGTAGTCTTGCCCTATGGTAAGGGTTCATCTACCCTATTTTAAATCAGTGTTCAGGACATAAATATATTTAATGTTTTTCTTTAAAAAGATGTGGTACTATACTTCAGGCAATGCAATACTTCAGCCAATGCCAAGGGGTGAAATTGGGAATGTAAATTAATAATCCAAAAAAAAAAAGACTGGACTGGTCTTCTAAGGGTGTTGGAGATTTGGGGTACGAAAGTCAGAGTAGGCATTTGTAAGGGTAAAATCTGACAAGAGAAAAGCACTGTGTGAGAGCTGGAATATGACTATGAAAGGTTGACATTTGGACTGCTGGTAGTCTCGGGGATTAGTTACTGACCCAGGGTTGCACTGCTGAGGTATGAGATCTGGGGGTTCAAAGGGTGTTGTACTGTGAGGGTTTCATGTGACCCAAAGCCAGCTGGTGACCTGTGGATGGAGACAAGGGACGGAGGCTCAATCAGGAACAGGAAGGTCCATCTGCAGCAGAATCTACCATGCAGGAGGCTGAAGCAGAGGACAGTGAGGGAGACAGTGAGGAAGGAGTACCAAACACCATCTCCTGGTACTCATCTGAGGAGCTCACTAAAAATGTTATGTGCATCCCTGTGCATATATATATATATATGTCTATTGTTGAAAGATGTGTTTTGAAGGTTGAAAGGGTGCTCTTTGTAAGGTGATACTTTTAAAATATCAAGTGCTGCATTTCTTTTCTATTTTTTTAAAAAACTATTTATGTAGTTATTTAAGTTATTTAGGTAAAAATTTTCAGTGCAATAAGATTGTGATTCTTTTTAAAAGCATGACATACCCCTGCAGCCATGATAATTTGTTTGAGGGAAATAAGGCCTGGATTTAAATTTTATCAACTTTTCTTTAGAAGAAAAGGGAAGAGTGGAGTGGTTGGTTGGAGCCTGTTCTACCCAGATCACTACTGGTGTATTATATCTTGGGGTTGCAAGGGTGGTTGTGGGTTCTTGATGTGTATAATCATATTGACCCACACCTCAGCGGGTTGTGACCTGTGGATGATACAAGTTGACTGAGAAGTCTCAATCAGTAACATAATTTCCAGGATACTTCAGCATAAGTCGACCATGGTCTGGAGGCTGTAAAGGCAGAGACAAGGAGTAGAGTACCTTGATGAAATAGAGTACCACAAAATTACACCGTCGGTGCCTGTATACTCAGTACTTAGTAATCTCAAACTAAAATGTGATAAAGGGGTACATCCCGGGGATGCTAGGAGTGTATATACTATGTCTATTGTGATGGAAAAGATGTGTGTGGTTTATAGAAGTTTCCGATGGTGCTGGCTTTTTAGGTGATGCGTTGTTAAATAGCCCAGATGCTAATCGTGGATCATTTAACTTAATTCTATGTCGGTTAGTTTATAAAAAACTATTTATGTAGTTATTTAAGTTATAATTTACAGAGTCACAACTTTTCCATTGCTAAGGGGTGTGATGAGTCTTTTTAAAAGCAGAATAACCCCTAGCATCATAGCGTAATGTGTGGGTTGTGAGGGAGAAAATAAGGCTGTAAAATATATAAATATTTGAATCCACTGTTGAGATTCTTTAGCGACAAAAGTGAAAGAGTGAGGTGGGATTGTGTGTTGTAAGGGCAAGCCAGATTATGTCGTAAAAACCCAAGAATTCAACAACTGGTGTAGGCAATGATTGGCGCCCTTCTCGGTCGCAACCGAGACGCTGTATTTAGGGCAGCCGACGTAGTTAGGAGATAGCATGGACTGTGCTGTACGGTTAAGCAAGTCTCATATAAAATTATAATATCAAAATCACCAGCATGGATCAATACATGCATCAAAAGGTGATGGCATAATACTGATTGAATTGAGTGAAAAGCATAAGGATGGGTCACAGTCAAGACATGGTCATCTATATTTTTAGCGGATGTAGTGACATTCGACGGAGTCCGGGGCGCAGAGCGCGCATAAGACCGGAACGCGGTTATCATGAATCTTCTCCCACAAAAGACAAACAGGGGCTTCCTCAGGGAGGAGTGGCAACTGGGTACAATATGATGATCGTCCTTTGGGTGTGGAGGGCAAAAAAAAAACATCCAGTGGCAAGGAAAAGGCAACCGATGCGTGTCTTTAAAGTTTAGTGCATCAATCATAGCTTATGTAAGTGAGGTAGATCGTTATCACTGCAAGGTTTTAGGTTAAGGTTTGTTTTAGCAACTGATAGGTTGTCCCTGACCGGCGAACGCCTGGTCCATGGGTCACTGCAAAAAGGTGTTACCTAGATACTCACTTGTTGGTCATCTGAAAGTCTGGAAAGGTAAAAGACAGAACGTCTCCGTTTCAGAAGTTGTTTACAAACTGGCACGTGTTTGTGTGAAGGTCCACGCGGCGCCGGCTAGAACCGGCGCCGGCGTGGACCTTCACACAACACGTGCAGTGCACACTTCTGAACGCGTAGTTCGCTTCTTTTCAACCTTTCCGACTTGTCAGCGACCAAAAGTGAATTATCTATGTAACAACCTAGGTGACCCCATTGGACCAGGCTTTCGCCGGTCAGACACCTACGCTAAACAAACACACAAACCTTCTCAGTGATAACCGATCTACCTCATTACATAAGCTTGATGATGCACTGAACTTTTAAAGACCACGCATCGGTTGCCTTTTCCTTGCACTGGATTGACTCACCCAAAGACATCATATATTGTACAGTTTGCCACTCCTCCCTGAGGAAGCCCCTGATTTTGGGGAGAAACGCGTCGGATTGGCGCTCTGCGCCCGAGTGATGTATACTCGACAAATATTATGACACTGTTTGACGGTGACCACTTTATGTTTTTCACCAATCTAATCATGTTTATTATGCGCTACTTATTACTGTCTTTTATCATGCTGTTGATTTGATAAATGAGACTTTTTTTAACCGTAAGCACATCCTGACTTTACTATCGTTTGCCTCCAAAGTCCGTTTGCGGAACCTATCACCAGTAGTGACTGGGTAGAACAGGACTCCAACCACCACTCCACTCTTTCCCTTTTTTCTCTTGCTATTTATATATGGGACGTGGCACTTTC
>CM070036.1:97220412-97236405 GCA_036250615.1 Ptychadena robeensis | reverse complement strand
CACTTCACCTGAAGGTGGAATAAATCTAGGGTCTCTTACACTATACCGATTCCTCCCTTTTCTTTAGAAGAGAAGAGTTGAATTCCATAATTTTGACATTTTCTTAATGTTTTTAGAGCAGGGATTCTTAAAAATGTTTAGGTATTAACCAACACCTGCTAAAAAAATATTATGTTTAAGATACACAATACCAGAGTTGCTGAACTTTTTGAATAAAGGAAAAGGGATAATTGCATAACGGGAACATTTGACACCAAGACCATTATTTTAACACACATCTGTTGTACATGACAATATTCATAATGGCAATGCATTAAATTAAATAAATATTGGCTATACAAAAGCACAAACTGAATAAAATGTCCCTTTTAGCTACCAGTCAGGTGAAAAAATCTCTTTATTGGCCAATGGATAAATGTCCTATTACATTTCTATTTTGTTAAATGAAGCATTTCTATGTTTAAGTTAAGTGTAAAAGTGACTACTTAAATCAGTTAGTAAGAGGAAAAGGAGTGTGGAGGGGAAAAAGAACCAGGGCCTGTGTGGTTAAATTGCCTCACCCCTAGGACAATATGAAAGAAAGGGGTAGTGGTCAATTTCACTAGGGTGGGGGGACCATGAAGAATGGTTCATACACAACCCCGGAAGTGACCCAGTAAAGAGGGGTTTTGAGAGGCATACAGTCGTTCATAGATAAAAACATTTATTACATCCATATAAAATAGTGCAGTTACATAAATAATGCCATAGGGGTCAGAGCCACGCCATAAACTGGGATGACCCCCTTAAAACCACAAATAACACGTTAATCCACGGTGTGAAAAAATGCTATGACTGTTGGTTCAGATATCGATTTTCTCCGACATGTTTCGCCCTTTGGGCTTCTTCAGGGAGATTTGATCTATGGTATGACACATTCATTAAGTCTCATGGTTGGGTGTTAAAACATGATATGCAAAGAATAGAAGCTCTTAATTAGGCATACATAATATAATTAAAATCCAAATCAATAAAGGAGAAGTTCAAGTAAAGTCACTGATTAAATATGTATTTCATCCTAGATACTACATTTGTTCAGTCCATAAATACTGAAAATAGTGCATGGAACACCGTATATACATTAATGCAAGAGACACCATACACAATATATAGGTGTACTGGTTTAGGATTAACTTCAGTGATATGATTAAGGGTACAACTATTAGGTGATATAGTAGACAGTCAGCGTTAGTGAGAAGACATCTGATTTAAACTCACCGATATTATATGCAAACAGTCAGCCGACAGATTAAAGTACGGTGGAGGGACGCAGCAAGAGATTCCAAGTAGGACATAGGCAGTATAGCGATGTATGGAGGCCACCCAGCAGGGGGCTCCAATGGAGGAGCTCCTAAGCTGGGGGTGCCAGGGACCCTTAATCGGTCTCTACGAAACACCCAAGGACAGCCACCTACTGGGGGGAAGGGAGACAGGGCACTCAGACTCCCTTTGGGGTGGGATGCCGGGTGGAATATGGAGTCTGAGTGATGCATCAGCTACGCCCACTCCACGGGACGTTACTCCCTGCATAATTACACCAGCTGTCCTTCCATCTTTGCTCACCCGGAAGAAGCCGGCAGCCAGAGTGGGCTGGGTGTACTAGGTTTTACCCGCTCCTCATCCCAGCTGTAGCGTCTTGCCTTAATGGGACAGCCACCTTATATAGGGGGTTAGATGCTAGGCCAGCCATAGTTGGTAGGGCGGTTCAGCACCCTACACGTGCTTTGAGGTCTCCAAGCCAGTAAGTACTAACTACATTCATTTGGTTCCATAGGTTTTCCCAAGCTCACTCTTAACCTCCCTGTGTTGCTTTAGATCCATCTGGTTTAGACAGCTCCGATACAGGAATTCTCTGTGTTATCCTGAAAGTTACATCCAACAGGTAACCCCCTTACTTCTCACTTACCTGATATTACAATAATCTTTGCTGGCTGTCATTCTTTTTCCTCCCCCCCCCCCCTCCCTAACTTTGTGCTGCCCTGTCTCCCTTTCCCCCAGTAGGTGGCTGTCCTTAGGTGTTTCGTAGAGACCGATTTAGGGTCCCTGGCACCCCCAGCTTAGGAGCTCCTCCATTGGAGCCCCCTGCTGGGTGGCCCCCATACATCGCTATACTGCCTATGTCCTACTTGGAATCTCTTGCTGCATCCCTCCACCGTACTTTAATCTGTCGGCTGACTGTTTGCATATAATACCGGTGAGTTTAAATCAAATGTCTTCTCACCAACGCTGACTGTCTACTATATCACCACTAATAGTTGTACCCTTAATCATATCACTGAAGTCAATCCTAAACCAGTACACCTATATATTGTGTATGGTGTCTCTTGCATTAATGTATATACGTTGTTCCATGCACTATTTTCAGTATGTATGGACTGAACAAATGTAGTATCTAGGATGAAATACATATTTAATCAGTGACTATACTTGAACTTCTCCTTTATTGATTCGGATTTCAATTATATTATGTATGCCTAATTAAGAGCTTCTATTCTTTGCATATCATGTTTTAACACCCAACCATGAGACTTAATGAATGTGTCATACCATAGATCAAATCTCCCTGAAGAAGCCCAAAGGGCGAAACATGTCGGAGAAAATCGATATCTGAACCAACAGTCACAGCATTTTTTTCACACCGTGGATTAACGTGTCATTTGTGGTTTTAAGGGGGTCACCCCAGTGTATGGCGTGGCTCTGACCCCTATGGCATTATTTATGTAACTGCACTATTTTATATGGATGTAATAAATGTTTTTATCTATGAACGACTGTATGTCTCTTAAAACCCCTCTTTACTGGGTCACTTCCGGGGTTGTGTATGAACCATTCTTCATGGTCCCCCCCACCCTATTGAAATTGACCACTACCCCTTTCTTTCATACTTAAATCAGTTATTGTAGATAGGATTTAAATTTGCCATTGCTTAAGCATTCCAAAGAACACCGATTTTCACAGAAATGGCACTGGCACTCACACAGCTTTTATTTAGTACATCTTTAGAAACTTAAATAAAATAAATTGTGGCATATTTACTAATGACATAAGTAATGTTCCCACAATAGAAATATTATTCAGTCACTAATAAATTATATTTATAGGCATATAATTATATGTATCACATAAACACTTATGTAACACAGAATCTAAAACACATGGCTTAATCTCACCCTACCTATTAGGACACTGCAATCTTTTCTTCTTCCTGTTATGTTAGAAAGAGATGATCGGGTGTCTTCCTAGTGCCGAAGGAAAGCAGAAAGATAATAACTTAAAATGCATAGTTCCAAAGCACTATTTACAAATTGATATTACACATGGATTTTGTTATGTCTTGCTTACTGACATAGGGCACATAAATCTAATACTTGAACCCATGTTTGCCACTTTTGCCCATGTTTACACAGTTCCCATAGCAAGTCATGTCTTTGCTTACACATATTCCTAGTGCATTTGTAACCTATAAGATACCTTTCCACACTGAACGTGTTCTTTTCAATTGGTAAATCGATTCTTTAGGACAAACTATTAAACTCCATTCTGCAAGCTAACACACTGCAAACTGTTTTTTCATAGTGATAAAGACATTAAACAGTGACCATAACTTACATAACTTAAATTACAGTACATATATTACAAGCTTCTTCTTTCACTCTAACATTAACATACCAAAACTGTGGGCATTTTACCTTTGGTGTCCACTTCTTACCATCTCACATGTTAAAGCTTCTATGAACTTTCAGGAAAGGTAAACATCCATGTTGGAGGTTAGGGTTGTTTATTTGTATATAATAGTGTTTAATCTTACATCAACACACAATAATGTAGCTAAAATTATATAAGGTCCATTTGTAAAGTATTTTTTTTAATACAAGTTTTTTTGAGAAAGTAATGGCATGTATAAAAAGAAAACATTTGCAGAAATAAAATCTTTGATACAATTCAAAAAGGAAAATTGAGTGTCGAATAATAGGGGGAGGTAGCAGCCTATATCATGAAGCGGTCTCCATGGCTACTTTTCATTGACACCCCTAAATTTCATATTCTGCTTGGTATATACTCACCCAAAATCTGGTTTGCCTGATGAAAAACCTTTCATCTTAGTATATTGTTACTTTTTCACCTTTACTCCTGACCATTGCTGGTGCCACCTCTAGCACCGTTTCCCTATCCCCTTTATTTCCCTATTTTTGCTCCTCCCTTTTCCCTTGCATTTGTTGTTTGTTTGCATTTTTGCGTTGCTTTGCATTTTTTAATAATGCTGAGTTTTCACTTATATTAAAAAATGTAGTAAAAAGAATTTACTGGTGATATCCAAATACAAACAAGGGTGGCACATTTTCTAAAACAACCCTAAAGCTGGGCATACATGTCACGATTTTCTGTAAAATTTTAGTGCGATCGTTTAACAAAAGTGATCGTGCGATAGGATTGGATAAAAATTGATGCATGCCAAAAGTGTCCGAGCGATAGATTTTGCTAAAAATCGGACAGAAAAATGATCGCGCACGGATCCGTTCTGATGGATAATTTTAATAAAAAGCAAAGGAATCAAGTGCTGTTAGTTGTCTCATGCGAACGTTTTAAGCGATCATTCTATGAATCTTGTGGAAATGACCTTTGTTTGTGTGCTGTTGGTCACTGGCCAGTTCTTCAGCTAACACCACTCCAAACCCATAAATGTGTACATTTGAGACTTTCAGGATAGAATCACCCAAATTTAATGCATGGTATGTTGCATTTTGTGTTCCTTTTCACAAATTAAAATCGGTTCCGGAATTGGATGGGCGATCTGATTAAAAAACTATTGCAGGAAAATCGTGATGTGTATGCCCAGCTTTAGACATTAAATGTCTTTAATTTAAAAATGTCTTTACTCTTTAACCACCAGACCAATGGAATGGAAAGTGGATAGTAGTATAGTAAAGTGGATAGAAAGTGGATAGAAAGTTGATAGTAAAGAACCACTAATCTGGGTAAACATGGGAAACCAGAACCAGAAGTATAGTCACCCAGAGGAGTCGCAGTAGTCATATCACAGATAAGAGATAAGAGCAATATCATCAGAATAGTGGGAGAGATCTACTGTTGATGAAATCCATTTACTCTAGTCTCTAATGTTTTTTCTCCAGTGATTTTAGAAACACAGTTAAGCTTAGCCAAAAGAATATGCTAAAAATGCTAGATTAAATATGCTAGATGCAAGAGACGTACAATTACCAATTTTCTTTAGCTAAAAGCTCCTTTGCTTTCTACATTCTTGATCTCTCTATGTGTGCCAGTCTGGTGAGACTGTTGGATCAGGTTAGCAATAATATCATAAATAAAACCAACATCAAGAGCTCATTGGTTTCTGGTAACTGAATATAGGATGTTGTCCTACTTCCACTATATCAGGTAGTACAGGTCACATCTTGCATGCAGTGAATAGTCACATTTTTCATTTAAGCAGGCACCAGGTATCCTTTGAAAAAGATCTGCTGATCTGACACTAAGCCTTACTAGAAGATACTTACGCTATTGCTGATGACACTAACGCTCAAGAACATTGTACGCATTTGCCTTTATCTGTTTGCCCTTTGCTTTCTGACAAATTTCTCACACCGATTTGTACAGAGCTCTGTAGATTTTTACTATCGTATGAAAGGATAACTTTCAAAGGCTTTCACTTCCATGTCAGTGGCAAGATTAAAACTTGACACGAATACCTGTTGCATACTTTCTTTAAACCCAAGCCAATGCAACTGTCATGGGAAAGTCCTTTTCATCTCACATCACATAGCACTTTTAAGTGAAGGGTGCGTTGATGTAATCCAATTTCTGATCTGTGGAGGTCACCGATAAATGCATTTCATCCTTAATAAGCACACTGATGTGTAACGTTAAAGGTTTATCACAGGTCAGCCATATCATCTGACATTCTAAACTTCAGGAATACAATTCGGTCATGTGTGAATCGTTCTTACAAGTATTCTACATTCCTTACGGAAAAAAAACAACCAAACTCATATTACACCACTTAACACTTGACCAATATGGCTGTTGAATATATGAAGCATATTGTAAATATTGATCTGCTTGAGCTGTATGATGTGAATTGCTGCAGAAACCCAGTCCTAGTAACGCCTAACATGTTCAGTAGAGTTAAAATAACTGGAAAATGTTGTTGATAGTTAAGTTTTAGTGCTTTGTGAAGGAAGCAATAGACATTTGGTATGCATGTCTTTGAAGAAAGGATGGTATGTGTTTATTGGGTTTTAGAGTGCTTTAGAAATGCCAAACATACTTCTGAGGAAAATATTTTAGGACATTTGTGCGTTATGCTGTCTTAGCTGTTCCATTTCATTAAATGTGTCATAAGGGCAAACTGTTTTTTATTTCCTAAAGAAGTGGAATTAAAGTTTTTTAATATATAACAGTCATGGAATTCATTCTGGGACCTCATAATAGCAATCAAATGAATGACTTGATGATGGCCCTACAGATAACTCTACCTTAGGTCCTGGCATAAATTGCCACTGTCATTATCATAAGATTCATAGACACATCACTCAAAAGACTTGTGATAGGCTGACATGGGCTTGTGCAAAATGCCATATTTAACACTCAAGCTCCAACTATGCATGTTAGGCAAGCGTTTGGACATTTTTTTGGGAGTGTTTAACTTAGCATTTTTCCCACAGCTGCACTAGCCTAAAAAAGCACCTCAATATATATAGTTGGGAGGGACCCCACACAATTTTTTGTAGCATGAAAAAACTGAATTTTGCCCTTCTTTTTTCAAATTGATCTTTAACTCTAAAAGGCAGCATGTATATGTCACCTTTCAATAGTACCTACTTTGTATTAGCCCTGCACTAGAGGACTTGGCCTGGAAGAAAAAGGGCAGTAATATTTTCAGATCAAAGCTGATTTGTTAAATACTGTCAATCTAACACTGGCAGACTGCCGGTTGAAATGCACTGGATCATTCAACAGTTACAGCTCTAATATTTAGTCATCAGAGGTGGGAGAAAGAGGGCACAAGTTGGGCTACCTAGTTCACAAATATATGTGTATTAATTTACTTTGCATAGCCTGACCCAGAGAATCTCTCTACATACCACCCTGAAACCCAAGGTCATTGGTTGGAGCTACCTGTTGGAATCTTTGCATTACAAAGATGAAGTCTGAATGAAGGTATGTATACATTTAGGGTGTGTGTATGTGGGGGAGGGGAGGGATATTGAAGGTAAGCAAGTAAGGGTAAGCATACTTTTAGGTACACACTTTTCAAGTACAATGGCTTTTCTTTCCATGGCATCACAATTCTTGTTATTGCCAAAGGATTTAATACAGAATGAAACACTAGCAAAATAATTTGTGATAATACGCTCCGTTTCTCATTAAATTTCTTGCCAGCAGAACAGCTTGGTTTTATGCACTTGTAAAGTTTTGTCCTGATTGGACCTGTACTCGGTGTCCTCCCTGGATATGTATAAAATTTAGCGAGAGTGCTACTGTTTTATGACTTCTCTACACGCCAGGAGTGACACATAACTCTTACAAGAAGGCTGTGCAAATTGTGGTTTTACTTTTGCCAAAATGACAACTAAGGTTTCCATACTCAGACAACATTCACATATTGGTTTGTATATACCCTACTGCAGTCTTGTTGATGAACACATATCTGTATCACTTCAAGGGAAAATGTTTATTTCTACTGTGCCTTAGTATGAAAACCACATTTTGCTCTGAGTTGTGGTTATGCTGTATGTACAAAGCAGAATGGTTATGTTAAAGAAAGTACCTTAACTCGTTTTACTTTGCACCCATTATGTAAGCTGTTTTAGATTTTGGGTTTATGTTCTAAATATAGTAAAGGGTTAGACCAATTATAGGTAATATTTGAGGTTTAAGTAAAGTTGATTAAAAGAACAAAGAACTAGCTGCTTAAATTTCTCAGAAATTGCCGCAGTAGTATCTCCCCAGCTCTTGTTATTATTATTATTATCATTTATTTATATAGCGCCAACATATTACGCAGCGCTGTACAATACATTAGAGTGGAGATACAACACACAATAACACACAGGTACAGGTAATGACACAGGAGGAATAGAGGACCCTGCCCGGTTGGGCTTACAGTCTAATAGGTTGGGGAACAGAGTATACAATAGGTGGGGGGATGGGACTGGTATGGTGGTGATGTTAGGAAAGAGAAGATGGATAGGCCAGACTGAAGAGGTGGGTTTTTAGGGCTTTTTTAAAAGTGCCAAAAGTAGGAGCAAGTCTAATGGGACGCAGGAGAGAGTTCCAGAGAGTAGGAGCGGCCCTAGAGAAGTCTTGGAGCCGTGCGTGTGATGATGAGTGGGGAATGTCCATTTTTTTGTAGGTCACTGGAGGAATCGGAGGGGCGGTTAGGGGTGTATTTGTGTACCAGGTTGGAGATGTAGGAGGACAGGAGGTGTGGTGGATGATTTAAAACGCAAGGCACAAGACTTTGAATTTGATTCTCTGGACAACTGGACCCAGTGAAGAGATTTGCAGAGAGGAGCAGCAGATGAGGAGCGGTTAGAGGAGTAGATGAGTCTGGCAGCGCTATTCATGATGGACTTGAAGAGGTGAAAGTCTAAGAGAGGGAGACCAGAAGGATGATGTTACAGTGTCCAGACGATAGAGATTAGAGCGTGTACCAGAGTTGTGGTGGTCTCTGGGGAGAGAAATGGCGGATTTTAGAGATGTTGCGGAGATGGAAGTGGCAGATTCATGCGTGTTCTAATGTGGGGAGTAAGGATAGCGCAGAGTCGAAGGTGACCCAAGGCAGCGAGCTAGTGGAATGGGGGAGATGACGGTGTTATTTACTGTGAGTGAGATTTGGGGGAGGCTTGAAGGTGATGGGGGAAAGATGATGAGTTCTGTTTTGCTAAGGTTTGAGTTTAAGGTAATCTGTCACCCCATCCATGAAGAGATGGCCGATAGCAGTGAGAGATGTTGTCCAGGACAGAGGGAGTAAAGGCCGGGGTGGATAGTAGATTTGGGTATCGTCAGCATATAAATGGTATTGCAGACCAAGGAGGAGATGAGTTGCCAAGGAGGGGTGTAGAGGGAGAAAAGAACTGGGCCAAGGACTGAACTTGTGGACGCCAACAGGAAGGGGTGTAGAAAAGAGGAGCCATTGAAGGATGTTTTGAAAGCGCTGTCGTCAGGTAGGAGGAGAACCAGGAAAGAGCAGAGTCACGAATACCGATAGAGCTCAGGTCTGTAGAAGAAGGGGTGGTCAACCAGTGTCAAAAGCAAGGAGAGATCCAGCAGAAGAAGGAGGAATAGTTTGCCTTGGTGCCTTGTGCAGTTGATGGCAAGGTCGTTGGCAACTTTAGTGATGGCTGGTTTCACAGTGGATGAGAAGTGTCGGGAAAGCCTTGGATTGTGAGGGGGTCAGGGAGGGAATTTACAGTCGATGTCAGTGAGTCTTTTGTAAAGAGGCACTCGTAGTAGTTTTTGAAGCAAAAGGCTAGAAGAGAGATTCGGTCGGTATTTGTGAGGGAAGAGAGGGATCAGCGATTTTTGGTTTCTTTTTAGTATGGTGAGGGACTGTGGGCATGTGTTTAAGGATGATTGGGAAGATACCAGAGGAATAGGAGAAGGTTGAATAGTTCAGTCATGCTTGGTGGCGAGGGTGGTAAGGAATGGGTTCTTAAGAAGAATCATGTGGGTTAGGGTCAAGTGGGCAAGGTGTGTTGTGAGAAGAGCGAAGCGGAGTGTGATATTCCTCCGTACTGACAATGGAAAGTGAGGTGAGGGAAGAGTTTACAGGATGGATGGAATTGGAGGAATGTGGGGGTGAGGGAGAGATTTACAACGAAAAGAGAATGGGATTGGTGAATGGTGGGTGAGGGAGAGTTGCATGAGGGGGGTTGGGTTGGAGTGAGTGGAGGTGAGGGAAGAGTTTGCCGGGAGGGGATTGGATTGGGAGGAGGGGGGTGGTATTGTGGTTGGCTGGGACGGAAATATCGATTCGAAAATGGCTTCATTTGTGCCTTGAAAGTATGTGGCCAGGTCTTGGTGCAGTAGAAGTGTGGCAGTGGGAATGGAGGAGGTGTAGGATTGAGTCAGAGGGAGTTTGAAGGTGGAGGAGGTCGTTGATGGTGTTGGATGCTTGGTGAGGATAATAAGGGGAGGAGAAGTAGGTTTGCTTGGCAGCAGTAAGCTCAGTCATTGAAGTTGCGTGGAGTTTGGGTCTTGTAGAGGAGTAAGGTCAGTGCTCTGACCAGACTTTCTCCACTTATTATCGAACGTCTACTTGGACATCTCGTTGGGTGGAAGCAGTGTGTCTTACCTGTGCCATGGGAGCTGGGGTGGGTTGGTGGGTGCTGGGAGAGCGTTAGGGTAGAGGAGGCAAGTTTGCTATATACCTTGGGGATAGGTTTATTAGGTTTGATGAGGGTTTGTTTCCTGGTAGAGAGTCAGAGAAGGGTTGTAGACAAGCTATGAGGATGGGCCAAAGGGTTGGGGATGATGGTCCCCAGAAAGAAAGGAGCAGAAGTACAAGTTGGAGAAGTTACAGAAAATGACATGACGTGGGAGGTGAGACGTTGGGGGAAAGAAGGAGAGTGCAGAACTGGAGAGGAGGAGTAGAGTTTAGAGTCAGAGGAGGCAAAAGTGATTGGGGATACATAGAGGCAGAGTTTGAGGATGTGCTCAGTCCTGGGTCTGGCGGGTTGAAGTGTGGTGAGTCTCATGTGTTTTCTCTGAGTTGGGCTTCAGTTTGGCAAGCAGGTCTGTTTGTGGCTGAGGTCCATCCTGGTGCAATCTCCTGCGTCAAAATTCCCTGGATAATTCCACTTTGGATGCTTGATATCGGCACTTTGAAACAGGCATCGCGACTACATGTCAAAGCGACTTGGGGAGAATGGTTAAAATATGGTTGCCCTTGGATGCTAAGATGTTGAAATCAAATCTGCTAAAAAACCAGGCTCAGCTGAGGCCTAGTTGGTGGAGGGTAATTCACGAGCATGCTGGTCATAAATGGCTTGTGCTCAGTGGGTATGGAACCAAGGGGGGTCTCATAAATCTCATTTGTTTAGCCAAAACCAAAAATAAACCTGATATTGGTTACATGGCATACACCTGAACGACAATACCATTTACACACAGATTTGAATTGATCGATGATTGGTTACAATGGCATTCCTGTTCCTGTTCACTGAGAAATTTTGGCATCTCCACCTTAAATTATGTTTGAATTTGCTATTATCTTGGATTCCTGGCAAATTTTGATTGAGATTGGGTTGAGATTTTATGATCTTTTGGATTCATGGGCAGGTTTCGAAAGAATATGTAATGCACTTCATGATCGGTGACTATGGTTTACAATTTCCAAAAGTGGCAGGAATCATCCTTATGCTTGTATATTCATCTTTATTTCTGACAAGAACAATTTTTGGGGTAAATGTTTTATTTTAGGTAACAGAACCTTTTTTTTTTTACAATTTCTTTAATTATTTTGTCTCTAATCCTATGATTAAGGCAATATTTTTTATGCTAATTTTATGCTTAAGGCCCTTTAAAGTTATGGGTACTGAAATAAGACACAGCTTTTGTACAATTGTATCCAACTTGAGTGTCTGACGTCTGACCACAAAAACTAAAAATATTTCAGAGCAACAAAAACAACATTTTGCACTAGCTGGGCATTCGCACTTCCGAGGCGGTTGAACATGTGAAGTCAGTCTTAGGTAGACTCATTTTAAAAGCCACAAAAAAATGTTAATGAATTTATTACAGATATATTTATATCATTTCTATTTGCATGTTTTCATTATCAGATTTTAGAGAAACAATTCTAGGTTACATATCAAATCAATAAATGTAATATTATTTTAGCTATTATGTATTAAGTGGCATTTACCTAAATCTGGATTAAATGTTTTTTTTTCTTGGTTTCACTGTTACAATACATTGCTGCTTTGGTTTGCTTACAATTCACATTCCTGGAGTACAAGCATAGGACAGATGTTAGAGGAACAAATCAATCTGCAAAAATGAGATATCTGTATTTCCATGTTATATTTATTGATCTTACTTGTTAAATAGATGCATGTAAAACCACCCAATATACTGACACTTTTAGTTATTATGACTAAAGCCCCCCATACACACTTTCCACCAAATTCACATATGCTGTCTGCCGGGTCCCCCTAGCTGCTTGGGCCCTGACAGCGGCCCGAGCAGCTAGGGGGCCCGACAGACATGTGCTGGCACACAAAGGGTGCCCGGTCAATTGTGACCGGATTCTTCAGCTGATTGACCATGCGTGAGTCACAATCTAAACGTGTATAGGGGGCTTTAGATGTAAAATGGATGTATCTTTATCGTTAAGGTAAAATGTGTGTTTTCACGGGACCTGCAATTTGTGGTTTGGTGTGATACATCACACTCACTCCAGTCAAAGATCAGAAAATTTCCAAAAAACACCTGCAATCATTTTTTCTATTTATAAGAATACAAACTGAAACTAATGTGTAGTAAGCAACATTCATCTTTAACCATAGTTGTTGCTGTAGTGCTAGGTGCAAAAAAGACAACACTAAATCATGGTACTAAACTTAAGGTCAATTAGAGCTTAATTAGACCTACTGAATCTCCCAAAGCTGGAAAAGACAAATAAATATTCAAGATTTTCAGCCACTGAAGTGAAACTGAGATTGCAACAGGCAAGCTGAAATGACATCTAACAGATCTGAGAGAATGTCTGCTCTTTGCAAAATCTGGCTGAGGCCATGTAGATGGGAGATGTAGACAGGACACAAAATAAAACATATTTCCTTTCACCTCCCAGCTGTAATAGAAAGCATGATAAACACAATTAAAAAGCCCTCAATGAAATCTGGTTTGAATTAAGGGAATGAACAAAAGTGTTTGTCGTTGCTAAACGAAATGTTCTCGTCATCTGCCAGCATCTGTCATCCGATCCACACAGTAGTACATTTTTAGGACACTGATGCATCACTGACAGGTTTCAAGAAAAAAAAAAGTTATCCAGAAGAGGACTGGGAATGAGTGTGGATTTTACATATTTTTACATTATTTACACAGCTGGGATGTTTATAAACAGAACAGACTGTAACAAGCGCAAACACTGAACCACATCAAGAATTTCCCTTGTTGTGTGTGTCATTATATCAGCAATGAGGGCGTTGGTCCTGTCTTCACACACTACAAGACCACAACTAAGCATCTTAAAACTATCATGTACATTTTTTCCTTTAAACTAGAAAATGGCCCATGTTCTTTTTCTGGTTCTAATGTGCCGTTCCAGTAGACTTGTTCTGAAACATTCGCTGGCTTAAAGCACATGAAGTAAAAACTTTTGCACTTCTTCCTTTCTTCCAGTTCTTCATGTATTATTCCCCCTCTCTTTGAATTCACCTTTGTCGACCGTTTTGGTTGATGTTCTTTTCCTTTTTCAGTACCTAGGGAGACTTTTAGAAGCACTGCAGTTATGCTAAGTGACATTTTTGTTGAGATGTTTGGAGCAAATAGAAGTTTATTAAGTAGAATAAATTCCGTAGACGGAAAATGAACTTTTTTAATAGGCATGACTCACTGAGAAAGCATTAACATTGTGACTTGCAAAACAATGTGCTCCTTTAGCTCAGCGAAGTTAACGTGCATGCTTCATAGAGTTTCCTAAAAGCCATTTCCTTGGTGACATCTTTTCTCTAAGTAATATCATGTGTACGTTTTCGAGCCTCACACTGCCTTCAGTGGGTTAACTCTTGAGTTAACATGATTAAACTTTAGAAATTATACTGTGTATTTAGTTGGTGTACGTATCATTTCCAGCCTGTATTATTAATGGTAAAAAATAACAAGATGTTGATTTGTAATGTACAGGCTGGCCAGCAGAGAAGATAGTGAAAAACTTTTTAAAAAAAGTTAACATTTGCAAAATAGGTAAACAATAAAAAGTATGCATACAAACAGCGGCGAAGTACAAGAAGGAAGACCCAGGAAAACAGTAGAAAACCTGTTCCATTCACATCTTCCATTCAGTGAGAATTAGGTAGATAGCCAATAATAATCACATTAATCACATGTAAATCTGGAGTTAGAAGTAAAAGGAAACCCTGAAAAGTGGTTGAAAGAAGAGAGGAAAGAAAGAATGGTGAGAAGAGGGGGTATAGGGTTGTTTTTGGTGTAGGTAGAGTAATTGGGGTACTCATGATATTGGATTGACATTGGATAGTGTATTTATGAGACAAGAGGCATATCTATCTGAGGAAGTAAAATCCATCCAGTGATTTAATATTTATATAAATTGTGCCTCTTCTTCTTTTGTCATAGTCTTGAGTCTTGTTTTGGACAATTACAGATATATTTAGGGAGATTTCTGTTTTTTACTCAGTATGGAAATGTAGGCTTTAGCCATGGTAAGCAAGTGGATTCGCTGTGATTTTATGTAGCCACAGACATCAAAAGTAGATGTCTTACTTCATCATGTATACACAACTGTAAAAGTTCATTTATTTTAGATTACCAGAATACATTAAGTTTTTATTGTTATGTATACAATTTATGTCAATCAAATAAACACAGGGAAACATTAATATATATAGCTATGAAAGGTTGCAGTAAGGGGTGTGAAATTGAGAAGTTGTATATTACTAATCAAAAAAAATTGGACTTCTAAGGGTGTGTGAGATCTGGGGGTTGAAAGAGTAGGCAAATTTAAGGGTAAAATCTGCCAAGAGAAAAGCACTTTTTTTGGAATATGACAGAAAGGTTGACATTTGGACTGCAGGTAGTCTCAGTAACTAACCCAGATAACCCAAATGTCAGGGTTGCACTACTGAAGTATGAGATCTGGGGATTCAAACAGTGTTGTATTGTGAGAATGTAAAATTTGACCCAAATCCAGCTGTTGACCAGTGGATAAGCGAATCGGAGGCTTAATCAGGAACAGGGAGGTGCATCTGCACAATGCAGAATATACCATGCAGGAGGCTAGCGCAGAGGACAGTGAGGTAGATGACGCCAACTAAAGCCATGTGACATATAGAGTAAGTAGCAAACACCAGCTCCTGGTACTTGAGTAGCTCACTAAAAAAGTTATGTGCACCCCTGATTATAAGTGCAATTCCCACTTCTACTAGTAAGATATATTAACCTCCCTAGCAGTCAGCCCCTACAGCACCGTTTTTAATGGAGTACTCTGCTTTAATTTCCCGCCCTTGGGCTGGAAAACCGACACCCCTCCATCATAATGGGGGTCCACAACCACACAAAGGGAAAACCGGGAGGGAGACAGTGAAGAAGACCACACTTATTAAAACCATGCTACATATGGGGTGAAAACACCATCTCCTGGTACTTATCTGAGTAGCTCACTAAAAATGTTATGTTTATAATGTTATCACATTTTTTATGCAGGTAAAAAAGTGAAAGATGACAACAATAAGCAAATTTTTTCCCTTTTGTTTTAATGATAAGATTCTGATAATATAACTTTATGAACTTACTATTCTTTATACTGTTATAATGAATGTGTCTTTGTTAGCGTTTTGCTGTGTCATTGACTCGTTTTGTTAGGATTGTCTGGCTGGACATTGCTGTTTCTTCAGCAGATGTCAGTGTAACGTAACAGAGCACATTTGCTGTATCTGTTTAATTGACACAGCGGTGTATTAGTGAGAAGAGCCATAAGATGGAGCCCTTGACATTATTATAGGGATTTTCAACACCTACAGCAAACAAGAGCTGAGAATTCTGTCTTTCTCATATGAATGGGTATTATACTTAATTGGTATATGAAAAGATGGTTAAACTTTAACCATGCAGTGTTTCTTTTATTGATATGATCTCTAAAATATATTGGTTAATTTCTGCTAAAATGGTCATTGAGTTATCAGCGATTATTGATCATTGCTGGTATTCCAATTATACAATAGCATCCTATTATTGGACCCCCAG
>CM070036.1:97204275-97220402 GCA_036250615.1 Ptychadena robeensis | reverse complement strand
CCCCCCCCCTATTTAGATCTATACCTGTGATCCAGAGTTGGTTTATATTCCAGTGGTGGGTCCTGTCTTGGTTGCTAACGCATGAATGTATTTGAGTCTGTCTCCAAAAAGCCAACTGGACTCTAAAAGATAGACTGCTACAGAAGCTTCAGTGTTCAGGTTTAGTGTACAAGGAGCTCCATGGGGCCAACATGAAAGTGAACCTGTCTATTTCCTATACAGTCAGGTCCATAAATATTGGGACATCTACACAATTCTTACATTTGTGGCTCTATACACCACCACAATGGGGATGGAATGAAACAAACACAATGTACTTTAACTGGTCACTGTCAGCTTTAATTTGAGGGTATTTACATCCAAATCAGGTGAACAGTGTAGGAATGACAACAGTTTACATATGTGCCTCCCACTTGTTAAGGGACCAAAAGTAATGGGATAGAAAAATAAACATAAATCAAACTTTCCCATTTTAATACTTGGTTACAAACCCTTCGCAGTCAATTACAGCCTGAAGTCTAGAAGGCATAGACATCACCAGATGCCTGGTGATGCTCTGCCAGGCCTCTACTGCAACTGTCTTCAGTTCCTGCTTGTTCTTGGAGCATTTTGCCTTAATTTCTGTCTTCAGCAAATGAAATGCATGCTCAATTAGATTTAGGTCAGGTGATTGACCTGGCCATTGCATAACATTCCACATCGTTCCCTTACAAAACTCTTTGGTTGTTTTTTCAGTATGTTTTGGGTCATTGTCCATCTGCACTGTGAAGTGCTGTCCAATGAAGCATCGTGCTGAATATGAGCAGATAATATTGCCAAAAACAGTTCAGAATTCATATTGCTGCTTTTATCAGCAGTTGCATCATCAATAAATACGAGAACCAGTTCCATTGGCAGCCATACATGCCCACGTCATGACACTACCACCACCATGCTTCACTGATGGTGGTATGCTTAGGATCATAAGCAGTTCATTTCTTTAGACATACTCTTCTCTTCTCATTACTCTGGTACAAGTTGATCTTGGTTTCATCTGTCCATAGGATTTTGCTCCAGAACTGTGAAGGCTTTTTTAGATGTCCTTTGCAAAACTCTAATCTGGCCTTCCGGTTTTTGAGGCTCACCAGTGTTTTACATCTTGTGGTGAACCCTCTGTATTCATGCTGGGCAAGTCTTCTTATGAGCTCACTTGTGTGTTCTTTCTATTTAAAATGGTCCAGCAACAGATTCCAAATGCAAATAGCACACTTGAAATGGACATTTTATCTGCAATTGTAATTGAAATAATGAGGGAATATTACACATCTGGCTATGGAACAGCTGAGAAGCCTTCTCCATCTTTGATTCTGAAAGCCTCAACTATTATAGATTGCTTTTTTCACACCGAGTTATATTACTGACCTTTTATTGATTAGCTAACAATAAGTTGTGAGATGTCCCACCACAAGTCCTTTTTAGCATTGCACAACTTTTACTTATTTTGATTTTCCTGTGTCACTTCTTGTAAAGTTTGTGACACAAATTTAAACCGAGCATGTATTTTTTTTTATAGAACAATACATATTCTCTGAATTTCCAATCATCACATTTTGTTTTCATTAACATTTTATACAGTGTCTTAATACTTGGTAACTGGGTTGTATTTTGTAATTGTTATTAAGTATTTTGATTTACTGTATAATAAATTCATAAAATTAAGCAGTAGTAGCTTTTGCTTTATGGACAACTTTTTAAATTCATGTTACCTATTCAAAATAGTTCTTTCATATTTGATGGAAAATTGGATGGCCTACATCTACTCCCAATGGTAAATAACACAACTATGAAAGCAACTACAGAACTGAAGGCTGGCCAATCATTGGAAAGAGCAATCTAAAGATCTAAGATTCATCATAGATTTAATAACATACCATCTTGTCTTTCTCTATAGTCTTGCCGAGAGGACTGTTCAGTGCTATAACAATTGTGATTCTTTCATGAAAATTACTAATAAGGCAAATTTGTTGGTATGAAGATGTGGAACCATAGTCATAAAACTCTGAAATGCAGTCCTTGGATTGCATAGTAACAATAAAGAGGTATTCCACATCCAGGTGGCGGCAGCTATTGGGGAATCACAGACAGCTGTAGAGGGGAGAGATCTGCAGCACACAGCACCACTTCAAATAGCTATACAAACAACTTAACTTTATCATGTATACACTACTGTAAAAGTAAAATTTTATAGATTACCACAATTCTTTCAGTTTTTATTGTTAAATGTATACAATTTATGTAAATCAATATAACTATGAAAGGTTGCAGTTAGGGGTTCAAAACTGGGAAGATATGTACTCTCAGTTGTAAATTACTAATAAAAAACTAAATTGGACTTCTAAGGGTGTTGGAGATCTGCGGGTTAAAAGTCAGAGAAGGTTTATGTAAAGGTAAAATCTGACAAGAAAGAAGCACTGATTGACAGTTGGAATATGACTATGAAATGTTGACATTTGGACTGTGGTTAGTCTCAGGGGTTAGTTACTGAAAATTTCAGGGCTGCACTACTGAGGTATGAGATCTGGGGGGTAACGGTGTTGTTCTGTGGGAATTACATTTGATCCAAAGCCGGCTGTTGACCTATTGATGGAGATAGCTAATCGGAGGCTCAATCAAGAACAGGGAGGTTCATCTGCAGTGAGGGAGACAGTGCTTATTAACCTCCCTAGCGCATTGCCGCAGCGCGGTACGGGCAATCGAGGCAGTTTACAAAGTACACTGCCTGTCATTCACTCCCTCCGCTGCTCTCCACACAGCCGGTGTCATTATTGACGCCGGCTGTGTGGGCGGGAAAGCCGGTGCTCCTCCATTAACATGGCCGGAAATTCTGTCTCCCGGAAATGCTGCAGCGATGAAGACAATAGTTGCAGCTTTCCAGGGAGGCATGGGGTGTACCCGATGCCCCGTTCCCCTGCGGTTGGGGCGACCCTGAATGGCGGAGGTTAAAACCACGCTGCATATTGGGTGAGTACCAAACCCCATCTCCTGGTACTCATCTGAGAAGCTCACTAAAAAAAGTCTGTACGTGCTACTTCCATATATTAAGGGTGTCAAACTTATATATACCGTATATATGTATGTATATCTATATATATATATAGGCTAAACCGAGTCCACAGTGTAATTATATTTGGTACATTTTTAAAAGCCATAAAAGTCACAGATGTGTCTTTTATTTGACATTTTGTTTTACATGTGTTATATAGTATTACACTTTGCTTGTTAAACGTTTTAAACAAACTTAAATGTTTGTTTGTTTCTATATGAAAATATTTATTGTGATATCATTGTGATATCTGATTATCTATATCTGTTTATAGAAATGATTTATGTTTTCTTTTTGAGCTTCACAAGCCAATTCCTATGTCAAATTGTGTACAGTTATGTCTGTTCACCACAGAAACTCCAAAGCATTCTCATCTAAGAGGCACGCAGTCTGAGATGCTGTACACTCAGCACAGGGCTGATGAGATGGCATCAGGGAGCACGTTACAGAAAAAATACTGTTCTTTAGGGACAATTTTTCAATGATACTCTTTATAAACTGTAATAAGTGACAACAAATTGGATCCAGGTCTTATGCTCATAGACATGCATGTTTTTTTACAGAGGTTTCTTATTCATGTTTTCTGCACAAGAATAACAATATATTAACCTGCCTCCCATTCTCTTTTTAGCTTGTATGGAAGGAAAATATTTTTCTAAATGAAAATTCATGACTTACTCTAACGTTCCCTCAAACTATTTGAAAATGTTCTTTTTTCTATTTCTTAGTGTTTCAAAAATAACCTTGTCATTGATAGCATGTTTAAATGATCTTTGTGGTGTGAAGCAGCCTCTGTTGAAAGGTATGTATCAAGGCAGGAGTTTAGTTTCAACAAAATGCTTAGTGCACGAGGCAAACTATACATTTTCCCAGAAAATATCCTGTGATGAAAGGTTTTACCTTAAGTAATTATTCTCTAAGACATGTATCCTCTTAAGGAATCCCTAGGTGGATTGTCTTTCAAAAGTTGATGTAAGCCACGTTATCCATTTAAAAATTAATATGTAATAATTTGTAAAAGTCACACATTGGATGTCAGTGTCTTCAATGCTCTGTAGATTCTATGACAGATAATGTAAATTGATCTAAATCTGGGTATTTCTGAGTCTTTTGTTGTAAAAAAAACACAGGTTTACTTTTTATAAATAGAAAGTTGGGCCATGTGTCATATTTGAGAAAAGTTATAATGCATTTTCTAAATACAGACTATTTTAGCATCCTGTCACCAAACTCAAATATATTTTAAACAGAATAGAGTTATTTTGAGGTTGCCAATGAATGGATTGCTCATTAGGCAAGGTAGGCAATTGTGTGCATGGACCAGTAAAGTAAGCACTTCATGACCAGGGTTTAAAATCTCTAATTTGACATTTATTTTACATTGTTGCTTTATGTTTTTAAAACCCCTCATTGTGTATTTTATCAATCCAATAAACTCTGAATCTAGTTGCATGGGTGTTCCAAGTTTTTTGGAGAACTCAAAGTTCCACTGTAGACCTTGGCTTGCTTCCTTTCGAACTAGCAACACTTCCTTGACTATATTAACATTCGGGCTCTGGGGTTGATTGCATAGGAACAGTTGCAGTATTATGTGCTCCATTGTTTAGATTTCGGCTGGGTTTTCTAGCGGCAATGTCATGTTGCAGAATCAATTTGGGAGCAGAAGCCTCAAGGTAGTACTACATTTTAAGTAAATCTCTACCTATACTTTCTACAAATGTTTCTTCCTAAAATCCATCTGTTCTGTGGGAAACCTCCTTTAGGCCTCACTGTGGGCATTCACTTAGTGGAATATCTGTATTTAATAAATTTAATTGAAAACTAAAAAATCTACATCCCCTAAGATTGTTTTCACCTCCAATTTGGTCCATTGTATTCAAGCTTCAGTTCATCTTAACAATCCTGTTATCTAAGCTCCATCTCTGTTATGGACACAACTCTACCCTATTATGAAATGGATTGTAGTGAATTGAGAAATGCAACATTAAATGAAAACATCAATATTCTGTAGCTGTTTATGATATTATTCAGTTTATAATATGTTTTGGAACTAAAATATGTAAGAAGAATGTACCAAATCATGGAATATAAGGTCATTTGCAAGGTTATACTGCTATATTGCTATGACTTTCTATGCTCTTGTGTAGATACATTTACATATTTACAAGTGAAAACACTTTCTTTTTTTCTGATCTTTTTGGAAGACATTCCTTAAACACTTTTTACAGCCTTAAATGACCTAATGTTTCATATGTAAACCAAATGTTTGTAAGTCTTCTTGTGATGCTATCTGTCCTTTATACTTTAGTGAAGTAACCCTGTGGCACATCCCTTTCTGACTATAACGACAACAACCACATCTCAGTCAGTTCTGTCCATGGGGTTTGTGTTTTGTTACAGCTAAGATCACGTGATACCTTTACAAATTGAATAAGGTAGTGACTTCAAAGACAAGCTATTCAAGATGGCAGCCACCCAATTATTTCTACTTTGAAAGGAGGTGAACAATTTTTTGAAAGTCTGCCTTTATTTGTGCTATTTATACTTCTCCCAATGGAAACATGTGGATCATTTTAGATAAACACAAATATCTGTAAGTTAACATCTTTTATATGTGTATGCTTAAAGTCACAAAACACAAATAATTGATTAATCTGTCATTGATATGTATAAAGGAATTATTTACACTTGGGATGCGGTTCCACATTTGCTGTATGATGTGAGATTTGCCATAGACTGCCAATGATTCAGAGGCCACAGAGACATCGACAGCCTTCTGTGATCAGAAGCCAGAGACTGACTTTTTTCTTTTCAGTAAGGAATAGCGATGAAAGAAGGAACCAGCTTGTTGTGGTCAAACGGATGTGAGCTAGTCATAGCTTTAGTATACAGCCAAGTTCTGTTGTTAATGTGCCATGCTTTTAAGATGTAGTTTACATCGAGGCGCCACAGTAGTTTTATTCATATAGCTCATGGTAGAAAGTTTTATGCAAAAGCATTATTTGAGACATTATTAGCTCATTAAAAAAGTATATGTGTACATTTTTTGAGCACATTACAGACTATTATGTCTGAAAGAGCTTTGTTGTTTGACACTAAGATAAATCCACTGTATGCCATACATTTTCTGCTGGTTTTAGTTTCAAGGCACTTAGAATAAACACATTTATTATTTGGCAACATATATTATCTAATATGCTGATACTACTTCTGGCCAAAGTGACAGCCCTTGTCTAAAATTGTTCATTTTCATCTACACTTGACTGATGGATGATGAATGATGACATGATTCTGTAACATAAAAAGGTGTGTGCTGAAGTTTTCCTGAACTTTTCGCTAGTCATCCAAATGGATCTTCTCAGCTCAGAATTAATTTATCAATTAAGAAAGGTCGTCTAATGACTCGAAAACCATATTCAAGAAAATTTCAGCCAGTCCAGTGAAAAGAAGGTATTGCAGATGTAGTTTTGCAAAAGTTCAAAGTCAAATAACATTTTTGGAGTAGAAATTTAGACTTACCTTTGAACTTTTGAAAAAATTACATATGCCCTTTAATTAAGTCTAGAGATTGGGCTGACCCAGGTGAAGTTAACACTAAAATGATATTTACAATGAGCAAGTTTTCATATAGTTGAGGTTCTGATTTTAAGAAAGGAGTACATACTCCTATGTGGGTTAAAAAGGTTTTAAGTGGAAAATCTGTCCATCTAGAACACAATAGCAGGTACGTGCGAAAACTAACAGATGTTTTAGTCAGAGCAATGCTGAAGGGTGTGCAGCCGATTCTCAGATGAACCAGCCGTGCGCAATGATGTCATCACGCATGGTCAGTCTGCCGAGAAATCGGCCGCAAAACCTAATGTCTATGCCCAGCATTAGTAATAAGCCCCTATCTGTTAATATATCCTGCATACAGTAGCCTGTAATAGGTACCAAGATTATACATGTTAAGTAAGTTCAATGGAAATGTAAAACACATTTAATGTGACAAATGCACAGGTTAATTGAACTAGACATGATATTGCCCATGTATGTTTAACACTAGGAGTAGGTGCCTCTCACTGGAAATGACATAGCACTCCCCGAACCCATGGGAAAGACTGAATCTTTAACCATAAAAATAATAGTCACTTACTATACAGAGCTGGCTCCCAGGAGCCGTAATAGAGAAATCATTAGAGACAAGAAATAGCCAAAAATAAGCATACTAATGTATCACTGCTGTTATGCCTGTGGCAAACCTTGACCATTTTATAATCCATGGTATCTTTTGAAATGTGTTCAGTGTGGTTTCTTTGGGTGTTGTATGCATAAAAGAATAATTTATACATGCTTTCTTCAGTATAGCTGTGGGGTGAGTAAGACATTCTAACACGTCAAGGTAGTTTCACAAGTGCCAGTGTTTCCCAAAAAGCAGCAGTTTGTACATATTGTATAGTTGATTAAATCCAGAACCACAAAATTCTAAAAGGCAGCTATTAGTGTGACACTAACCCTAATGTTGTATGAATCATTGCTAAATTAGGAATTCATAATCAGCGTGCTGAAAGGAAGCTGTGATTTTCTTATGGCAAGAAAGACACAGCTCTCTAAACTAGAGGGTGTAATGTATGTGAACCATAAGGGGAAATGGAGCACAAATTTATTCGAGTTTGAACTTTTAAGCCCCCCATACACTTTACAATCTTTCCATACAATTTCTGTACAATAAACTTTTCTTCTACCAAAACCATCTAATATGAGGACCTTTCTAAACTTTCCAATCACTATGAATTCTTTCAGGGAGGCCGCTATACTACATAGTAGTTGGTAGATCTAATGGAAATTGTATGGAGTGATGTAGAGGTGTATGGGGGACTTAACAGTGTTTTATACTGAAAGGCCACATTTGACTTGTGTCCAACTTCCAAAGAAACACATCACCATGATTAGCAGGTCAAATGCCATGTGTACTGATGAGTGAAACATTTAGGATGTGTTTCAAAAAGTCACCAAAATCAGGAAGCAATGCATGTTGACTCAGGAAAATGTTGAGGCATTTTTAAAAGGTAAATGCATTTTTAACTCAGCATGGCAGATCCTCATTACCCTCTTTCGCTACTTGGCAGAAATGTCAGTTTTAATACATACACTTTGGGATGAAGGTGGATAAAAGGTAGCCATGCACAGTCAATTTTTCCGTTTGATTGGTCAAAAAATGTATGTTTGAAGTCGATCAAATGGGAATCGACCCAAAGTGATCAATACCCAAAGTGATCAATATCGAACATAAAATCGATAGAAAAGTGATCAGACATGTTAGTAAATTTCACTTGACCATACAAATATCTGATGGATTTTATAGGTATTTCGATTAATTTGTATTTGATTGTACTATGAAGCATGTGCACCCATCTATGTTAAGGAATCGATTGATGATACTGTGTGGTGGTATGATCAATTGATGTTCCACTGACAGTCAATATTTAAATCGTACAAGTCTATCGAATTGAAGAGCGATTGTCCAAAGTCAACTGGTGTATAGCTACCTTTACACTGCATGGTCTAGTTATGGAGCTTCCTATAGTCTTCAAAATAAAGCACGTGTTCGGTGTCTGGCCTAGAGGAGCATATTGTTTTCTAAGGTGCGTATTTGTTTCTTTGGACATATCTGCCACAAGATGTGAGCCTTAGGTTGGAATGCCAAATAAGGTTCTTTAAGTCAGTTTTAATATTTAATTCATTACATTCATTACATTCCAATATATACAATATATATATTCAATATATATAGGACTAGACACTAGCGATGGTTTCAAACCTTCAACTAGCTGACTTTGTGAGTTGATTGCACAGCTCCTGAACATTGTATCATCACCAATTGTTGCAGTTGAAGGTCAAGTAAAAACATTTTTAACTTTGAACTTAATTTATGTAAAAACAACAAATGCTGGAGAATAAAAGGATACAATTCTTTTAAACCACTTTATACACAACCAAAGCATTTTTTAGATATATAAATATATATACAGTGTATTGTACATGTTTTTACTATTTAATTGGTAGAAATTCTCTATTTAATGTTTTGTGGTTATACATGGATGTATAACTTAATGTCATATAGAAAAAAATCTCTAGCTCTCTAGCAACCTCTTTTAATAAAGAAAAGAATCTTAGCTTATTAAAAGCAATTTTAAAAGTTGCTGTATAAGTCCTGGAATCATGGTGCAAGATGGGATTTCCCCTGTTTTTCTCTGTTTATATAGGATTGCTCAGTTGGCGTTAAAGAAATATTCCCACCCACACTTCTCATAATTGCTTTGTTAGTTTACTATTCTGTTGCATGAGCTAGATTTATTCCCTGATCTCTCCAAACCTTTTCCTATATAAGGATTGAAAAAAGGGTAGCTAGGGGGTACTTTATGCTTTCTTAACCCCTGACGGTCCCATCTCATCCAGCGCTGTCCTGTTAGTCTTGCACTGGATGAGATGGGGCTGTCAGATGAAGATCGGAGTCCGGGCATCACAAATCCAACCAATCTGCGCAAAACACATTTCCAATTGAATTAAAATTTTATTATAAACAAAATATAAATATGAATACATACTGTTTTGAAATCTATCATACAAAAGAATACAGCATTTTAGAGATGTTATCATTCAAAATATACCTTTTATTTATTTTTATTTTTTAAATGCATTTTTTTTTACATAATTGTGTGTTTCAAACATTATTGTATTCAGGATGTCTACTAGACCCTTGTACGGACATATTTGGGAAGTTACAGGCCTACATCATAAAAAATTCCATTTAAGTCTATGGTGCGCTTTTGTTACAGAAATCTGGACCTCACAAGAGCCCTAGGGAGGTTTAAATCCGCATTATGAGACATCCTAACTCACCCAATAGAGTTTTTCTTTCATGTGTGCACCAAGTATAAACTTTTGTAAAAATCCTTTCCATGTACACTTCAGTTGCTGTTTTTTAATTGGCATATCACTTCCATTCTGCTAGCATTTGCACCTTTATATGCCTTCAGTAAATGTGTGCAACCGTGTGTGCTCTCTGTCCACTGCATTGGATCCAGGTGCCTGGATAATGAAATTTTGATGTGCATTAATGACCACCAAATGGCCTGAAAAGGGAAGATTTTGGTAAGATGGAGTAAAGGAGATGGCAGTTGAGAGGATGGGTAACATGAGTGTAGAAAAGCAAGCAAGCAGGGGAGTCTGCCTGACAAAATCCTCTGCATAGTAATACCAAGTGCTTGTGATTTGAGATTTGGCACTAGAAGCCTCTACATTTAGATAGCGAATAAAATAAATTATTTAGTTACAATGGTACCTATTGAATGGTGAGTGGTGAGTTATATTAGGCAGCAATGTCAATGATGAGCTAAAAGAAGGAAAAGTGGTCAAGCATAAGATCTAAAGCCGGCCATAGACGTCTTGATCCATGGCCGGCTTGTAGCAGACTCCTCACAGCCTAGGAATCGGCATGTCTATGGCCGGTTTAAGTGAACTGGAATGAGTAAAATTGTGGTGCCAAGACTAGATGTTTCAGAACATCTCCAAAACACAAGGTGTGTGCTAATATTCAGTAGTTAGTACCTAACCAGAGACCTAGTTAGTACAAAACGTTAGCCTACGATGTTCCACTTTAAAAGTCATGGCAGTATCTGGGTGTCAACTTAACCCCTGAACTGTTTATTTCTCTTAACTGGCTCCTGAAGAATTTGAATTTTGTTTTAGAGGTACTTAATACTATTCATAATGGTAAACAAAACATGTTCCTACATCTGCCCTCTTACTGCTAATCCGTTTGTCATTGGTGTGTGCCCCCTTTACTTTTTCCCATAAAGAATTAAGGTCCCCCCATTGCTACTAGCTATTGGAGAGGTGCCCCTAAGTAGTGTGTAACACCTTGCTGTTCCAACTTTCTGGTGGGCAGTAAAAAGGGATATTTTTTGTTGTGATCAGTGAAGAAGTTCCTACAGCTGTGAAGCTCTTACTCTTTGCTGTGTACAAACCTAATAGGTGCCCCTATTACTACTGGTCAGAGCAGAAGTGCCTTCTTGCTTATGGTCATTTAATAACTACTTGTTAAATAAGCCTTTATTTTAAAAAGCGTACCTGTTTCTGTAATATAAGTCGTTCATCATTATTTAATTGGCATGTGTAGTCCCATAGCTTTTAGGATCCGTCCTATGTCACCTGGTAAGTAAACAGTCCTGGCCATACATGACTGTGACAACAGGTATGATCATAAGTCACACCACAGCATACCATAAAAAGTATGGGTTGTCATATAGGATTTAATGTATAAGTATTCCCATGGTGTACTTTAGATACTTATACTGTACAGCTCAGTTCTACGTTAAAGCGGTAGACATGCATTAAGAATTTAGGTCACTTCTGTCACTGTTCCTTTAGAAATTGCGAAATCAAGACTCTTTTTTAGCAGAACCCCTTTCAGCAGGGTATTTTGTTCATATATTACAATACATTGTTCCGCTAGGCTTTAATCACCAATGGTAGTTTTTGTAAGGGGAAACATTTGCAAATTATTGTGGCTTCTAAACAAAGAGCCAGTTGCATGACAAACACTCCACAGGTTTTGGATCACTGAAACAATAAATGCCTAAACAAATAACACAGCAGCCAATCATATGGCAAGCAGCCCTCTTCCAGCTACATCTTGTTCTACTTTTCACTGCCTCCTGTAAACTCATTGTACGGAAACCTGTTGCTGATTTGTGCATTCTCAGTCCCTCTTATAGTACAAAGCTCTACGCCCAAATATAAAACATGTTTTTGGCAGAATAAATTACAGTAGGTTAGGCTTATCTAAGCAGTGATTTGAAGGACTACAAACCCCTCCAAATCTTTCTCTTCCATAACATCAAGTGCTGAGACATCTATCTGTCATCACTGAGATTACTAGCTTGACACTGGTTTTACTATCAACTTTTGTCACCTCTCGCTACAGTTTATTGTGGTAAATGCATAATGTCCTTCTCTGTAAAGAGGTAATGACCACTCATCAACCACAAAAAATTGCTGTCAAGTGCTATCAATATCTGGAAAATTAAACTGGCCCCTGACAAATTTCCTTAAGAAAGCACCAACACATTCTTTTGAGTCTTATTTATACATTATTTATACGTATTTATACTTATTTTGTGTATACATCTGTATGGAGTGTGTAAATAACTATATTTTCCCATTCATCCAGAAGAACATTCGTGAGGTCAGACATTGATGATAAGGAAGAGTTCTTGTTCATAGTCTTAATTTAATATAACCAAAATGGTTTTCATTGGGGTTGAACTCAGGTCTCTGTGCAGGAAATTTTAATATCCCTCAGTGCTAGACCAAGGGATAGGAATATAAATGACAGACAATATACAGAAATCTTCATTATTGGTTACAGCTCAAACTTAATAACTTCACTAGTTTTGGTGAATTACATTAAAAATATCAGATCAAATGCTCAAATAGGATTTGCCCTAGAAATGGATCAGTCATGTTTCATTTGATGAAGTGAACAGATCTCTAAACATTGTGTCCAAAAACACAGGAAAAAAATCTAATATACCCCCACTGACCTCCTGGTGATTTGATTTTCTCTTACATACTAGGAGGCAGATAAGCTATGGGTAGATATATCATTCTGGCAATCATAAAATGTACTCTACTGGTAGCTGTTTAACAGTACATTTTCCTCATCCCATGGGGCAAGTTAACTGTTCTGTTATTATAATTTTTGCATTTGCTATATGAAGAAGGACAGCACAACACACAGATGTAGAAGATGCAAGAACCCTGATGCAGAAGACCTTGTATCATCCTTTAGCATGTGTTGCAGTGAAACATGGTATTATTATTATTTCATATTTATATAGCACAGACATATTACTTAGTGCTTTGCATGTATATGTATATAGTCATATCACTAACTGTTTTATAGGGGTGCTCACAATCTAATGTCCCTCACACTGTCATCAGTCACAGTCTAAGTCATGTGTAGCTAAAATAGGAGATTATTTTTGGGGAAGCCAATTAACAATCAGCATATCTTTGGAGTGTGGGAGGAAACCAGAGCACCTGGAGGAAACCCACACAGACACATAGAGAACACGCAAACTACTTGCAGATAGTGCCCAGACTGAGATTTGAACCTAGGACACCAGCTGTGGTGCTAACCCCCTGAGCCACTGTACTGCCAAATGGTAAGGGTGGATGGTAAATGAATCCTGCCTTTATCTAATCACAAATAAAAGTAGCAATAGAACATTTGCGATGGTTACAATAATTTTGGCATTGATGTGGATGAAACGAAGCAGCTGCATGTTAGTTGGATTGTGGAGATTACTGTTGTTCTCTTTTTTCTAGTATTAGGCATGTGGATGAGGGTTTGTAGTTTTTGTGTTCAACAACAAGGCTCAACAAGAAGTGAGAGGATATCGTTTCATTGTAATTTAAATTCCCTTGTCCGTTATCACAGAAGTAAGCATCCTCACTGGATTAATTCTCCTTTGGATTTACCCTCACTTTTATTTCCGGTGACTGGACAATAAACACAGAGTGTCAACTTTCTGTACACAAACAGCAGTAAAAAGCTATGAACAAACACGGTCCCTGACTTGGAGGGAATTAATCTCCCCAAGTCTGTAAACTAAGAGGGTTTTTAAAGGGCACTATGTAACCTTTCTTAGGTCACGGTTGGGTCAACACCATGTAACATAGGGTTTAAGTAAAAAAGTCTTTAATATGTCCTGGACTCATCAATGTACAATACAAAAACATATAGGATAAAAATTCTCTTAAAGAGATTCATAAAAAACATACAGGTGTCATCCGTATAGGTGACATTTCAATTTACAACTTTGCTGTAGAAATTCAGAGAGTATGGTATCCAAAGTGCATTGTTGTTTGTTCAAGCATCAATCTCAAGCATAAGTCTCCTACATGTTTCGCCCCACAAGGGCTTCGTCAGGGAGAGAGAGATGACTCTAGGGGTACATATGTATGTTAGTTTACCAGTAGAAAGATATATACAGCTCAAATACATATCGGAATATACAGAGGTCCGTACATATTAACACTTTCAATCTCCATTTGATGTGAAATCGTCAACAACGGAATGAAGGTAAGTTACATCTTAGACATCTTAGACAGTTACATCATTAGACACATCTTTAGTAAATCTACCTGAGGTTATAGCAAGTCGCACACACTGTATACCTGTTTGCGTCTAGGTGTGTAGCATAAGGTTGCGGCGGCGTCCCCATCCCGGCGAGGTAACCCGGGAGGGCTTAAAGATGGTAGCACCCTAACACCGTGCAGGTGTTGGGCTAAGTGGCCCCAATCTAAAAAACGTAGGGCAAAGTGAGTCCATGTCCCATGGGGAGTCCACCCCCGCAGACAGCAACAACATGGTTAACCAACCTGAGGGGGCTATCACCTAAGTGTATTGCCTGGATGGTACACCACACCGATATACGGTCCCTATCAAGGTTCACCTAGAACATGGCAAGGGGGAAGGTAAAATGTATACACATGGTGTATCAAGGGGTGCCAGATCCCCAGGCGTGTGGATACTCACAGGGTGACGTCTGCAGTTGGTAATGTGGTAACAGGGCTCACTCACCTCCTGCTCAAACATAGTTTAAATAGGCCTCCACTGATGAGCATCGCAGACAGCTGATGGAGGGAGGGGGAGGAGGAGGGGTGGTGGAGGGGGGGTGCACCTTCCATCAGACCAATCGGGGTCAAGAATGACACCCCTGGTCTGGGTAGATGGATAGTCATCAGCAGAGGGGGAGGGAGAACATGTGCTCGTCCCCTTGCTGGAAATGTCGCACTCTTCCTAATCAGTTCCCCTTGCTGGAAGGCTCGCACTCTTCCTAGTGTCCGACTATGCCCCCAGGATGGACACCCAGCTGTCCCACGCCCAAAGTCACCAGGTGGATCGCCTGCCGCCGGTGGTATGGTACTCCCGGTGGCTGGAACACAAGAGCCAGGCACCGGGAGTGACGTTGGCGCCGCGCGTCCCCCCGTCAGGACTGAATGGGAGGCGCCCAGCGCCGTCGTGTGGGAGGAGAGTGGCAAGCCCCTGGAAAGAATCCAGTGCTCACCACGGTGCTGCCTGTCACAACAAGTACCAAAGGGGGGGCCGTGCCTGCATGGATTCGGCTCTCCAGAGGAGAGACCTTGTCCAAGGCATTGCACGGACCCCCTCCAGGGCCTTGCGTGACAGGTCGCCCAAAGAGGGAGAAAGTGTCCATCCAGGGAGGCATGGCCAAATAGCCCAGACCACGGGGAGGGACGGGGTCCGCATCCCCAACCACTGCAGGCACACCAAACATCAAAGACAGAGACAGTGTAGTGTCCTGCTTCACAATGTCGTCTTCTTACACAGTAGCAGTTCAATATAAACAGTCCATATTAATCGGTGTCTTAGTAATCATTATACATGCATATCCAGTTTAATACATTTGCAGAGGTGCATAAACAGATAAATAAGTAAAAATTAAATACACGGTTTGTAGCAAGTAAAATGTATGTGTATAGTGAGCCAACATAGGGAAAATTGGAGGTTCTATTATATGATGATCTAGTATCTGGGGGATTAACCAGTAAATGATCTAGTCTAGGTACAGATTTCTTATTGTGGTCATGTATCGGGTCTAAATATTCTCCATTTATTGGTATTAAAGAAAGGGCTTGTAGCTGATACTATCATTTAGTCCAGGTGTGGTTGTGGCGTTTAATAGGAAAATCCAGCGTTGTTCTTTCTGGAGTAGGATTTTGTCTATGTGGCCACCTCTAACACTGGCTCTGATGTGTGTCAGTATAAAAAAGGTGACATATAGTTCATTGTAGTTATGATGTAAGCCAATGTGTCTGGTGATTGGGGCTGTAAGTTTTCCATTGGTTATTGTCCTGATGTGTTCTTGGATACCTCGCCCCGCAGCGACACATCATCAGATATACCACTGCTGGCGTTCTACAGTCGGCTTGAAAATGTATGGTGTGTGTTGTACCATTAGGGAGGGCAAAA